>CM052803.1:36340119-36539224 GCA_028533885.1 Nasua narica
CTATTGACAGATATGAATTTAGTGCCATTGCATTGCCTGTATGGTGACTGTTAACTGTATATTGTCTCTCCTCCTTTCTGGTCTCTGTTCCTTTTAGGCTCTCTCTTTGCTTAGAGGACCCCTTTCAATATTTCCTGTAGGGCTGGTTTGGTGTTTGCAAATTCCTTTAGTTTTTGTTTGTCCTGGAAGCTTTTTATCTCTCCATCTATTTTCAGTGACAGCCTAGCTGGGTATAGTATTCTTGGCTGCATATTTTTCTCGTTTATTGCTCTGAATATATCATGCCAGTCCTTTCTGGCCTGCCAGGTTTCTGTGGATAGGTCTGCTGCCAATCTAACATTCCTGCCTCTGTATGTTACCGATTTCTTGTCTCGAGCTGCTTTCCGGATTTTCTCTTTGTCACTAAGACTTTTAAGTTTTACTATTAGATGATGGGGTGTAGACCTATTTTTATTGATTTTGAGGGAGGGTTCTCTGTGCCTCCTGGATTTTGATGCGTGTTCCCCTCACCAGATTAGGTAAATTCTCTACAATAATTTGTTCCAATATACCTTCCACCCCTTTCTCTCTTTCTTCTTCTGGAATCCCAATTATTCCAATATTGTTGCTTCTTATGGTTATCACTTGTCTCTCGAATTCTTCCCTCGTGGTCCAGTAGTTGTTTGTCTCTCTTTTTCTCAGCTTCTTTATTCTTTGTCATTTGGTCTTCTGTGTCACTAATTCTTTATTCTGTCTCATTTATTCTAGCATTAAGAGCCTCCATTTTTGTTTGAACCTCATTAATAGCCTTATTGATTTCATCTTGGTTAGATTTTATTTCTTTTATTTCTCTCGAAAGGCATTTTATTTCTGCAGAAAGGGATTCTTTAATCTCTTCCATGCTTTTTTTGAGCCCAGGTAGCACCTTGATAACTGTTATTTTGAACTCTATTTCTGACATATTACTGATGTCTGTATTAACTAGATCTCTGGCCGTCGGTACTGTCTCTTGTTCTTTTTTTTTTTTTTTTTGGTGAGTTTTTCCACCTTGTCATTTGATCGAGCTAAGAATAGATGAGTGAGAGAGAAAAGTACTCTGGAGTTCCACAGTTTTCACTGATTGATGAACTTGGGCTTGGATGGATATTCTCACTGATCTTCTGGGGGAGGGGCCTTTTGACTTGGTTCTCAAATGTCTTTGCCCGAGGCAGAATTGCTCCGCCCATGCCCGGGGACGGGCCAAGGAATTTGCTCAGGTTTGCTCTCGGGAGTCCCTGAGCACTTTCCCTACCGCCCTGGAGGCTGGGAATGCAAATGGCGGCTCCCAGTCTCCAGCCGGAGGAGCTGAGCCTGGGGTTCCTGCTCCTCAGCGCGCCTTCAGAGGAAAGCAGTCAGTCACTCCTGTCTCCCGGGTCCCCGCCCAAGCTCCCAAGCTCAGCCACCCTTGGCGGAGCGTTTCTGTCTCTGGCGCACGGCCCCGTCTGGAGTCTCCAAACACAGCCGATTCCTGCTGCGTGCTCCCATACCACTCCTCCCCGAGGAGGAAGGAGGCTGTTTCTCCGGAATGCCTTGTTGGGTCCCCGCTGGAAGGGCCGTGGCCACGGTCTAGGGTAAGCCGCATTTGGAAATGCCCTGCACGGCTCTTTCTCTGCTGCTGGCTTCTCCACCCCGATATCTGGGAAGCCACACTCAGACATCCCTGGTCTCTCTGTGACCTCGCGTGTCCTGAAACCACACTGTTCCCGCAAGGGCTAAACCTCCGGCTTAGCCTCTGGAGGGATGTCCCTTAGTGGAGCAGACTCTAAAAGTTCCAGTTTTGTGCTCCAGGAATCGCCCCCTCCCCCCACACGGTCTCTCTTCTTGTCGCTTTGGATTCATTTTTCCAAACGTCCTACCTTTTGGAAAGTGGTTGATTTTCTGCTCCTAGAATTGCTGTTCTTCCTCTCTTCTCTCTCCTGTTGAGTATGCTGGCTTTTAGAATGATTTGATAACTATGTAGATGAACTTCTGGGATCCGACTCTATGTTAACCTCCTACTTCTCCGCCATCTTGCTCCTCCCATTTAACATATTTTAAAGTGCACAATATCAATACTCTCTTGCTAACTGTAGTATGTTGTACAGCAAACCTTTAGAATGTATTCATCTTGAATAATGAAAACCTCATATACCTATTGAAAAACAATTCCCCATTTCCCCTCTCCCCAGCTTCTGGCAACCATCATTCTATTCTCTGCTTCTGTATTTTGATTACGTTAGATATCTCATGTAACCTGAATCATGCGGCATTTATCCTTCTGTGTCTGGCTTATTTCATTTAGCATCATGTCCTTTAGGTTCATGCATGTTGTCACAACTGGCAGGATTTACTTCTTTTTTGAGGCTAATACCCGATAAGGTATTATTATCTTTATAATGACTCAGAAACAGTAAGTAGAGCCCAAAACTCAGCTTGCTTCAGCCTCTAATTGTTCTGAATTATTTTCATTCACTACTTATTGATTCTTTTTCTTCCCAGTTTTGGTTACCCCATCCTTCTTAATCTATTCTTAATCTCCCCATGTTTTAGGTAACTGTAATTTTAATGAAACAAGCCTTTAAGGCTTATGCTTTTTTATTTTAAAATTGATTTGTTCATTTTTAAATTGTTTATATTTAATTTTAGAGAGAAAGAGAACATGAGTGGGAGGGGCAGAAAGAGAGGGAGAGAGAGAAATAATCTCAAGCAGACTCCACACTGAGCAGGAGCCCCATGTTGGGGCTTGATCTCATGACCCTGAGATCATGACCTGAGCTGAAATCAAGAGTGACGTGATTAACAGACTGAACCACCCAGGTGCCCCTTTATTTATTTATTTTAAGTAATCTCTACACCTAGCATGGGGCTTAAACTCACAAACCCTGGATTAAGAATCACGTGCTGGTCCCGCTGATCCAGCCAGGCACTGCAGTTCATGTTTTATTTTTGAAACTTACACTAGTCCTGCTTCGTTCATTTGGCAAGATCCTTCTACCTTGATTTTGGAAAATGATTGTTAAATCTGGTTTGTAGGGGCACCTGGGTGGCTCAGTGGGTTAAGGCCTCTGCCTTCAGCTCAGGTCATGATCTCAGGATCCTGTGATCGAGCCCCACGTCCGGCTCTCTGCTCAGCGGGGAGCCTGCTTCCCCCTCTCTCCCTGCCTGCCTCTCTGCCTACTTGTAATCTCTCTCTCTGGCAAATAAATAAATAAAATAAAATAAAAATCTGGTTTGTAGAGTGACCAGTAATTCAATCAATAACTATTTATTGCTTTTCTAAAACAACCGTTGTCTTCCATCAAAATGCCTTTTCCTTCCACAAGCTCCTAATGTCCATGTCCATCTCAGTCTCAGAATAATGGCAAGATGCTTATGAAACCATTTATCTCAACTTTGGTTTCTTTGCTTAAAAATAGATAATAAATAGTAGGTTGCTTTCTCTCATAATACCAGATATCCACCAACAGGTAGTCCACTTCTGGTCTAACACTGTATTCAATAACCAGAACCTTTGTAGTCACTTTCTGCTTCTGCTCTTCTTGCTGGATTTCTGGACTTGTTATTTCTTATTTGTCACTCATTCTTTGCATACATTATATTTTTCCTGTGTTCTATTTCATCTTATGTGCATGATGCTGGTGACAGTAGGTGAGCCACATAACATCCAAACACTTATCCCCAAACAGAAACACAGGTGAGGCAAAATTTCACTCAAATTCTGATCTTTTGTAAAAAAGGATATAGCTATTTTTATTTTAAAATTAGCTACTTTTATATTAAAATTTTAGGTTATGGTTAGGCAAATTTTCTTAACAAACTCCTACCTGAGTTTCAGCCTCAATGTAGAATTCTTCTATAATTATTTTTGGGGATGAAATTTACTGTCACTTACCTTTACTTTTCTCAGATGGAGATCTGTAAGAAAACCACAAAATTTTCCCCTTTTTTTGTAAATAAGTGCTTAAACTGTTTATGAATTGGAATATATACATCATTGGATTTAATATGAAATCAATTTCTATTCAATCCATCATCTACCTCTTTTTTGTGAGGTAGAATATGAATAGTATTTAATAGGCTCCATTTTCAATTAGAAACAGTACTTCCATTTTGAGATATGAAGCATTCAGTGTTCATTCTGGCCATGACCTCCATGGCTTGCAGATTTTTATCAACTTCCCACTGAGAATGCCTCATTTTTAGCCGAGCATACATATTACCACTGTCAATTCTCCTTCATCGGTTTGACTGCTATTTTTTTTAGATCTTTTCCTTAAGCCAAACCTTTTTCTTTTTACAGACTTCTGGGTTCCTTGAATTCTTCTGTGAACAGAAGAAGAATAAATCAAAGAAGAACTCACCTTGGTATGTATGCACATCCCGTTGGGGATGCTCTAGATTTACCCATGGAATTCTCTTCACAGTGCTTTTTTTTTTTTTTTTTAATTTAAAGTAGTCAAAGCTTGATTTCAGCAGGGATGGTGTTCTCCTGTTTGATTTCTTTGGCATAGTGATAGTGAATATTTGTGACATGAGAATGAACAACTTAAATGTTAACGGCTTTACTTCACAAACTCCTGAGTATTTCTTCTGTCATGAATTTGACCTTTGTTACTAGGACTTTGATGCCCCCTGCACAATAAGAAGTACTCATCAATTACTCAACTTTCAGTCCTGGAAAAAATCAAGCCAGCTGCTAGAGTCTGTTGGTGTGTAGGTAGGGACAGTTGGCAATTTCAAAGGAAGGTATTGTTGATGAGCTTGATAAATCTAGTGATTAGTTATGGCTGGTTGTGATGAGTCGTGTGGATGACTCATCGTGTTGAGACTGGGTATACCTCTGGATCCCCATTGTTCTGGAAATGAATGAAGCAAGTAATGGGAAAATCCATAGAGTAGTGAAATAGGATGTTGTTCGCAATTCATTGGATGTTTCTTGGAATTCATTTCCACTTAGGCTAGACCTGAGGATATGGTAGATGTACTCACCAGAAAATTGTGATTTGTGTTTTCCTACATAAGGAGGAAGAAGGAAAGAGAGAGGGAGTTTGAGTGTTAGGGCATGTTGGAAGCAGAACCAAATTGACATTTGCTATTCCTAAGCCTCTTTGCTATTCCAGAATTCTTTTGACCCTGGGAGCATTTCGCTGCCCAGCAAAACATCTTTCTCTTTGTCCTAAATCATACAAGGCCATATTTTGTGTTGCTTTCCTATATATACTTCTCCATGGTATGATTTGAAAATACCAACACTGTTAACAGAGAGCAGGGGCTTAGTTGAATACATCAGACATTCATTTGATGGAGTGTTGAGTAAACCAGATGGTTGTTATCAAATGCCTTGATAAAATATTTTAGAAATCAGAGCTGTTTCTCGTTAAAAAAAATAGCCCCTCTGGAGGGGTTTGCTTATGACTTTCTCCATTTTGTTTTCATTTATTTCAAATAGTTTTTAAAATTTAGTATATCTATGCACACAAGCCATGCTAAAACTATAGATTTAAAAAAGTCAACGGGCTCGACCCCAGATATCTGATCCCTGTCTGTGGTTCCTGGTTGCCTGGTGGCCTCATCCTGATTATCAGAGCAACATCTACTTGATGGAGTATTGACATTTGTGCACATTGGAGCCCAAAACCCTTGAATTTTCCAACAATGAGAACATTGGATGTTTCTCTTTGGGTGTGCTAATGGTATGGACTGATTTTGCAGAATCACTGCAGCAAGTTGTAAATGATGTATGAAATGAAAAATCCCTGTCCAGTGCACAGAGTGAATATATACAGTTCTATGCAGTCACCGCAGTGCTGGGCTATTTGTTTTAATATTTCCTTCAGACATATAGTAATTTTTTTGGTGAGTCATATCCAGATGCTTGCCATTGGCACAAAGCACAGATTTCCTTTGTATGTATTTCAAGTGAATTTCAGTCATGTATAAGTATGCTTAAAGTAATAGAATACTGGATTTTAGAGAACTTGAGCTCTAAAAAAGAATTTTTAGGAAAACAGTAGCAATATATTGGTTTTAAAAAAATCGAGAAATGTGAAGAGCTCAAATATTAGAAATAATTTAATCCCATTACGGAAACATATCCTTCGTTTACATTTAGTATATATCTTCTAACGTTTTATCCTCTGTGATTAGTTTGCATTCCTAAAAAAAATTATGCTATTAATGTGTTTGTAAAGTTTTAGTCCTAATTACCCCTTAGACTTGGTCATCTTTCTGTGACTTCTACAATTTAATTTTTAATCACTGCATAGTCTTCAATTGCATGGCAGTAGTTTAAAGAATTTTTTCCCATTCCTACTGAACAGTGGAAATGCAGGTAGTTTCTAATTTTGGTGATGTAAATAATTTCCTGTTATTGTACCCAGTGCTACAGTGTTTATGCAATTGTTGTCATTTTGGTGTATATTTAATAATACCAATCTTGCCTCCGCCTTTTCTTTCAAAATTATCTTAGCTATTATTTCTGTTTTTCTGTTGGATTTTGGTGATAATTGGATTATATATATAAATGATTAGAGTAGAATTGGCATCTCCATAATAATACTGAGTCATTCCATTGGAGAACATTGAGTGTCTTCCCATTTATTGGTAGATTTTCTAAGAGGTATTCATTCTTGCATATCAGAAATAAACCTCTCTTAGTTGTGCTAACACTTTCTGTGCTAACACAGAAACTTTATTTAGAGTTTCTGCACATAATGTCTAAGTTATATCTGTAAAGTTCTTTTTGTGTCATTTTAGTTACATTTTTTGAACAAGGGTAATTGTAGCCTCATAAAATCAATTAATAAAATTTCCCCATCCTCTTCAGTCCTCCTCCCCCAGTATCATGTTCTGGAGCAGTTTAAGTACAAGGAGTGACCCCTCTTCTTCTTCAGATGTAATAGAATTAATGTCTGTGTTTGACTTATTTGGGGGGACAAATTCTTTGAAACCTCTAATTTCCTTAAGGGTATTGTCATATTTAGGTTGTTTTCTGTCTCTTATTGAATCAACTTTGATAATTTATATTTCCCTTTTGAAATACCAGTTTATCTAGAGGTGAAATTTGTTAATATAAATGTGTACAAAATATTCTGTTACCATTTAAAAATTAATCCTATAAATCTATTTATAGATATTTTTTTCTTTTTGTGCTTAGTGTTTCTGAATGTATGGCAGGAGGGTTAGTGGATAGATTTTTGTAGAAAAATATTCTAGCTCATCATAAAGTAGCTCTTGACTGGTATAGAGGTAGCTTCCAGTCTTGTGATCATCTAGGTCTGTCTATGGTGAGGCTCTTAGGAGTCTTTCACTTGTTGCTGATGGGGGTGGGAAGGATCATTTGACAGGGGAAAGAAGTCTCTTCTGTCCTTTCTCTGCTTTGATTTTATTGGTAATATTTTATGTATACAAATGAAATATTTCATATATGCATAAGTTATAAAGCATAATAACAATACAAATACCCACACACTTAAGATCCAGCTTAAGAATGGAAACGTTTAGGGATGCCTGGGTAGCTCCATTGGTTAACCCTCTGCCTTCAGCTCAGATCATGATCCCCGGCCCGGCTCCCTGCTCAGCCAGGAGTCTGTATCTACCTCTACCTCTGATGCTCTCCCTACTTGTGCTCTCTTTTGCACACACACTCTCTCTCTCTCAAATAAATAAATAAATAAATAAATAAAATCTTAAAAAAAACCACAAAATGTATCACACTAAAGGTAGACTGATGCTATCTTTGTGACAAATTTTCACTCAGTATTATGTTTCTAAGATCCATTTATATTGTTGAATGTGAATGTATTTTACTCATCTCCACCGTTGTATAGTAGACCTTTTTGGGAATGCATGATTTAAAAAAAATTACAAATTAAAAGCAATGATTTTTGTCTAATGAGCTGAATGTTGCTTTGAATATTTTGGTATATTTCTCCAGGTTGTCATGCATAACAATTTCTTTTAGATATATAGATACTTCATTTTTATAAAAGCATGTAATTATGAATGGATAAAAGTATAAATGATCATAAGGTCTTTCTTATGATCCTTTTAATCTCTGTAGGATCTTATATTGATTATATGCCACTTCTCTATTGAGTTTATCGTTCTCTTTAAAAATAACTTTCAGCTTTGTTGATTATTTTCTGTGATTTTTTTTTCTGTTTTACCAATTTCTGCTCTTCATCACTTGATGTTAGTTAGTGAGACCTCTTGAAGTTTGAAGAATACGTAAAATTTGACCAGTGTGAGAGTATAATCTGTGTAAATATTTGACAGAAAATGTTCTTGGTAGCATTCATGAGACTCTAGGAAATACTGTTTTAATGTGTGCCGTTAAAGTAGTTAGTCCTATTGGATACCCTCTATTTCAGAAATGTTGCTATAGAAGTCTTCAACACTTGGGATCATTTGATTGAATCATTTCTGAGTGATATTTCGGCTCTTTTATTATCTCCTTTGTTTACCACATTCACCCAATACCCAGAATGTTTTTCTAACTCTTTCTAATCTGATGAAATCAGATCCTAAAATAGAAATACGCCTCCTAAGGGTGTCTCATTAGAAATTATATGATAGTGTTTTCCTAGTAGTTTTATTTCTGCCACCCAAACTTGTCTTACATACACAACTCTGTCCTTAAACTATTATTGATTTTTATTTGCTTTGGTTACTCATAGTTCCTACCATGTATTCTTCCCCCCTCACACCTATCCTTATTCTTGGACAGTATCAGTTTTCTTCACCTAGTGTTTCTGTCTTTGAAAAAAGCAGGATGACACTGTTAAATGGGCCATTTAACTGAAGAATGGCATGACAGACATCCTTTTTCTATATACATAATGAGAAACATGTATATAGGTTAATGTATGTATTTATAGAGATGAATATTACAGCTATTTTATGATATTTAAGAGTAAATGCCACAGTTGTATTTTTTTAAGTAACTAAGCTTCCCTTAAAGGAAAGCTGAGCAAAGTAGTAATTTGGAACTAGTTGGCTTAACTTAAAAAGCTCCCCTGTGACATCGGAGTGTGTTTCATGCAATTGCTTTCTTAGACTTCCTCATTAAAATATTGACTACTCTTTTTCTTCAGTAAATGCTAATCCCGGCTCCCATGTACATGTATTTACATTTCACTGCAGGCAGCCTGCCAGGTTAGAAATAAAACCAATTTGTTAATATCACTATTTCCTTTTCAGCAAAGAAAATATGCATTAAATTAAAGACTTTCTAAAAATAATAAGAAATAGCCCCTGTTGATACCAACCATTTATTTGTCTCTCTGGTTTAGGATGTGATGGCTCATCTTTATGAGCCTGCATTTCTCTGCTCCTCTCAGCTCTGGCCATCTCTGCCAAACTCTGGCTTCTGAAAGACCCCCTGTCATGGGCCCTGAAGGTCCCTCTGGCCCCTTCTCCCCCTACTTTCCCACTATCCCTGCCAGCACCTGTCTGAGAGTGCAAACTGCTATTTTTAAGAGTGTGAGCCAAGTATGGTTAATCCTGGCTGATAACATGCTGCTTTGCTGGAGCATTCTCTCCAGAAATCTTGGAAATCTTTGAACTGCAAGAGGGTCCCCATTTGATTTATGATTCATAAGTGGGTCAGTATTATTAAAATCCACAGGAGCCCTTTGTTCATTTAGTCATTCTGAGGGCCACCCATCATGTACTTCCCTATGCTATTTTGCATGGGAGCACCTTCCTAGAGCCCATAGCCGTTTCTTAAATAATCCTTTGGTAGAAAACAGCTAATTATGCAGCTGAACATCAAGGAGTTCTAGTAACTCTAGAATGTGCATGTTCAGTTATCCAGACTTGCAAAGTCAAGTGAATTTCAATAATGCTAACAAGTCATTAACCTTATCAGCCTACTTTGCCTGGCTGGATGCTACTCTTTACTTTGTTGAATATTTTATTTCTAAAATTGATTGATTGCTATTTAGTATCATTCTTGTGACCCATGGGGGAAAAGGAGTCTTTTGTAAAGCCACCGTATAGTTGGTGCCAGGAGAAGTGAAATCTGCATCGAAAAACTGTTGCACATATTTGTTAGTTTCTCCTGATTTTTCTGCTTTTTTCATTATGTTTTCCCAGTTGTTTTCTTCTCTTGTCAGTGTTGCCTTTGCTCTAATAAGGTTTAGAAGAGTAAGGTCTTATTGATAATCTTTATGGTTCATTTCTACTTTGGGGAAAATATTAAAGAAAGAAGAGATTTAGCCTATCTAACTGACTGATTAGTTCCTTTCCAGTTTTGCCTTACTGGCTTTAAGATTTGGAGTCCTCAGTTCTTTCCTGCAGAGATTCCATATCATTAGTCAAACCTGGGACCCATTTCACGTGTTAAGTTCTCTCACCTTTCATCCTTTTGTTTCATCCTATTCCCACTCAGTGTGAATGGATTTGTTGACTTTTCTCTTGTACCATTGTTTTTGTATTTTAGATTGGTAGAGCATTGTGTCTGTTTTCTAAAATCCTGTACAATCTTGAGGTGGATTCATACCAGGAGCTTACTAGTCCTTCTGCTGTAGTCTTTGGTCCTGAAAGTGTTCAGCATTGAGATCCTTCTCAAGAAGACATATTTAGCAGTGCGGTGTTGTTCCGTGAGGAAAACCGCCTTATCCAGCTGGTAAGCAATTTATGCCCCGAAGCATGAAGATTTCATAGCCCTTGTAATTTTATCCTTCCTGGTGTCGCTGCAGGTGCTATTTTTATTCATATAAATATTTAATCTTCTATAAAACTTATTAAGCTGTTGGCCTCAATAATATTTTTTGGCAGCGAGTTCCCTAGGTTAAAGGGACACAGTCAAGTACAACAGCTTAGCTCAAGATCACAGTTTTAAATAAAGGTATAAAAGGTGATTTTCTGAGATTTTAAAAAAAGACTCCAGCAAGGCTGTTTGGGGTTCAGCTTTGACATTTCCCAATAATGCTGCCACCGTCTCAGTAGCACTGAGTTGGCATTTGAGAGACCAGGAAGCGAGCTCAGTTGAAACTATAGTGAAAGAAGTAGTTAACATGTGTTTTTTCTAGACCTAGTAAAAAAGGAAGAGCAGATTAAAAAAAGTAGGGGCAATGTTCTTCATTTTTTTTAGCCCTTCAGCTTTTGCATTAAGATTTTTATATGACATTTAGTCCATGGAATTATTTTTCCTTAATAGTCTTCTCTAACCCTCTCTAAGTAGTTGGCTTCTTTTGATGAATACCTCTTTTTTTGTTAAATGAAATGTCCTATGTCTTTTGGTTTGTTGGAAGGCCACCCAGCAATGTGTGGTGGCATCTTCTAATTCCCTTTAGATTATTATTTAGAGATTAAGTGGAGATTTCCCCAGTTGAATTCAGTTAAGGTAGATCCTAAGCACCTACGCACATTGACTATCCAGAAGGATGTGAGTCGTACTTTTCTTCATCGTCTTGGATATTTATAGTGGCTGATGCGTTTGACCTTGAACATTATGCACACTTGTACCACAAAATAGTCTGGCATACGTAGACCTATTCTGTCTTAGAGGGTGGTACAGCTGAGTTGATCTCTTTTGGCAGCCCTAGTATAAGGAGAGTATGATTCTCAAGGGGGAAGAAAATGAGTATACATGCTTTTAATAGAATGCAAGCCATGAGATACATAATGGGAGTTAAAATTATAAGGAATTATAAGGGCTGTATGAATTCAGAGAAGGAATTGGTTATTGTTGCCCAGAATGCTTCAGGAGAAGCTGACATTTGAACTGGGTGTTCAGGATTCTTGAGGTTTGGACAAGGGAAGTGGAAATGAGGGGAGAGGAAGTAAGTGGTAGGGGTGTGTGTGCAAAAATGGCAAAACTTCAGTGTAATAGATTTTGTGACTCCTAAAATAGAATCTCACCTAAAGAATCATTAATGAAATTGAGTGTTGGCATAGTCTAGCTAATGTGGAACTGAATTTAGTGCTAATCTTTCTTTTCCTGATTGCTATCCATTTATTGATACCATTCTTTAAAATATTCTCATAGGTTAGCTTTCTAAGTTAAATATGCTACCAAACTGTCATGAATGCTGATGGAATGGAAAATGGGACCACTCTTTGAAAAACAGGTTGGCAATATCTTATAAGATTAAATATACGTGTACCATATGACCCAGAAACCTACTCCTAAGGGTTTTCCAAGAGAAATAAAAAGGTCACGCAGAAACCTGCCTGTTAAGGCTTATAATGGTTTATTCATAATCTCCCAACCTTGGAAATTGTCCATGTGTCCTTCGGCTGGTGAGTAGATAAACAGTGATCTAGCCATATGACGGAATACTATTTGGCAATAAGAAGGAATGAACTCCTGACTCATGCCACAATATGGCTGAATCTCAAATGCACTATGCTAAGTGAAAGAAGCCAGACTCACAAATCTCCATGCTGTTGCATGCATTTACGTTGCGAAGTTATAGGAACAGAGAATGTATCAATGGTGGCCAAGGACTGGGCTGAGGGAGGAGTTGACTTAAAGTACAGTGGGATTTTGGAGGAGCAATGGAACTTTTCAGCATCCTGGGTGTGGTGGTGGTTACCTGACTCTGCATTTGACAAAACTCATAAAACTGTACACTAAAAAGGGTGTATTTTCTTTCATGTAAATTATGCTTCAATAAACTTGACTCTCAGAAGTAGGCAGTAGTCTGATGTTCACAGATCTGACATCATGACCTCATATTGGTGCCTTGTGAGGACAGTACTGGTTGAACCTTCCATACTTCTCCTAGTACCATCTTCTCCCATTTTAAGAGAAGTACCATCTTCTCCCATTTTTGTTTATAAACTTCCATCTCCCTTGAAGGAATTTTTATTTAATACTCCCTTAGAATTTTCATAGAGAATCTCAAAGACCTAATATGTGATAATAAGAGCTCTCTTTGAAACACAGGTATGTAAATAAAGAGGTACTATTTCATAAAGATTGACTATTTCCTGCAGGAATAGGTGGTCTTTTGAGAGATGGGTATGACACGATGGGATCCCATGTCACTGTGTTGCTGTGTAAATATAAGGCCTGTCAGTAGTCTACAGGCCTTATAAGATGTGGAGATTTGAATCCTTTAAACCAACCTTCACCTCGACTTTTCCAGATATGAGTAAACTCTCTAGGCTGCTTAATGGTTATTGAAGAAAGACCACAAAACTTGTTACATGCTATAATAAAAAATCTTTTTTTTAAATCTTTATAATAAATTTTTTTTTCTTCAGTGATGTCAAAATATACACATATTTATGTGTGGTTTAGAAAGTTGTTGGTGTCCCACTTGCCTTTTTTTTCCTTAAAGATTTTATTTATTTAAGAGACAAAGAGACAGAGAACTAGCACAAGCAGGGGGAGGGACAGAGGGAGAAGCAGACTCCCCAATGACCACAGGGCCCAACACAGAGCTCGATCCCAGGAGCCTAAGATCATTACCTGAGCCAAAGTCAGGCACTCCACCAACTGAGCCATGCAGGCACCCCTGTCCCATTTGCTTTTAAAAGGTACCAGCCCTCCCTAAAAGGCCTGATTGTGCCGACTACATTTGACTACATGTGTATACCATTCTCTGTAAATGGAATACTGGTGGAAATAGTTGAATGAAGTATCATCTATGTGCAAAAAAGTTATTGGTAAGGAGATTGCCATTGTGGTTATTTTTGGTTTGGGTGGATCTTACCATTTCCTCTCTGCCACATGTTTAATATCTTTGCCTATTTCTTTTGGCTGGACTAGAACTAGGTGGCAGCTCCTTCAGATGAGTGTTTTGTAGGGTTGTGTCGTGTCTCATCATAGTTTGTGTATGAGTAGTGTTGAGTATGTATTTGGTTCTTGGTCTCTTGACATGTGCATCTTTGTGATGAGTCCTTAGGGTGGCAAATCCCAGATGGCAAATTATGTGAGCTTTCGCATTTCGGCACAGATCTGTGGCTATTTGTGTGGAAGTAGGAAAGGAAGTAGGTTTCTAAAAGGATGTAAATATGTGACTATTACATAGAACTTACATACTACCTATGGCTCTGTGCTGTATATAGAGTCTTTAACTTTAAAATTAAACTATCTTAGATTTTTGTGTTAGATGTTGATAAAATTATCAAAGCCCTGACCCTCCATTTACTGTAGTTGTTTGTTCTAATGGAAATTTAGGTCAGTACTGCACAGTGCCAGGCTCATCCCAAGAATTTCCTCTAGAAAGCAGGGATGCCAGACATGCAGAAGAAGGTTGGCAACACTTGACAAAGTTACGTTCCCTCCTAGTGGCGGCCATACCTGGTTCAATCAGAAAACAGTGACTTGCAAAAGGAGTTTCTTTTTCTCCTGTTTTTTTTTTCCCTTCTTCTTTTACTTAAAAGTTTCCCTTTAAAATTATTGTATATCAAGTTTTCTCTGGAAGCAATGTATCTATTCAGAGAGAAATGAAAAGTCACTCTGCATTTTCAAATGACCATGTTCCTTGCAGTCCTACTAGGCTCTGCAGCCTTTTGAGTCCAGATGATAAGGACATAAGAGCATCAGGGTGAGGTGGGAGGTCAGTACAGCAAGGAGAGGTTACTTTTCCCAATGATACATTTTGAAGCCGGTCCAGTGCTCTCTTAGAGATAGTAGGTTCAGAGCACTAGATGCCCCTGATTTCACTTTGGTGTCCATATTTTGCAGTTTTCCTCTGATTTTTTTTGGCTCATGCTTTCCAGACTACATTCATTCTTTAGTTAACAAATATTAACTCACTTCCTATTCTGTCTTTGACACTTTCTGAGTCTCCGGGATGCATCTATCTTAAAAATGAGCCAAGTGCTTTCCCCTTGTTGTTTTCTGTTATCCTTAGCACCCTGGAAAGCTAGTAGGACTTTTTTTTTTTTTTTTAATGAAATGGAAATGGAAGAAGAGTTTGTGGCTTTCCTCTGAGATCTCACATGGAGTTATTGGCAAGATCGGAACTAGAAACCAGTTCCCAGAAATGTGCTCCAAGCTACCCACACCATTCATTACCCCAGACAAGACCCACGGTGGGGAGTGGTGATAGTCAAGGTACCCTTTGGATGGGTGCCTGTTGTATGTGTCCTTGGATTGTGACCTTCCAAAGGACCACTGAACAGCTTATCTTTGAGAAATGACCTGCCATTTTTGAATGGCGTTGAGGAAAGTCAATTAGACAACAGGATGAGAAGCAAAGTGTTGAGTTTTAAATTTTCTTTTTCTGTATTTGGAAAGAGGAAAAAACGTGTGATTCAAGGAGAAGGTGTAAAGCAAAAACAGTTTTGTTTTTTTTTTAAACTCTTTTTGCCTGTAGAGACACTACTAATCAGAGTGAGATTTTTATTTTTATTTATTTATTTTTTGCCTCCCCTCCACCCCCACCCCCTGACTCCTGCACGTCTCTTATTTTTTATTTTTATTTTATTTTTTTGGAAAAGGAGGGATGACCCTGCTGAGTTTTGGAGTATGCCTATAGCAGCTTTTAGCAAATCACAATCCCAGCAGTAGGTTCAGCTTTGAAGAAAGATTTACAAATCTCTCACTGCTTTATAAATATCTGCATTTATATCTTAAAGAAGAAGAAGAAAAAGCCCCTCACGGTTGGTCTCAGCCTTCTCACCCTCTCCCCCCGCTCCATTTCCCCTTTTCTTGCTTTCCTCTTTCAGAAATTAAAGATTGTGATGTGTGCAGGAAATGAGGGTCTATAAAATTGTGATAAAATGTTCCTGCAAAATTGCCTTTGAATTTTCGCCGTGAATTGCAGGCGAAATGAAATTGTTCGCTTTCAGCATTGCTTTGTTTTTGACCCCTTTTTGTGAATTCTCAAAGGAAAGAAACATATTCCCATCTTTTATAGTAATCAAATTTATCTGGCATCTCTCAGCCTCTTGAATTACTTATGCTAGAGTTGGCCAGCCTCAGGAAGGCTGTGGCTGGTTTATTTATTTATTGTTCTAAAGTGAGGGTTTTTGACATGAAGTTCCCTACATCATCCTAGGGGAGTATAAGAGAAAAATCGAAAGTGCTTTGTGACATTGCATATGTGTCTATATATATGTGCATACATGTTGTAAAAGAATCCATCTAATGAGAAATAACAGGGGACTTCATGATTGCAGGTCATGGCTGTTAATATTTTCATGTGAGAGGGAAAAAGTTTCATGTTGCTGAGATAAAATTATATGTAAAAAGCAAAAAAAAAAAATCTGGGAAAAGAATTTCCATTTGGACAAAAGCACTAACAATAAGAGGTTGTAAACCTGTTTTGAAACTAGTTGGTTTTGTCAAGTGTTGTTTCTATAACAGGTGACTATATCATCTCGCAATTTGGAGGGTTTAATATGACTGTTTCATATAAGAATGTGGAATCAGAGAGCATACATCGGCCATCACCTGCAGCCGCGTTCTGTCAAGCCCAGCCTTGTCTGGTTGTGCTGGGTTCTTCTGTAACATGATTCATTCTCTTCGTTTTTATTTCTGGTGCCTTGTGTTTATGCTCAGATACAGGTGCAAACCTACAGAAATCAGATTCAAGTTTCCAAACTAAATTTCTCTTATTTGAGGAAATGAAATAATATACAACCATCAGGAAGAATACATAAATAATACTTCTCTGTGTGACCTTAACCTCCACTGGACTCAAGTTAAAAATTTGCTAAGAGAAATTATTTTTTGAAACTATTACTAATGCTGCACACACCTGTTATTCAAGCTTATGCTTAGAAACTCTGATGCAAATAGCTACTGGACTTCTCCCATCTGTATACACTTCTAAATTATAACAAGTAAACTCTATAAAGCTCTAAACAGTTACTTCATTTTTCCCATTATTTTTTATAATATAAGCAAACTGTGTTTATGCCAAAACCTCTTCTCTTCCTACTAATTTTTCAAAGCTTTTCATTGTGTGTTTCTGGTTTATTACCTATACATTTCCGAAAGAGGAACTCATATAAAAACCAGACAGCTTCTTTACAGCAATTCTTCTTTAGGTCAGTTAAGTGCCCATATAAGTTTAAGGAAATATAAAATAAAAACCCATAGGGAAAGGTGTGATGTGTGTAGTTTGGGTATCTCTCACATACTCTACTCCTTTGATAGTGTGAAATTCCAGAATTCTTGGAAGAAAGGATGGCATGCAAATCACTCTCTGGCAGAAAAGCATCTGTCTTTGTATCAGGGTCTTAGAACAAATCTCAGGATTAAGCAAAAAGTCAGCAGGTTCAGTGTAAGTGAAAAGGTTTGCATCGAATTAACTAGTAACATTAGATTGACTTCAGAAATATTTAACAATCATTACCTGTGATTAAATTTCTGATAATTTTTGCATTCAAAGGAACCAACCAAACCAACTGTTACTTTTTGTTTTTGATGAAAAAGAGAAGAAAATTTAAGAAGATTTAAATGCAGAAGCCTAAGTTTTCATAGCATTTCCCATGGGGCTACAGATTTCAAGAAGATGTAGCATTCTTTATGAGCCGTGTACAATAGATCACGAACTCGCATTTCAATTGCTCCTTTTTTCCTTATATAAAAAAATCTTGACATTTATACAAGTACTTTAATCCTCTAAAGAGTGGATTAATATGATTCTTAATTGTGGGAGATGAGGAAATAGAAGGGTAAATATTTATTTGAAATAATTTTTAAAACCATTCTCTTCTGTCTCCTCAGAGAAGGCAGCATAAATACTTTTCTGGTTCGGACACAGTAATTTAAATGTGTCTAGTTTTGCAGTTGTGCCTGTGAATCAATTTAGTGTGGGTTTGTTCACATCTAAAGGAGAGTTAAATGCTGACTTTGAAAGTAGAGAAACGTTCCCATAGATATCCTTCGCTTTCAAAAAGCATGCGTTTGACTGTGATCCTTAAAAGCTCTTACTGAACTATTTTCTTTTTCTGTTTGCAAAATTCACAAAGGGCTGTTCTGTAAGCCCTCTTCATATTTTCCCCAGTTTGTCCTAAATTTTGCCTGAGGGGAATAAACAGCAACAGTGTTCAATTTCCCATTCTGAATGTATATGCCAACACAGAGAGCTTTTATTACAAGGAAAGAAATCAAATCATTGTCACCTAAAGTGCTAATTATGTTTGATAAATGTACGGCATACACTTAATGCAAAGAGAGCTTAGGAAATGATACACCTTCCGTAATTACAGTGACCAACCTAGCTCCATCAATCTAAATTTTTTTTCAATCCACGTTCATTTGGGTGGCTTTATTTTTATTAAATGGCTTTCTTAAGCTTCAGCAGACCCACTTGCTGCTAATAAGGAAGCTCACATTAAGTATTTTGGAACTACTACAGCAAGAAGGCATGTTACATGATATACGTGGAGATGAGCGTACACAGATAAACAGGAGCCGCTAGCAAATACAGTTACATTTTTCTCCCATTGGGGCGTGGAACTGCAAACTGAGGGTGAAATTTGCCATTCTTTGCTTGCCTAATGAATGTGTGTCCAGTTCACTAAGGACACTACATTTCAATTTCTGAGGAGCCTGAAATCCTTCCATAGACTGGACAATAGACCCTTTAGCCCCCTCCCTGGGGACATTAATGACCAGAGGAGGAAGCATGCTGCCCCCAGAACCTGTGATGATCACATTTAGGAATTACTTCTCTTCCCCTGTTTTTCCTCATGAAAGCAAGCCACTATTCTTCTCAGAGCCAAATTGTTTGTGGCCTTTATTCAAGCCTGACACCCTTCTACAAATGAAATAAAAGTAGGTTTTAATTAGACTGAAGGATGCTGATTTCCTTGAAGCTTCCTCAGAGCCCCTCCCCTCCCCGAGTTCTCCAGTGCATGCATTCACTTACCTCATGCGCACACCCGTATATGGCCTTAGAAGTGTTGCTCCGAGTGTGTGGGAATTCATGGCCGTCCTCAGGGCCCACTGGCTGAGTGGGATGCTCGATTTTTCATTTTGCCATGTCACCATTCTCTGTTTTTGTCTGTTGATTTCCGATCCAGCCAAGGTGCATACGGTGGGAACCATGCATAGTTGGGCATACTTTCTCATCAGCAGTTGAATCTAACCAAACCTTCTTTGTGTTGTTTTTGCCTGTTTTTCTTCATTTTTTCCCCTCTTCCTGTCTTTCTCCATGACTCCTCTTAAACTCCAGATCTCCTTAACTCTTCTTGACCTCTTTCACATTTCTCTTTCTGGTTGTAAAATTTTTCGCTTTAAACTTTTAGCAGAGAGCTACTGGTTCTAGAGTCTGTATTTTGGAGGGCAGCAAAAAGACTCGTAATTCTTCCATTTCCTTTTGATTACTTATCTAAGAATATTTGCGCGTTTGGGGGAAAGTTAAGTGCTCCCTGATTGAACAAAAGAGTTAGTGGTAAATATTGAATCCTGCACTTATGATTACTTTTTTAATCATAACTATCCTGCCAGAATTCAGAGTTTTCATTGTCTATGGTTGTATATAGTTATATACAGTTACAGTTGAAAGTTATCTTTTTAAGATTTTATTTATTTATTTGACAGAGAGAGATCACAAGTAGGCAGAGAGGCAGGCAGAGAGAGAGGGGGAAGCAGGCTCCCCACTGAGCAGAGAGCCCGATGCGGGGCTCCATCCTAGGACCCTGAGATCATGACCTGAGCTGAAGGCAGAGGCTTTAACCCACTGAGCCACCCAGGTGTCCCAAACAGTTATGTTTCACTATATAGTTATATATAGTTACACAGGTAAATTTTGAATAAAGATATAGTTTTATTGGGGCGCCTGGGTGGTTCAGTTGGTTGGGCAACTGCCTTCGGCTCAGGTCATGATCCTGGAGTCCCGGAATCGAGTCCCACATCGGGCTCCCAGCTCCACGGGGTCTGCTTCTCCCTCTGACCTTCTCCCCTCCCATGCTCTCTCTCGCTCTCTCTCTTTCAAATAAATAAATGAATCTTTAAAAAAAAAAGATATAGTTTTATTAAATATTCTTTTTTTTTCTCTTAGTTAATAGTTCTGTACTCAATTGTCAAATTGTCCATTTCTTTTAGCCTACTTTAGAAAAGTCTTTAGTAGGATTTGGTATCATTAAAAATGGTAAACATTTGGACTTATTCCATTGGGTTCTTGATTACATAGGTGGAATGATTCTTAAAAAGAGAGAGAGAGAGAGAGAGAGAGGAGCAGATACCTGGGTGGGCCAGTTGATTAAAAGTCTGCCTTCAGCTCAGGTCATGATCCCAGGGTACTGAATCGAGTGCCGCATCAGACTCTCTGCTCATTGGGGAGTCTTGTTTCTCTCTCTGTGCCTCCCCCACCTCATTCTGTCTCTCTTGCAAAAATAAATTAAAAATACTTAAAAAGAAAAAGTTATTTTTTTTATTTATTTTTTGAGAGAGACTGTTCATGGGTGGAGGGAAGAACAGAGGGAGAAGGAGAAGCAGACTCCCCACTGAGCAGGGAGCTCAATGCCCACTGGATCCCAGGATCCTGAGATTATAATCTGAATCTAAGGCAGAGGTTTAATGGACTGAACCACCCAGGCACCCTCCCTCCCACAAGAAAAATATTTTTTTTAAATATTTTTTAAAAAATTTATTTATTTGACAGATGCTGGAGGGGGAACACAAGCAGGGGGAGTAGGAGAGGAAGAAGCAGACTCCCCACTCAGCAGGGAGCCTGATGAGGGGCTCACTCCAAGGACCCCAGGATCATGACCTGAGTCAAAGGCAGATGCTTAATGACTGAGCCACCCAGATGTCCCAAGAAAATGATTCTTAAATAAAAATCAGAAAGATTTTCATTGTAGCTTTAAATAAAAACTCTAAAAGTGTGAGAAAAATTTTAAGATACTTTTTGTGAACTTAAAGGACTAGTACTTCATGAAATTTATATGTTGTAGTTGAACATATTTAATTATAATGATCAAAGAATAAATGTGTTGTTAATTGTGATATTGTATTATCACCGTGGAAGTCATAATGTACTTCTCACTGATGTGGTAATCAGCTTTAGAAAACTAAGTAAGGGGCGCCTGGGTGGCTCAGTAGGTTAAGCTTCTGCCTTCGGCTCAGATCATGATCTGAGGGTCCTGGAAGGGAGCCCCAAATCGGGCTCTCTGCTCAGCAGGGAGCCTGCTTCCTCCTCTCGCTCTGCCTGACTCTCTGCCTACTTGTGATCTCTTTCGCTCTGCCAAATACATAAATAAAGTCTTTAAAAAAAAAAAGAAAACTAAATAAAAGCATATTTCACAAAACCAACTCTCTAAAAATAATGAAGAAGTGCTGTAACTGGACTTCTTAATTATACAGTTTGTTATAGTCAGGCATCAGTCAAATATTAAAATATTAGGACTAATTCCATTCATCAGTGTACACCCTAGAGAAATTAAAACCTGTGTCCACACAAAAACTTGTATAGAAATCTTCACAGCAGCATTATTCATAAGAGCTAAAAGATGGAAGCAACCCAAATGTCCATTGATCAATGAGTGAAAAAATAAAACATGGTATATCCATACAATGAAATATTATTCAATTATAGAAAGGAATGAAGTACTAATACATGCTATAATATGGATGAACCTTGTAAACATTATGCTAGGTGAAAGAGCCAGACACAAAAGATCACATATTACCTGATACCATTCATATGAAATGTTCAGACTAGGCAAATATAGACACAGATCATAGATTAGAAGTTGTCTGTGGTTGGGAGAGGGGAAAGATGGGGTGTTTAGAGGGTGATAGCTAAAGGGTACTGAATTTCTTTTTGGGATCATGAAAATTGATGGTTACATATCTGTGAGTATACACTGAATCATACATTTTAAATGGATAAATTTTATGGTGTGTGCATTATAATCCAAAAAGGCTATAACAAAAAAAAAAAAATAGGACTTGCATTTGAATGGTTAATGGTCTTAAGTGCTGATGAGCAAAGAAAAAACCCAATTACTTTTGAAAAAGAAAACTATTGTTTGCTTAAAGATATTTTGGTTAGAGTGAAATTTCTGGGTTAACACTCTAGCTAATACATTATACATATTGATATTCTATCCTACGACTTGCATTTTTGTTATAACAGAAATAATTTATTCTGTGAGTGAAACTCTGCAAATAATTTCTTAATATTGGCTATTTTTAACATTTTGATATAAATCAGGTCAAAATTCAAGGAGAGTAAGAAAAGAGTAATCAGAACTTGAGTCAATTATTATTTTTTAAAATGTACATAAAACTAAACCATTCACATTTCAGTTTGAAAATAGAAATTTTACTTTGTTTAAAAAATTATAAACTGGATATTGGAAGCAACACTTTTCTGGTTTTTTTTTTTTTACTTTTTTGAGTGTAAAATTTAGCATTGATTTAGAAAATCATATAAAGCATAATATGCATATGTGTTTTATATACATATTCAGTATACTGAATTATTAAAACTCTATGTATCTACCACCCCAATTAAGCAATAGATCACTGGCAACTTTTCTGAATTCCTTTTGGCATCCGTTTGAAGCGCAACTTCTCCATACTTTGCAAAGATAACCTCTATCATATGTTTTGAAGTAATTGTTTCCTTGCATTGCTTTAAAATTTTACCACATATGTATGTATCCCTTAGCAATATAACTTAGTTTTCCAGGTTTCTAACTTTATGTAAATGGAATAATTTAGTATATAGTCGTTGTTACTTGTTTCTTTTGGTCTTACAAGATTCATTTAAGACAAAAGTCTTAATAAAGGCAACTTATTCTGTAAAGGGCTAGATAGTAAAAGAAATTTAGTTTTGCAGGCTATATGGCTTCTGCTGCAGGATACTCAGCTTTGCTGTTGTAGTGTGAAAGGAGTCATAGACAATATGACAATGAATGAGGGTGGTATATTCCCACAAATTTTATTTACAGAACAGGTTGCTTTTGAGGCTATAGTTTGCCAATCCCTGGTTTTAGTGATTGCTTAGCTATAGTTTATTCATTTCCATCATTGCATAGTGGGCTATAATTATATCAACATGTATTTATCTTTTCTTTTTTTTAAAGATAGACATACGTTTTATTATTTTTCATTATTTTTAAGTTTTTATTTCAATCACCCGGTGCTCATAGCAGCCAGAGCACTCCTTAATCCCCATCCCTGTATGACTCATCCTTCCATCCACCTCTCCTCTGGCAATCATCAGTTTTTTTCTCTGTAGCTCAGAGTCTGTTTCTTGGTTTGTCTCTCTCTTTCTTTTTTTCCTTTGCTTGTTTGTTTTGTTTCTTAAATCCCACATATGAATGAAATCATATGGTATTTGTCTTTCTCTAACTTAATTCACTTAGCACCGTACTCTCTAGCTCCATCCATGTCATTGCAAATAGCAAGATTTCATTCTTTTTCATAGCTGAGCAACATTCCATTGTACATATAGACCACATCTTTTTTTATCCATTTATCATTTGATGAATACTTGGCCTGCTTCTATAATTCAGCTATCGTAAATAAAGCTGATATAAACATAGGGGTGCTTGTATTCCTTTGAATTAGTTTTTTTACATTCTTTATTTCTATAAGTACTCAGCAGTGAAATTATTAGATTGTAAGGTACTTCTATGTTGAACTTTTTGAGGAACCTCCATACTGTTTTCCAGGGTGGCTGCACCAGTTTTCTTTCCCAGAAATAACACATGAAGATTCCTTTTTCGCCACATCCTTGCCAACACCTGTTGCAAGTGTTTTGATTTTAGCCATTCTGACAGGTGCGAGGTGATAGCTCATTGTAGTTTTGATTTGCATTTCCCTAATAAATGATAATGAGCATCTTTTCATGTGTCTGTTGGCCATCTTCTATGGGAAAATGTCTGTTCATGTCTTCTGCCCATTCTTTTTTTTTTTTCTTCTGCCCATTCTTAATTGGGTTATTTGTTTTTTGCATGCTGAGTTTGATAAGTTCTTTATATATTTTAGATACTAACCCTTTATCAACTGTGTCACTTGCAAATATCTTCTCCCATTCCATAAGCTTCCTTCTAGTTTTGTTGATTGTTTCCTTCACTGTGCAGAAGCTTTTTATTTTGGTGTAGTTCCGTTGGTTTATTTTTGCTTTTGTTTCCCTTGCCTCAGGAGACATATCTAGAAAAAAAGTTGTTACAGCTGATGTCAAAGAAGATACTGCCCATGTAATCTTCATGCTTTTTATGGTTCCGGGTCTCCATTTAGGTCTTTAATCCATTTTGCCTTTATTTTTGTGTACAGTATAGGAAAGTGGTCCAGTTTCATTCTTTTATATGTAACTATCCTGTTTTCCCAACACCATTTGTTGAAGAGACTTTTTTTCCATTTGATCTTCTTCTTGCTTTGTTGAAATTAGTTGACCATATAGTTGTGGGTTTATTTCTGGGTTTTCTGTTCCATTGATCTATGTGTTTAGTTTTGTGCCAGTACCATACTGTTTCTTTTAAAAGATTTTATCTATTTATTAGAGAGAGAGAGAGACTGAGAATGAGAGGGGAGAAGGTCAGAGGGAGAAGCAGACTTCCCGCAGAGCCAGGAGTCCGATATGGGACTCGATCCCGGGACTCTGGGATCATGACCTGAGCCGAAGGCAGTCGCTTAACCAACTGAACCACCCAGGCGCCCTACCATACTGTTTTTAATACTATCGCTTTGTACTAAAACTCGAAGTCCAAAATTGTGACATGTCCAGCTTTGTTTTTTTTTTTTCAAGAGTGATTTGGCTATTTGGGGTCTTTTGCGGTCCCATACAAATTTTAGGATTGTTTGTTCTAGTTCTGTGAAAAAGCTGTTGGTATTTTGATAGGGATTGCATTGAATGTGTAGATTACTTTGGGTAGTATAGACATTTTAACAATGTTTTTCTTCTAATCCACGAGCATGAAATGTCTTTCTATTTCTTTGTGTCATCTTCAGTCTCTTTTACCAGTGCTTTATTGTTTTCAGAGTACAGGTATTTTACCTCTTTGGTTAGGTTTATTCCTAGGTATTTTATTATTTTGAATGTAATTAGAAATGGATTGTTTTCTTACTATCTCTTTCTGCTGCTTCATTATTGGTATGTAGAAATGCAATAGATTTCTATACATTTATTTTGTATCCTGTCACTTTACTGAATTCATTTATCAGGTCTAGCAGGTTTTTGGTGGAGTCTTTTGGGTTTTCTATATATAGTATCACATCATCTGCAAATAGTGAAAGTTTACTTCTTCCTTACCAGTTTGGATGACTTATATTTTCTTTTTGCTTTCCGATTGCTGTGGCTAGCTCTTCCAGTACTGTGTTGAATAAAAGTGGTGAGAGTGGACTTCCTTGTCTTGTTCCTGACCTTAGAGGAAAGGCTTTCAGTTTTTTTCCTATTGAGGATGATGTTTGCCATGGGTCTTTAATTATGGCCTTTATTATGTTGAGTTATATTCCATCTAAACCTACTTTGTTGAGAGTTTCTGTCATGAATGAATGTTGTACTTTGTCAAATGCTTTTTGTACATCTTTGAAATAATCATATGGTTCTTAGCCTTTCTCTTATTGATGTGATGTATCACATTAATTGATTTGTGAATATTGACCCACCTTTGCAACCCAGGAATAAATCCCACTTGATCATCATGAATGATTTTTTTAATGTGTTGTTAGATTCACTTTGCTACTATTTTGATGAGGAGTTTTGCATCTGTGTTTATCAGAGATATTGGCCTGTAGTTCTTTTTTTGTGCTGTCTTTATTTGGTTTTGATATCAGGACAATGCTGGCCTCATAAAATGAATTTGGTAGTCTTCTTTCCTTTTCTAGGTTTCGGATTTGTTTGAGAGGATAGGCATTAACTCTTTTTCAGATGTTTGGTAGAATTTGCCTCTGAAGCCATCCAGTCCTGGGTTTTGTTTGTTGGGAGTTTTTTGATTGGTGACTCAATTTCTTTGCTGTTAATCTGTTTAAATTTTTCTATTTCTTCCTATTTCGGTTTTGATAGGTTATCTGTTTCTAGGAATTTACCCATTTCTTTGAGATTGTCCAATTTGTTTTCATAATATTCTGTTACAGTTGTTTGTATTTCTGTGGTGTTTTTTGTTATTTCTCCTCCTTGATTTGTGATTTTATATATTTGTGTCCTTTCTCTATTTTTCTTGATAAGTCTGGGTAGAGGTTCATGGATTTTATCGATTTTTTTTCCCTAAGAACCAGATTCTGGTTTCATCAATCTGTCCTATTGTTCTTTTAGTTTCTATACCATTTATTTCTGCTCCAATCTTTATTTCCTTTATTCTGCTGATTTTAGATTTTGTTTGTGGTTCTTTTTCTAGCTCCTTTGTGTGTAAGGTTAGGTTGTTTATTTGAGATTTTTCTTGCTTCTTAAGGTGGGCCTGTATTGCTATATATTTCCCTCTTAGAACTGCTTTTGCTGCATCCCAAGGGTTTTGAACCATTGTATTTACATTTTCGTTTGTTTCCATGTACTTTCTTATTTCTTCTTTTATTTCCTGGTTTACCCATTTGTTGTTCAATAGCATTTTATTTAACCTCCATGTATTTGTAGTCTTTCCAGATTTTTTATTATGGTTGACTTCTAGTTTCATAGCATTGTGGTCAGAAAAGATGCATGGTATGACTTTGATCTTCTTGAATTTGTTGAGGCTTGTTTTGTGTCCCAGTATGTGATCTGTTGTGGAGAATGTTCCATGTACACTGAAAATGAATGTGTATTCTAATGCTTTAGGATGAAATGTTCTGAAAATATCTGTTAAAGCTCTTTGGTTCATGGTCATTCAGAGCCATTGTTGATTTTCTGTGTAGATTGTTTGTCCATTGATGTAAATGAGGTATTAAAGTCCACTACTATTATGAATTATTATCAGTTTCTTAATGTTTGTTACCAATAGTTTTATGTGTTTAGTGCTATGTTGGGGACATAAATACTGACAATTGTTACATTTTTAGGTTGGACTGTCCCCTTTGTTATCATATAGTATCCTTCTTTGTCACTTATTACAGCCTTGTTTTAAAGTCTGTTTTGTCCGATATAAGTATTGCTGCTCTGACTTTCTTTTAATATCCATTTACGTGACAGATGTTTCTCTATTTCCTTACTTCCCTCACTTTCAAATTGTGGGTGTCTTAAGGTCAAAAATGAGTCTCTTATAGGCAGCTTATAGATGGGTCATCTGCAGAGGCTCTCTTTGCCTATTGTGGTCAGTATTTGTGTCTGGCCTGAATGTGGTGCATTTTAACAAGGTGTACTCTTTAGAAATGAGACCTGTTCCTACTGCCACCAGAACTGAGCCTTGCAAAATTCCCAGGTCAGGAGACACTGTGTTGGCAGAGGTTTGGGCCAATCTTTTGGGAGAAGGAGCTCACCATTCTGGGACTGAGGCAAGCATGACTGGGAAGGGCAGTTCTTCCAAGTATGGTGGGGCAGGGCTTGGTATAAACAAGTGAGGTAGTGAGTGGTGGTGCTGTAGTTCCTGCAGGTGGCCTCGTGCTTATGCTGAGGGGCAAGGGAGGGAAATGGCACTTGCCAGTTCCTTTATTCCTGGAGGGGTCTCTCTGGAATGCTGCCTCATTGGGACACACTCCAAGATGAACAACCAAGTCCCCCCACGCCCCCACTGCATGCCCCAAGTGCTCTTCAGATCACTGGTTCCATGCTCTATGTCCAAGAACTGTTTGCCGTTCTTTTCCCTAAGAGCACCCCAGTGTTCTTTGAGTTCTCCCAGTGCCAAGCCCAGTGATCTTTAAAACGCCAGATTTTAAACCCCACTGGTTGCAAAAAAGTCATGAATTTTGGCCCGTTTCACATTTTTTTTTTAAAGATTTTATTTCATTTATTTGACAGAGAGAAAGAGATCACAAGTAGGCAGAGAGGCAGGCAGAGAGAGAGGGGGAAGCAGGCTCCCCGCCGAGCAGAGAGCCCGATGCGGGGCTCGATCCCAGGACCCTGAGATCATGACCTGAGCCGAAGGCAGAGGCTTTAACCCACTGAGCCACCCAGGAGCCCCCCATTTCACATTCTAATCCAATCGCTGTGGGGATTTGTCTTCCCTGTGTGGGCCCCCCTGTGTGCCGGTCTGTCTTTCTCTTTTCTCTGCAACCACAGCTCCCTTTGCACCGTAGCAGCCATGACCCATTTCTCTCCCAAAATTTTATCTTATCTCTCTTCTCTCCTTGTAGTTGTGGAGTTTGTTGTGTCAGTCTTCACATCGATTTCTGGCATCTTTAGGATAGTATGATAGTTACCTAGTTGTGTTAGTGGGGTGAGGGGAGTCATGGAAGGTCTTCATACTCTGCTGCCATTTTCCCCTCTCGATCTGTTCTGTTCTTGATGGATGTTTGGGTTACTTCCAGTTTAGAATATTATAAAAAATGCTGCTATAGACATTTTAATATATGTATTTTGGTACAAATATGTGAGAATTTTTTTAGAGCATTTATACCTAGGAGTAGAAATAATGGGTTACTGAATAGGATATCCTCAGCTTGAGTTTTAAATGTCAAAATGTTTTTCAAAGTGGTTTTTTTTTAGTTTACAATCTCACTAGAAGTATTTTAAAACTACCATTATTCAACAACTTCTTCAATACTTGGTAATGTCTGAGTTTTTAATTTTAGCCAATTTAGTGGTGACACACTGTGTTTTTTGTTTGTATAACCATGATTATTAATAAGATTTTACACTTTTTCATATATTAGGTTTGAAATCAACTTTTTGTTATATTTATCCCTAGTTATTCAACATTTTTTGATGTTATTATAAACGGAATCTTTAACTTTTCTACCTTTCTTTTGCCGCTTTATAGAAATTCAGTTGATTTTGTATATTGATTTTGTATCAAGAAACTTGCTAGAGTCTCCTATTCTGATAATTTATCACTAGATTATTTTTATTTTAAACTTGTACAGTTATATCATCTCAGAAAAATGACTGCTTACTTTGCTTCTTTTAATCCTTATGTAGTTTCTTTTTATTGCCTTATTGTGTTCGCTGTGATCTTTAGTACAATGCTTAGTTGTAGAAATAATGAGTGTTCTCATTTTTTTTTCTGGTCTGAAGAGGAAACGCATTTCAATATTAAATATGATAGTTGCTGCAGTTTGGGGATAGATAACCTATGTCTAATTTTTAAAAAATCCTTTCAATTCCTAGATTGCTAAGATTTTTGTAAGCATAAATGAGTTGTTAAATTGTATCACTTTTTAAATCTTATTTACATGATTATGTAAATGTTTCTCCTTTAATCTATCACTGTAATAAAATAGATTTACTAATATTAACCTTGTATTTCTTGTATAAAACCAAATTAATCATGACACATTATCTTTTTATATATTGCTACTGTTTCTTTAAATGAATCAACTTTTAGCTCTTTTCTAGATTTTTCCTCATATCTCAGGTCTTTCTCTTGGGATTACTTCTGCTTAATTACTTCTGGGCTTACTTCTGATTAAATTGTCATTTCTTTTAGTGAAGACATTCAGGTTATAAACTTTCTCAGTTTTTATTTGTTTAAAAAATGTCTTTACTTCCTTCTCACTCTATAATAATGAATCTGACTCCATTCCATTGATGTTTGATTGCTGCTGGCCCTCTGCCCTATATCTGAGTAAGCTAATTAAAAAGTCCAGATTCTCTACCACTGGCATCAGTAGTAGATTCAAACCACACATGCCCCTTTCTGCATCTTGGAGCCCTCACCCTGGGCCTACCCCCTAACAGCAATTTAAACCCCATGCCAGTCTTCTTTCCTTGCTGTAGGCTGTTTCTGGAACACCTTGGGAGGCCTGTCATATCCCTAGAAAGCTTCAATTATGTAAGGAATAAGCTTTTCTTCCTGCTTGATGAGAGAGAGAGAGAGAAAGAGAGAAAGAGAAAGTGTGTGTGTGTGAGATAGAGAGAGAGATTGAGAGAGAGAGAGAGAGATAAGTGTGGCATTGGTGTCAACATCCAAACCAAAGTTTTGGTGAGAGTCTATCCTGTCTCCCTCTAGTATGCCCAAAACATTCTTAAGAGATTTTTTCTCTGAGTATGGAATTTGATTTTTATAAATATGTTTGTTTACCATAATGAAGATACTATTCTCCTATCTTTTGGCTTCCATTGTTGCTATTGAGCTATTAGATGTCCATCTAATTATTATTCTGTTGAATGTAATTTGTCTTTGTATTTTTTTATGGCTGCCGTTAAGCTCTTTATTTTATCTTCAGTGTTCTGTAGTTCCACTGTCTTGTTTCTAAGTGTGTGTTCCTTTATTGCTTTTTTTTCATGTAACACAGTTTGAGATCTGAATGGCTTTTTGAACCTGTGGTCTGTTTCCTCACCACTTTTAGAAAACTCCCTGTCACTATTCTTTGCATATTTTCTCTTTCCTTTCTCTCTATCCTCTTTTTGAACTCTCATCAAATATATTAGACTTTCTCATTCTATTATCCCATGACTCTTAATTTTCTTCTATGTTTTCCATTTTTTTTCCTCTCCATGCTACACTCTAGATAATTTCATCTGACCAATATTCCCACTTACTTATTTTCTCTTCACTTGTTTCTTATCTGCTGTTATACTCATTTGCAGTGTTTTAAATTTCAGTTATTGAATATTTTTATTTCTGGAAATTATAGTTTGTACTTTATCAGATCTGTTAGGATATATTTTTACAATTCTCTGCATATATTTTCAGGCTTCATTTTTATTACTTTACTGTTGATAGGCAGATGTTTTATAGTCTGTTTTATAGCCTAATAATTCCAATTTTAATTCTTTTTTTTTCCTTTTGTCATTTACCCTTCTCTATTTTTCTTGTTATGGTACGATTTCCCATTGTATACTTGATTTTTTAAAAAATCTGAACAGTTCATTGTCTTTGAAAATAATTATTTGTATTATTTGGGACTGAGGATAAAAATGATTCCTTCCATAGGTTATTTGAGTTTGCTTTCAGCCAGAGACCTAAAAAAATTACCTTCATGACCACCCTAAATTGAATTCTTGGCAATTAGGTTTTTTTTTTTGGATTACTTAGTTGAGGTGAATTTGGTCTGCAAACCCAAGTGAGGATAATATTTTGCTTTTTCTCAATGTCATTTTTCTTCTCTCTCTACTTAGTGCCTGGGCCACTTAAGTTCAGTCCCTTGAGAATGAAGGAGGGCTGGGTGGGTTTACTTCTGGCTTACTCTTATTTTGAGGGTGTGAGCCTTAGGGAATTTAGTTTAATTTGGAGAAGTGCACCTTTTCGGAAAGTGCCCGTAGGGCAGAAGAAATTTTAGTACTCTGCTTCCCTCTCTGGGTTTCTGCTTTCTCTGATATTTTGAACTTTTTTTTTTTTTATGTTATCAGGTCTTTGATAATTTTAAGAAGTTACTTTAAAGATGTCCAGTTTCATTTGTGATTATTTTTGGGGAGAGGATTCATCTAAATAATTTAGCTTTCCATATTCTTAGAAAGTGAAGTTTCAAGCCTATTTTTTTTAAAAAGAACCTCTTATTTGAACCACCAATTCAGGCCGTGAATAATAAACCTTGTTCTTCAACATTGGGAGAAAGTCAGAGCCAAGGACAGAAGAACATCTCATTTTGAGATCCCAGTTCCAGGTTAGTAGGGCTCTTCAATCCTCGTAAGGTGTGGTTAGGTGTGGTTATCACTGTTTCCTTCATTTTAAAGATGAGTAAACTGAGGCATAGATAAGTAAGTTGTTTATCATCACACGATTTTTTGAAGTGATAGAGCTATAACTCAAAGCCAGATCTCTCTGAACCAAAACCTATGTTTTCATTCATACCTATATTTCCTCTTACTAGGTTCAAAAAAAATTATTCTAACTGTCCTTTGATTGTGCCACTTTGCTTTGATCTTTGGCCTCTTGCGAATTGTCTCTACATAGCCCCTATGAGCATGGGCTAGTGTTCATGGGGTATGCCTCAGCTCTCTGTGTCTGGACCCAGAAATTTGAGTTATAACCATTAAGAAAGGTAATGTATGTCCCAAAAATGTTAGAAAGAGACTAATGAGCTCTACATTGTACCGGATTTACTGACCCAAACTCTCTGTAACTAGCAAGTTTATTAAGACTCTTTCTTGGTATAAAACATATACATACTCATGTTAGAAAATCAAAATATGTAAATTTGCAAAACCAAGAAAATAGAGAATACCTGTAATCATGCCCAAAGACAATCACTTGGAAACCCTCCCAAATTCTATGCATATACACACACACCATATTTACATTTATATTCTGGAGGGGAATCATGCCATGCATTCTGTTTTATAGTTAGGTTTTGGCTACATGGTATCATGTGCCTTAATGATTACTGCATGCTGAGTAGAGAACAGTATAGATTGACACCAAAGCCAGAAAACAACAGGAAATAGGCCAGAAGCCTTTCCTAAGATATCGCAGACTTTGCTTTGGGAGGAAAAAAGTGTATAATATGACTTACTTTTCCTATTTTCTAATATACAGCAAGTCATTACTTAGGGAACATTATTGTAAGGAGAGTACTTGTTCTCTCTGAGGCAGATATAGTTATGATGGCTAACCCAGAGTGCACTGTCCCATGTGGGTAAGCGTTATTGTGATTTTATTCTTGTTAATCTATTTCTTCTTAATAGTTATTTCAAAGCATATAACTTTGAGAATGAGAAGCATAATGTCCAAATGTAAAGATGTTTGCATGGAGGTGACATTTCAACATAATACTTAGAAGTCCTAGAAAAGTAGTCTTTATTTCCATTAAACTTTTGAAAACTCGAAGGGCAAAGTGACCCATCCGAAGGGTGGAAGTGATTTTAGAGGATGAAATCTGATTGTTACAAAGAAGTTAGTATGTTTCTAATCAAGGAATTTTAAACAACCATGAAGACCTCAGAATAGAAATTGTCTAACAGTGGGTCAAGTCAGACTGCAATATTCTCATTATATGTTAGTGAACTGCTCTATAGATTTTAAAGCCCTTGCTTATGCACAATTTTTGCTAGTCCTACATACCCAACTTATAATTAGTCATTTAATCTTTCTGAGACTGTTTCATTACCTGAAAAATTAGTACCTTAGGTTGTTTCCAGTTGCATTATTGTTGAATATTGAATACATCTTGATGCTTTTGATCAAATGTTCCTATAGTAGAGATTCCTAGAAAAGAAAAATTTATATCAAAGGTATACATAGAATTTTGGCAAACAATTGCCAGATTATACTCCAGTTTACATTCTTACCAAGAATGTATGACAGACCAATTTTTTGACATTTAATATTATTTTGTCTACATTTATTGAGATCTGATTGGCACATAATAATATTATTAACAGTTATTTCAATCAGATGGGTTCAAATATAAAATACTACTTCTTTACTGAGGTCTGCTTGGTATATAATAACATTATAAAAGTTTCATGTATACAACTTTATAATTTGACATCCATATGCAATACAAAGTGATCACCACCAAAGGTCTAGTTATGATCCTTTATTTTTATTTATGTTTCATTCATTACTAGTGGGTTTGAACACATTTTTCATATGTTTATAGTTCATTCATATTCTTTTTTTGTAAACTGAGTTTGTATCTTTTGACTATTTTTCTATTGTGTTATTTGTTCTTATTGATTTATAAGTGCCCTTTAGCAGTATGTATAATATACATATTTTGTTTATTTAGGAACATGCATCACTAGGCCTAGAATTTTCTTCCTCTTTTTGTCTCTTCTGCTTTTCTTGACTGTGAACTGGAAAACCTTTTATCTTTTTCTAAACTATGATGCAGTTTTCATAACTTTAGAATTACTTATCCTTTGAAAGTTGGTACAGTGTAGCCATTTGTCCTGATTTGCCTGAAAGAGTTCCTCTTTCTCATATTGTCCCTGCTTAATTATTAATAACGTTGTCTCTCACTCTCTGAAGTGCCTGGTTTAGGCGATAAATTACATAGTTCCCCTGGGATGAGCTCACTTAAAACAGCTAGCTGAGCCTTAGGCATTTGGGGTGCAAGATCTTACACAACTTTTTTAATTTGTCATACAGTTATTGTGTATTTAGATTTTTTAATATAATTTATTTTTGAGCCATTTTAGAGATTTATTTATTTTTCTAAAAATAAATTTATATTTATTTTTAGATAATGGAAAGTCATCCATTTCACTTAGCTTTTGAAATTTATCAGTACATGATTGCACAGCCATCTGCTTTCAAGTATCATTTTGGCTCTTACATAAGTAGGATAAATAGGTCCCTTTTCTGTTTCCTAAAACTAAGTATGTCTCTTCCTTTTTGCCAGATAACTGTTTTATAGATCTTTTAATTTAGTATATCACATTTAATGTATTTTTGTTTTCCTGTTTACGCATCTTTGCTTTCTTTGAGTTTACTGTCTTTTCCTACCTTTTTAAATTAAATTTTCAGTTAACTTATCATTCTTTCTCATTTTCTATGAAATGCCATATAAAGTATAAATTTTGAGCTGTGTACCACTTTGGCCACATCTCTTATATTTTGAGGTGGGTACTCTTATTGTCTCGTCTCTAATTAGTTAGTAGTTTCAGTTATGATTCTGCAAAGCTATGTCAGACTATATATACTACATATTTAAAATTTCCTGATAGCAATCCATTGTAATGACACACCATACTTTCTTTAATCCATCACCAATTTTGGAAGTTTATCCATTTTCTGATTTTTCACTAAAATGATGTAACAATGAATATATTTTTTCACTTGTTCATTTCTTTTTCTTTTCTTTTTTTTCATTTATTCCTTGAGAGTAAAATTTTAGGTATGAAATTTTGGTCATTGGCTGGTAGTCCTTTGACACATCTCAAAAGTAACCATTAGAAAGATAACATCATTTTTCAAACTCTCATCAGCACTGCATGAGAATGCTCATTTCTTCACATCTCCAACACTGAGAACTACTGGTTTTCATCTTTAACAAAATGAATTAGAATTTCTTATAGAGAGGCTAAGGTATGGCCATCCCTATGGAGGGATGCCTTCAAAGCTGACGAAATTGGGAGAGGGAGGAATATTATGGGACCACAGTGTCAGATCTGTAAAGTATGTGAAAGACTACTCCATTTAGCTGCTTCATTTTTACATATTATAAAATGGAACCAATTTTTTAATGTTTTTAAAATTTTTTCTATATTAAATTTTTTTTCAAGTGAATTTTTTTTTTAAGATTTATCTTCTTGAGATGAAGAGAACAGGAGAGAGAGCACAAGTGGGAGGAGGGACAGTGATGGAGGGATGTGGGAGAGGCAGAGGAAGAGGGAGAAGCAGGCTTCCAGCTGATAAGGAAGCCCAGCATGAGACTCGATCCCAGGACCTGGAGGTCATGACCTGAGCTGATAGTAGTCACTTCACCGATTGAGCCACCCAGGTGCCCCTCAAGTAAATATTCTCAAAGCATCATTAATAAATGCTTATTATACTAGCTGTGTTACTTACTTTATAAATAAAGTAAAACATGACATATTTATACATCCTCTAATCATCAACATGTACTTATTGAGTGCTAACTAGGTAAAATGTATAAATGCTTAGAATAGAGGTTTATGGCTAAAGATTGTTATTTAAATGCTACATTCGGAACCCCCAGGAAAATATTTGTATTTATTGTTAATAGAAAAGTAACTAGGATTTTAGCAGTAAAAACCCTTCTGTTTACTAGCTTTCCCAGAAGAACCTGGTAACTTTCCTAAAATTCATCATCTTAGTCATATGAGATACTGAGGCAAATTTACCAATAGACCCTACGCCCCACACCTACCTCCCCCAAACTGTGGTAAGTGGGTCTATCATGCTGAGTAAGTCAGGTATTCAGCAATATTCTGTCATCAGTCTACTCATTCCTTTATCAAGTAGGTCTTTGTGCCAAGCCCTGCTGTAGGTCCTTTGAAGAAGAACGTTAAATATATTGTGGCTTTGTGGAGAGAGTCACACACATGTAAACACTACTTCCAGTGGCATACAAAACACTCTATCATACATGTTTGTGTGAGGTGCTGTGGAACACTTTAAAGTACCTGGGAAATTTCAGGAGCTTCACAGAGATGGTCAGAAGGCCTAATGCATGCAAAGTCATGGTTATATGGAAGCATATGTCCTCTGTAGGGAACTGTGCGCCTTTCCACTGACTGGTGATTAGGAAATGGAGAAGAAATGCAGGCTGGGGAATGTGTTAGGTTTACAGTACCTTGAGATAACCAAAGGAGGGTGAAACTATGCCCCAGAGTTTTAGAGCAAAGTAAAGAACGTTTGGGAGTTATCAACATGTGTTTGCAGTTTAACACCTTAACCAAGAGAGGGTGTGTTGATAGAATGGGATTGAATTAGAACTCTGGAACCACCCTTCTCAGGGATCAAGCAGAATAGAAATGTTATCTGTGGGTGAGTTTTAGGAAAGAAGTTGCAGGGTCGATAAAAGGTGTGGTCCAATCTGTAGAAAGATCAGTTCACCTTAGGTCTAAAAACAGGCATTGGATTTGGCCATTAGGAGATTTTTTTCAGTGATGTAAGGATGGAACCCAGATGGCGAAAAGTTTCGGAGAAGACAGTTTGGAAGGAGCTGGTGTGGGTAATCCTTTTAAGAAATATGCAGATGAAGCGAGAAGGGGAAAGACAGGACACAGCTTGCAAGGGAGAAGCAAGGAAGGTGAAAGAGGGAAAAGAGGTGATGAAGAGATGCAGCAGGGAGACAGGGTTTGGGGAGCCTGAGAACCCTGTGAACAAACTTAGGAAACAGCACCTCGATGTCAGCCTGGACCCCAAGTTAATGGGAACACCGGAATTGTTGGGAAAGAACACTTGGACAACTTTTCAGATTGAGTTTCGAAGCAGTCTTCAGAAGGAAGAAAAGGCTTCACCTTAGTAGAACATTAATTTAAAGCCCAGTTCAATATGTTGCTGGCTACAAATAAATGGCACTAAAAAAACTCTGTTGTCCTTTCATCCTAGCCAAAGCAGTCAGTAATTCATTTGTTAAGTTGGTCTTGACTTTAGTTACTGGTACAGATGTTATGATTGAGCAGAGGGAAATTACTACCCTTAAAACTCTCCCCAGAAAAAGATTCACTTGTATTTGTAATCTTGAAGGATTTAGCTCATTTACAATTTTAATTAACAGCCATTTCCAAAAAATTTTTATGAAAAACAAAATCTCTTGGTGATTTCTTCACTTACCAGTAAAGACTTCTAGTATGTGCTATAGTGGCAGTGTCTTAAAACTGTTTTGCTTAAAATAATGTTTTTAGTTCTTTCGTGAAAGGTGCTGGCAGAGCTTCCCAATATCAAAATCTCTATGCTTAGTGTTCCTTTTACATGACCCAAAGAGTTAAACTGCTACACTGGGGGATTTTTCTTTAAAATTAATTTAACTGAAAATCTCTTCAAATTGTATTGTTGGCTTTGGTACAGGGCATGAAATAATTTTCCCTTGTACCCCACCATTCCTCGAAGGTCAGACTTTGAATTGGGCTGTTACTGTCTCACTGCAGAATTTCTAAGCTACGTTAATTTGGGGTCTGCTGTTGATGGATGGAGCGGTTTGAATTCTGACATGTAGCGGACTGACTTGAATGACCCGCAGAGGCAGATGTCAGTCTGTTATTTTATGCCTGTTTTTCAGGAAGGAAAAACGACGTCTGTTCAGGCTGTTCTCTTCTGGGTTTCCTTTGTGCAAGTGTGCAAATGGGTACTACACTTAATATTAGGTCATGTCCGTGGTATTTAAATAATATGTATAATATATCGATGTGTAAAGGAACACACAAATGACATGTGCATGATGTTTTTGTATGCCATGTTATATTTTGGTATTATAAATATTGTAGATGTGTAGTTGCAAACAGTGGTGTGTGTCTTTGAACACATGGACCCACAAAATTGCTTTATGTATAGAAGAATGGATCCATTGATCATAGCTCACTCATCTTTCTATGGATGTATATTCTTTCCAGTGAGGTTATTGGAGATGCCTCAGAATGGCATAGGTTCCAGGAGGAGAGCATGTGTGGATCCCAGATTTCAGGGAAAGCAACACTATGGAGTTAGAGGCGTAAGGCTGGCAAGAAGAGAGTGGGAAACCAGAAAAAGCACAGAAAGGCTCTGCCCACATCCTTGCAAAGGACTAAGCATAAGGTAGGAATAGTCTGATGAACCATCTAATAACATGGAAGAAAATGGAGTCTCATTGGGAGTCAGGGCTTCTTTCATAAGTGAGTTGAAATTACCCTGAGTTTCTGAGTCACTGTGACTATGGCCATCCACTTCCAAAGACCACTTCCCTCCTTAAGCAGCTCCCTTGACAAAGAAGAAGAATTTGAGTGGAAGGTTCTAGAAACTGCCTGAATCCAGTGTTCTCTGAAGAGGGGAGTTGGAGGAAGAATGTGTGGACTAGCTCTCTCCATCCCAGTCCCAAACTAGTTTTACCTGCTTCATTTATATCTTGGGATTTTGCATGGAGACTAATTTGCAGAGACTGAGTTTTGTTTGTTTATTAATTTTAATTTTTATTGATTATGCATATAGTTTTTAAAAGTTAAATACTACTAAAGGGCTTGTCATACAAATAGCAATTCCCCAATCCACCTTCCACCCCTAATCCTAGTGCCCAAAGGGAGCTACTTCCCATTCATTGATCTGTCTCTTCTGGTGTTTATATAATTCTAAATAAATTCCTTAACTTTTCCATGTTAGTCCTAATCTCTGGGCTTCTATTTTAGTAGATGAGGATTCAGCTCTCCTGTCCATCATCCCCTGCTTTCCCCCTCCTATCCTTCTTAAATTAGTGTTCAGGTTTCTATCTTTCTGCTGAGTAAATGTGTTCCATAGTTATATTACTTTTATCACACAACAGTTTTTGCACTTGCTTAGCTAAAAAAAAAAAAAAATCTTCTCAGTGATTCTTTCCATATCCTCTAATATCATCCCAATTAAGTGCTCCATCTAGTTCTACCCATCAGGTAATATATCATTTGCCTCTGAAAAGGACTCTCCATACTTTCCGTTCAGCGTGAGCAACTCAAAGGCCACTCCCTTTTGTTCTAAAACTTTTGTTGTCATCTTGAGAATATCATTTCCCTCTTGTCTGTTTTTGGTCACTTTTCCTGGATGTTATGACTTCTTTTCTCAATTTACTCCCTCATTTTGTTAGGGTGCTTTACTGGTAGCATCCTCAGAAAACATATATTGAGAGATAGATGTTTTTAGACCTTATATATCTGAAAATACCTTATCTCACCCTTTGAGAACTTAAATACCTAAAAATATCTTTATTCCTTTCTCAAACTTGATCACTATTTTGGGTATAGAATTCTAGTTTTAAAATAATTTTATCTCAGATTCTTTAAGACACTGCCCCTCTGTCTTCTAGTTTCCACTGCTGCCATAGAAAAAATGGATGCCATTCTGGTTCTTATTGCTTTGTATGATCTGTTACTCCCTTTCTGAAAACATCTAGAATCTTCTCTTTGTTTCTCATCTTGTAATTTCACAAAGATATGCCTTAATGTGTGTCTGTCTGCATTCACTGAGCAGGGTATCCGTTGGAACCTCTTAATTTATGAAGGTTTTGGGTCTTTTAGTCCCGGGAAAATTCCTTAAAATGTTTCTCTGATAGTTTTTTAGCCCTGTTTTTCTTTTTTCTCTCCTTTGGAAACATTAATCAGAAGTTAGGCCCTCTTGGATATAGTCTCTAATTTTATTTTCTCTTCTATTTTCGTTTTACCTTTAAGAAAATTTCTCTATTATCTCCTCCTGCCATCTAATTGGATTTTTAAAGAATTTTCATAATGTGGCATTCTGGTTTTTTAATTGTTCATATCTACATAGCAGTCTGTTTTTGTTTCATAGATTCAATAGTTTCTCTTATCTTCCTGAGGGCATTATTTCTTTGTAAAGCTTTTCTTTTGTCCCCTGTATTGTTTCCATTTTCTTAGAGTTCTTTTTCAGCAGTTCATTTCAGTTCCTGCAATCCATTTTTCTCAAATGTGTTCTGTTCTTTGACTTCCTGGGTTCAAGAGTGAAGCACTAAAACATTGTTTGCTTATGTTTGCCTAGTATAGAGAGGGGCAGCAAATAAGGGTTTTTGTTGGGGGATGCCCAAGGAGTAGATCTCTTTTTTGAGTGCAGCTAGTTTCTCTAGAGAAACCTCTACTTCCTTACCTGAAGGATCTAATCCTGGCTGGAAGAAATCTGGAAGCCTGGCAGGGAATATGGTCTGGGGAGCAACAGTGTTCAGCTTGCAAACTTTTACTTCATGTTCCTGTTTCATACTTGGGCCCAGGATGTCTGAGTCTAGAGCCACTTCCGCTTAAATATTCCCTGCAATAACTTTCATCTAACACAGAAATGAAGCAAGAGTCATCTCCTGGCTTTGCAGAATGGAGGAGGGAATAGAGAGCTCTACATGCTCCTTCCACAAACTTGCAACCAATCCTCCTATTTTTCACCTTTTTTAGGATTCTGCAGAGAGATTCAGTTTTCTTCTTATTCCTCTACAGAAACTTACTTCAGTTTCTTCTGCTCCACTAAGGCAATTCTTACTCTTCCTGTGGCTTTCTTTCTTTCTTTCTTTCTTTCTTTCTTTCTTTCTTTCTTTCTTTCTTTCTTTCAAGATTTTATTTATTTATTTGACAGAGAGAGAGAGATCACAAGTAGGCAGAGAGGCAGGCGGGGAGCAGGGGTGGCGGGGAAGCAGGCTCCCTGCTGAGCAGAGAGCCCGATGATGCGATGATGCGGGGTTCGATCCCAGGACCCTGAGATCATGACCTGAGCCAAAGGCAGAGGCTTTAACCCACTGAGCCACCCAGGCATCCTGGCTTACTTTCTTTCAAAGCTTTGTTGACATTTCTCATTCACTGTTACCTTCTTACCCATTTTCCTTGTTCTCGTAAGTTTATGCCTTTTTTATTCTTTGATTATTATTTTTTTTATTTTCATTACTTTTGGAGGATTGGAAGAGGAAGCAGAGATAAACACATGTTCAATCTACCATGTTTAACTAGAACTCTATGAGGTTTTACTCTTCTAAATATAACCCAGCAATGTGACATGTTTCTGTTTTAATATTAACCTTCATGAAAGGATATGATTAAACCACTCTGCTCTCCAGAGCATACCAATAAAGAACTCTTCAGTGACTATTGAGTCTCACGGGGCTACTGTAAACCCTGGTTTAGAAGATTCTTGGTTTGGAATTTTCTATTTGTGAACAAATGGATTTATTTTCTGCAAAACACTTTAATGTCTTTTCTTGCATAAGTAACAATGGAAAACTCAAGAAAGAAAAAAATATTCCACTGCAGTGTATCTGAGAAGGGAATCTGGTATTTGTGGATTCAGCCAAGATTGTACCCCAAAATGTGACTGTGAACTCAATGAGGCTACTGACTAAGGTTCTAAGATGTTCTATAATAGATTCCTAGATACAAAGAAGGAGGAGAAGAAGGAATAAAAGATGTAAAAGAATATTGCCCTGCCACCTCCCTGGAAAGGACCATTATTAATTATTACATGGCACTTCTCCTGAATGGCTTCTTTTTAATAGATCATAGTTCACCTATTTCTGTGCCTAAAAACCTAACAAATTGCTAATATACAACTCTTCTTTCTTTTTTATTTTTGCTTCCTTATCCTCTTTTTAGCAAGACCCAATGAAGCCTTGGTAGATTTCATCAAAGTTAAAGCCTGTACAGCAAGATCTACTTTTAGATGGCTTCATTTTTAGACTAGTGTTTTGTTTTGTTTTTTTAATTATGTATTTATTTGACAGAGAGAGAGCACAAGTAGGCAGAGCAGCAAGCAGTGGGAGAGGGAGAAGCAGGCTCCCTGATAGCAGAGAGCCCGATGTGGGGCTCGATTCCAGGACACCAGGAACATGACCTGAGCCTAAGGCAGACACTTAACTGACTGAGCCACCCAGGGGCCCCTAGACTAGTGTTTTGAAATATCGATATGAAGAATCCATTTTGGAGAAATACAGTGGATTCTTACTTAATTCATTCATTCAGTATACATTTGTCGAATGTCAGTTATGGATCTGGCACTGTGCATTGTGGTAGTGTCATGGGGTTGAGTAAATCATTGAAACCTGCTCTCAGAGATGAACAATTGAGTGAGAAACACAGACATTTAACCAGATAAAGCACAATGCAGTAGGTGCTATAACATGTTTATTTATATAACAAACACTGATTATTAAGGGCATTTTATGTTTATAGTATATTAGATGCTAATATACTAAACAGAACTCTTCAAAAGCCTCATAGCCTTTTGAAGTCTTTGGAAGGACTGAGGGAAAGAGTATAAATGAAAGCCTTCACACCGTATATAAAGATACTGAAAAGTCACAGGTAAAATTCAACCTGTTAAGTAAGATATTTGTAATTTTCAATGCCTCCCTGGTCTGATTGCATTCTTGCCTCTTGACAGTCCATTCTGGACAAAGCAACCTGACCTTCTACTATATGTCAGGTTAAATCAGTTACCTTCCTAAAGATAAATTAGTCCCCTGTTAATTTTCCTTTTTAAGAAAAGTTAAAATCCACACTGTCATTGAGTATCCTCATCCATGTATTTTTACTTCGTAATCATGATTATATCCATAGAATAAAATTTTCTATGAGTATGATCATTGTATAATTCTTGGAGGGTATTGCTACACGGCCCTCAGGACGTGGTATGTAAGTTTATACTCATATTAACAGTGCACATGAAGATCGTTTCCCCTGTAATGTACCTGATGTTGGGAATTCTAAGTTCTTAAAAAATATTTATCAGTTTGACTGATAATAAGGACATAACATTGATTTATTTTCAAATCTCTATTAACTAAACCAAAGACGCTAAAAACCATTTTCCTATGTATTCTAAGTTTTTTTCTAACATTCGTTAATGAATTGCCTAAGCCAGTTCCTGTGTTTCTATTAAGGGTGTTCACCATTTCATACTCTGTTTAACAACTGCTTATATATTGCAAACTTTTGTCCTTCGGGCTAAATGCATGGTTTGCTTTTTAATTTGTCTGCATAGTTTCTTTTAATGTATATGTTTCGCAGCTTAGGCTAATCTGTAAATCTCTGATTTGATGCAATCTTCTGTTTCTCATTCTAAATCACGATATATTTTAAACATTTAGAAAATATTATATTAGATACCCATGCACACACCTCCCAGCTTTAACACACACACCACACACACACACTTCAACCTATCTTTTTCGCTTTGATGTATCTTTGTAAAGACAAAACATAGGGCTCTAACTTCATTTTCTCCCCTAACAGCTGCTGATTTCCATGTATTTATTTTTTAGAGGCCACTTTTCTATTGATTTGAAATGCCACATTAAGTTACACATATTCTTTTATATATTCAAGTATATTTTTTCATGTTATTTTGTTCCATTAATCTACCTTTTTCAAACCAGAACCTCATTGTTTTAACTATATAGCTGTATGTATTTTAATATCTGCTAGACAAACTCCCCCTTATTCACTTTTCCCCCCAAATTTCTAGCTAATTTCCTGTTTTTATTTTTTAGATGGACTTTAGAGTCATTTTATTAAATTCTACCCCTACCCCAAAGAACCTTGGGACTTTTAGTGTAATTGTGTCAGATTTATAGATTAATTCTGCTGAAGTTAGTAGCTTTATAGTTGTATATGCTTCCATCTAGCTATAATATGACTGTGTCTGTATCTATTTAAGCCTTCCTTTATGTTTCACTATAAAATGTTGCAGTTTTCACCATATTGTACCATGCAATTTTTATTATATATATTTTAATAATTATATCTGCTAAATCCCATCGTGAATGGGATATTACCATTGTTTTTTTCTAACTGATTATTGCTGATATATAGGAAAGCTATTGATTTTTTCAAAATTTTACTGAATTTTATAACTTGCCACTTTGTTGAATACGTTTAGTTTTCATAGTTTTTTAGTTGTTTTTCTTAAATTTATCAGGTGATAATTAAATCATTAGCAAACAATGATACTTTTGCCTCTTTCTTTCCAATATGCATACTTCCTAGTTATTTTCTTATCTTATTGCTTTGGCTAGAACTTTCAAAACAAGGTTGAATATTAGTAATAATGACAATATGAACAAGCAAACTTGTATTATATTTGTTTCCAGGGTTTTGCCATTAGGTTTGATATTCACTCTTAGTTTCCAAGAGATATCTTTTATTATGTTGAGGATATACTCTCTTCCAGTTTATGGTAGTAAGTTTAGTTTAAAGATGATGAATTTGACGAGTCTGGGAATATCTAATTGGAGATATCAAACTAATGGAAGAGGTCTAGTTAGGACTTCCATTATTATATCTGAGAATTGAAATTATAAGAGTAGAAGTCAAGTTATAGGAACAGATAAGCTTTTCCATGGAAAGTATATAAAAATGGTAAAGAAAAATCCAATAGGATGAGGAGTGAAAATAAGCTACTCAGTTTCATTATCTGAGCCCAATGGTGATAAGAGGAAATTACTGATCCTGCTGAGAACACATGAATGCTGTATATCATAAGGGCAGAAGACAAATTACAAGGGAATCCAAAGAATACATATCTATAAAATGAAGATGCCAATATAAACAACTCTTTTAAATAGCTTTATGGTAAAGGAGATATGCTAGTAGGTTCAGCAGGAAGAAGAGGCAGAGAAAGAGAGACATTGTTGACAAAAGAGGGAAAAGACAGAGGGAGAATAATTGGGTGGATATCGTTAGTAGCAGGAGTAGATGTAGCAGGAGTAGTAGACTCAGTGGTCAGGAGAATACAGTCCAGATCACAGAGTGAGAGGTTTGTTTTAGAATGGAGGACTATTATCCTTCTGGTATGAGAGGAAAAGAAAGGTTATTCTGTTTTCAGCCCTCCATTGCAAGTTTGTCACAACACTAGAGCATGAGCTCCCCTTGCACAATTTAACAGAACACTGAGTCACACTTCTGTTCATATTTGTGTGTGTATGTGTGTGTGTGTGTGAGAGAGAGAGAGAGAGAGAGAGAAGGAGAGAGAGAGAAGTTCCATTTTCTGGGCTGAGAACCTGAGTAGCATGCAGCTCTCTGTACCTCTGGCAGAAAGTTGAGTATGTAATTGCTAAATGGCTGAACAATTCATTTATCCAGTGGCTTCTACTGGCTTTCAGAAAGAAGGCACATGAGTGCATGATGAAGTAGTTTGCTAGAGTACAACATGAGTAAAATTAGTAAATTTTAAACTAAAACATTAGTAAAATTCCTTGGAAACTCTTTACCTTCTCTCTATAATTGTACCACACAAAGAGCTTTGCCTGAATTTCTTTTTAAAAGTAAGGAAACTTTGACAAGATTCCACTAGAATAAAACAATATGGTTTGCAAATTTGAATTTTCTCCTCCACTTCTTCCTTCTCCACTCATCATCTCAAATTTTTGCTTATATGGTGGAATTGATATTTAATGAAATCATTGAACATATCTTAAAAGTGGAATAAAAGTTCTAAGATGTTACAAAGGAGTAAGCTATTCCTGTCATTCCTTCCTCTCTACCTTCTTCATCACCCAACACAGCTTTTGGTGACTCAGAAGGATTAGCTTCTTCTAAGAAGCTTATCCATTGATATTCCAAGAGCATGTTGCACCTGAATTGTGAGTCCTTTCTGTTGGTTGTCCTCAAGAGACACTACAAAAAAGACCTCTGTGTGCTTCTTACTTGTAGGACTCACACATGCAAATGGGTTAAAATTGCTCTCTGATACAAACTTCTCTGAACACTTTATCTATATGTGTAAAACGTGTATCTGTAAATATGTGGGAAGTATAGGATGTTTATTCTAAATATTAAAATATTAGTGTGAATGAGATGATGAATTTATAATTAAATATATATAACTATAATGAACTGAGTTGCTTTCTCTGTGACTGCATTTTTTTTCCCCAATACAAATGACCCTAGACTCATTTCTTAAATTTAAGCCATTTCTTCTTATGGGCCACTTTGAAGTGAAGACTTCTCTGAGGGGAAGGAGTAGATCTAATTCCTTTTTAGGAGAGAAAAAAACAATAATGTTTAAATTTTAGTTCACTCATGAAGCATAATTTCACATAACATATACATTTCCTTTTTATATTATTGACATCATACAGTGTGTGTTTATAAGTGTGTGTGTATACAATATATATACATGTGTGTATAGATAGATCTTTGTATCTTGCTTTGATCATGTAACATTTTGATCAGTTGTGTATATTATAAAAATGTCAAGATTATTATTTGGATCACTTCATACTATTTCTTATAGATGTGTTATTTTTTACTCTTCCTCTTTTACTGTACATTTAGGGTATTTTAAATATTTTACTCTTAGAAATGATACTTTGATAAACATCACTGCTTTTAAACCATTGTTTTTGTCTTGGCTCTTTTCCAAGGGTAGCTTCTTAATAATGAAGTGAAGGGAGTCACAAGCCATTTTTAAGGCACTCGAAGCCTGTTGCCAATGCTTTGAAGAAAGGCCATGCCATCCATGCTCCCATCACAGCCACCAGCACTGAGAAGTGTTGTATCTTTTTTCTTTTATTAAATGAACTACTTCTGGTATAGAGAAAATTTACAGAGAATAATGTAATTAAATCCACGTACCCACCACCAAGCTAAAGAAATCAAACGTTAAAAATAACCATGAAGCCCCCATCCCATCCACCTCATTTTTCTTCCTTTTCTGAGAGTGGGTTCATCATTTTTGCATGCATCCATGTTCTTCAGCTGTACTAGCACTTCCCAAACAGTTACTAATGTGATGTGTGACAATGCAAGATTGCATTGTTGATTTAATTAGTATTTCTATGGTTATTCGTGAGTTTGAACACATTTCATGGTTCTGGCCACTCATAGTTCCTCTTGTATGATTGTCCCTTTTAAAATTGGTCTCTTGTTTTTCCTTGTCAGTTTCTATTCCTTTTTATATTAAGGAGATCAACCTTTAGACATATTTGTGGAATGCTTTTTATTTGTTGTCTTTCAATTTTAAGATAATTTTTGAAACCTAGAAATTAAAGTACAACAAAGCTATCATTCTTTTTATGTTCACTTCATCCATTACTTCTGTGCTTATAAAATCCTCTGTATCCAGAATCTGTATAATTGTGTGATTCTCTGTCAGTTTCATTTGTTTAGTTCCGTAAAGCCAGGCATCGACCTGTGCGCTTAGGTTTTAGGTGCTGATGGGACAAGAGTGAATTTCCATATGGCTAGGTATATTCTCTTCTTCCAATGGAGCATGGACACTTTGAGGGTGAGAACTCTTACATTTTCTAACTGCATGTGCAGTACTGGCCTTGTAGGAACACAACTTGCTGGAGTATGCCTATTCAATAAGGAAATAACCAATGTGTTCACGTTTTAGTCGCAGACATCTTAGTGAAAACATTTTATGACCCTTTTGAAATTTCACCTGGGGCATTTTCTTTCTCCCCACATCCTCTCTCCTCTTTTGTGTTTCATTATCTTAAGTAATACTCTTAAGTAATATTGCTTACTTGATTCATCTAAAATAAGCTAGATTTCTATTTACAGAAAAACACAAAACTTAAATACTGAGAAAAAAATTAATAGCATGCTTCCTCCAACCCATTATTGAATTGAATTATCCTAATCCCAAATCTGTGCGTAGATTTGTAATTTATATATAAGTAGAAATGATCTCAAGCTTGATGACACATAGATAAAATAGGTAAGATGATAGATAACAAGACAAATGGAGGTTAAGTGTTATAAGTTATACAACTGACTAGTTTGAAGCTGGAATTCCTTGACTTTTATAGCATATTTATTTTTCTTGATTCTGAAGCTCTGAATGCTACCTCCTGAGTTGTTAAAGAAATTATGTACTTCCGACACATCCAGAAGATGAAATAATATTCCCTAGATAACATTTGGTATCTGTGGGGCATGTTGGTTTTAGAAAGCTTCTGCATATAAATGTTGAGGGAAGGAGGTGAAATTCACACCTGACATGTGTAATGGGATATGCATATAGGCAAGACCCAGTCCCAGGATATCTTTGGCATCCTCCACAATTCTGATGGATGAGGCCTCATTTCATCCATCCCAGAAATCACCCTTGGTTTCTTACCATTGTTCCATGTTGGAACATACTCTCAGGGAGACCTCTGATGTACAATATCAGTTTTAAGTTAGTAAAGCCTCATGCCAAAGCATTTTATTACAGGGTTAAAACAAGCAAAGGAAAACAGAAGTTTAAGAAACTCATCTCACCTTTTTCTCTGCGGAATGTTTCTTTATTGCCTAACCACCCCCTTCTCCCAAAGAAATTACATTAAAAATACATTTAAATAGCAACAAAACTGTGATTCCATCTGATGACAACCAGGAAATTAAAAGTTAAGCCTGTCGCTCTATCCTTAACTGAGACTGTTGTGGCTTATTTCCTTGCCAGTTCATGAGTGAACAGTGAGACACCAGCTACACTTTCTTATTTTCTGGCTGCTGTTCACTTATGTCACCACTTGGTTGAAATATGACTTTAAAACACCATTGATGAGCTGTTGTTCCTGGCTAAAATGTGGTGGCAGGTCCACCCCTTAAATTTGGTTTCTTCTTCATTTGGTGTCTGTTTTCCTTTCCATTTATTTGTAAATACAGGGTTTGGTGCAGCCCATTACCCTGAGAAACTGAGCAGCACCTAAAATCATGTGATGGTGTAAAATTGTCTTTAGTCACTTTATGGCAAGGTGGACTTGATACTTGGAACATTTTACAATTAATTTTTCTTTGTTACAGAAAAACAATGCAGATGAAGTCAGCTCCCCAGTTAGGACATGTTTCTTCTGAGAGAAGACTCGCCCCCTCCAAATGATCAAACTTATTTCCAGTTTCCTTCAGACCATACAAAGGGCTTATGGTGGCGACTGGGGGGTAGGGGGGTGGGGGAGGAGTGGCTGTGGAATTATATCTGGCGACTTACATTTGTCTTGATTTTCTTGCTAAATATAAACTGTTTCTAAGAAGGCTGAAATTAGACTCACATTTTCCAAAGTGTCTACCTTTCAGTCTCACTGAAGGAAACCTCTGGAATTTTTTTTCACTGCAGAAATATCATGACACCTGTCTAGACCAATTAGAGAGGGAGAGTGGTTGAATCTCTGCAGTAGAAATGATGGATGTGCTGGGGATGATTTTAGTGACTCATTAGCCAAATGCTACAAAGATATAAAAGTTTTTGTGGTTTTTATTTTCATTTACATGAAGAGCCGGCATAAACCTGTACCATTCTCTCCATTACCTCTTTCTTGTGCGGTTGAAAGAAACTATCTGTTCAAACCACCCGGCATGCCTCACATTTAGTATGCAACCTGTCTTGTTGCCAGTGTCTTTTTAGTTATTCCAATCATATTTCTAACTAGTAGGATTTCTAAGCTGGAGGAGGTAAGTGGCAGGAATTTAAGTATGCCTTAAATTCAACTCTTTATGTCCATCTCCCAAGCATAAGTGATGGACATGCTGTGGGTTTTTTTTTTTTCTTTTCATTTCTTTTTTTTACTTCATATCAATTTATGGCATTTGGGTTTGCTTTTGTCTTTTATTACCCTCACCCAGCCTCCATCCTCTCATTCCCGCCCATGCTTAGTCCCGTGGCAGGTGCATCTTTCTCTGGTGCCTTGGAAAACACTAGGCCTTTATTCATATAAGTCCACAGTATCATAAATGAAATTTCGATTTGGGAGTAGAGGTTGCCCTACTTGTAATATGAATCATAAACAGCAGCCATGCAATTTTAAGATGCTGATTTTTTTTTTCCCCACGAAGGAAGGAGAGTAAAATTTCTGAATCTGCTAGAGTCAGACCACCCTCCCTGCTTGCTTACTCTGAACAAAGGCTAGGCAATCTCAGTCCTTCTGAATACTGTATGAAATTCCAGGCAACATACAGAGCATGTATGGAAACGGAATGTGCAGCAGGAGATGGATTGCACCTCTTGCAGTATTTACGTATCAGCAGCCTTGTTTGCGCACACACACATACGACACACGGGAGGTGGGAGGAATGGCTGGCTGTTGGTACAGATTTATATTTCCCATCACTGCTTTCTATCCTTTGGGATCAACTTTGTCACGGGAACACCAGCGGGGGTTTATTACAGTGTGTGACAGCAGGTGTGGGGCTGTATGCACATTGTGGATTCATTGTCCTGCTGGATCAGGATTTATACGGTTCTCACACCCCTTCTTTCCAAGCGCTTTTCTGGTGCATGGACATTCGTCTCTCTGCAGGGCTGGGTCCTGCACAGTGCCCCTCGAGCCACTGACCAGGTCCTGTACTGCTTAGCTAGCGCTGAGAGTGCATTCATTCTAAATGCTTGGTGCTCTTCTTTTTAAAATTTAGATTCTTTCAGAGACGCAAATGCAACTGAAAAGAGGGAGACTCACCATGTGACAAGAAAATCAGAGGTTTACCAGTGTGATTCAGAACAATTAAAATAGGCACAGTGTTCTCTAAAGCCATTAATTTAGTCAAATCGATGTTAATTTATTGAGTATCTACTGCAGGCGAAGCAGGCCTAGTAAATGGTACTAGAAGGAGCCCAGGAGTTTCTAGACTTGAGAAAATTCAACTTCTCAGGATTCAAATGGTACAATTCCCTTCCCATCCCCCTGACCCCCTTGTTTTCTGGTGAAGAAATCCTGTTTGGGACCAAATATGAGGTCATTTGGGCCAGAGCCCTTTCTGGACTGTTTTTCCAAGCTTGAAAAATAGAGATGCTTTATAAATGGATGCCCTTTCTCTAAGTAGATCCATAAATCTGGACCCCAGAAATCAACTAAGTTTTTACAGCTGCTTAAAAGAAGAATTAAAAATACACAGTTAGGTGGGAGATTAATGATAATTTTTATAAGATTCTAACACAGTGATATGTTTTATAATAAAGCAAGTTTATAAATTGCTTTTCTTATTCCCAGATACGTGATAAGGTAGGAAGAGTGTGTGACAGGTGGAAAGAATGGATAAAGCTCTAGAGAAAAGCAGTTCTGGAAGCAAAGGGCAGGAGACCATTTCTTGGTGACCGTATAGCCTAGATTTTGTAGGCGGATCTCATTTCATGTCACTTAATTCTTTCTAATGAAGCCCATTCATCAAATGCATGTCTAAATGTAACTTGATTTTTGTATCTCCTTTTCATCTGAGTAGATTTATAAATCAAAATGTGTATCTTCACTTCAGGGTGGAAAATATGGGTGCAAATTCCCTCTATAAATTTCCATTTAAAGGTAGAAATCTTCTGTTTGGGGGCACAAAAGGATTCAAGGAAACCAAAGCAATGGTGTTTTTTTTATGGTGTTTTTTTTTTTATGGCTTTGGTTGGTGATGCCAGTGCAGCTGGTTCCTTCCTGCGTTTGGAGGCATACAGATAGTCCTGCCCAGCATGAAGTGAAAACCACAAATTTGTTACATGACATGTCAAATAAATTACTTAGTCTTATGCTAATGCCCATTAAGAATATCATTTCGTGGAGAACAGAGAGCCTTTGTAATCTTGCTAGTCCATGGTTCTGGGACCACTTGAAGCTGGTTCCAGGACTTGGGAGTTTTTTGGAAATGCAGAGTCCTGGGCCCCACCCTGGACCAACTGAATCAGAATCTATGTTTAAACAAATGTCCTGAGTGATCCGAAGGCTACTGGCCTTCAGTCTGTACTCTAAATAGTGAAGCTTGCAGCCTTTTTCACCTGGGGTTCCTCATCTGAACCAGAGACAAAGAAAACTATTTGAGACGCTGTTTTCTCAATCTCACATAACTGGTGCATGAGTATTACATTCTAGATGCAGAGGTAAGAAATTAATTCATGACATACAATATATGCCTTAGGGAATTAGGGCTTGCTTCTCTTATGGATACCCAACCAGGAAAGGCATCCAGAATCCCAAATCTGGCGGAGAATTGTGGTTGGTTCTATTACATTTAAACGTCATTAAGTGTGAACACATTGAGCTCGGCAGGTGTGAGTTGTAATCTCCCTGTGAGAGGTGTGCCTTCCCATTGGTGAAAGGTTTGTTTTTATTCTGAACTGTTGAAAAAAAAAACCCAACATAACCAGCTTCCTAAAAACTGCAGCATTCTAAACATTTAGCAGACTTCCCATGCCTGATTTATAAACTCCAGTGGTACAGCTCTCTCTGTGGCTAATTTAAGTAAATAAAAAGCATGGCGCATGCTTTTTCGTAGCTCCACGTATGTATTGTATTTGAATGACTTCAGAATCCAAAGACATGTTTCTCAGACACCTAAAATAAAAATCACTTTTTTTTCCCCCTCGAATGTGTAGGACATCCACTGGAAATGTGGTAATAGGAAAGGTGAAATTTTTTTTCCATACTCTGGGCCCCTGAAAATGGGACTGTAATCGACATTATTTGGCAACTTTCACCGTTAGCATTCAGTACGGCAGGCACATCTGTCCTGGGCGTGTAAGCGTGTATAAGATTGGATCTGGGAAAAGAAGAAATGTCTTTGAGCATGCGGCAGCATCTGGCCTTACTACCTGGAGTAAGAGATCAGGGAATGCTAAGGCACATTAACAGCCGGGGACTTCTGATGGTGACCTCCTACAAAATTGGATCAGGCTTTACCCTGGCAGTTGTATTAAGCTCACACATTTGATGAAATGTGCTTCTGAAGCCGGCATATTTGACTGCTTTCTTTCTTTTCCCTTTTTTTTTTTTCTGGGGGGATAGATTCTTTATTATCTGCTGAATTCATTTCACTCTGTCAATATTCTATAGAAAAATGATGGACATTCTATAATTTTGACTTTTATATTAATTCATAATTCTGATGGCTCTACCTTAGGGCTGCTTTCTTTCTCTCTCACGGCCTTTCTTCTCCTCCCTGCTGTCCCCAACTTGGGTCTCTGGTTGTTCCATCCAGCAGCTAAGTTCATGACAGCTACGTTGTTCCTTATTGCCTTAGCACACTGCAGGTCTTTTTTCATATTAAACCTCCGATAACGGCAATGAAATTCATATTTATAGCTGGAAATCAGCCTATTTGTAATATAAAACATAAACATTGCAGCATTTGAAAAAGCTAAAGAATTTTTTCCCCCTGCTTTATATTTTTCTTTTCTCCCAACTTCATGACTTGAGTCCCAAACAAGTGCTATTTTAAAATTTTCTGGCACCATGTAATATAATTGATAATACTGTTTAAGCAGCATCTAATATCATCCAGCATAGTGCAAAGTGAGCCATCCTAGGATATGAGTTTAAAAAATTGCATTAACACTTAGACAAAATGAAATTTTTATACTTGATTTGCTCATGGTTGAACGGATGCAACTAAACACAATTTGAGCTGTCACTTTGCAAAGGGGAAAAAAATATGCAACTTTGGAATGTTTCAAATGAGCCCAATATTAGATTCTATAACTCAGAGTGACACAGGAAATACTATTTGCAACATGATTGGTTCATTAATATTTGGTAATTGTAGTACATCATTTTAAGGGGGAAATAAAATGCAAACAAATATTTGCTGCTCCCAGTCAGTCACTGCTTCTGACTCGCCACCACCAGGAAAGGTTTGGTAGCTAAAGGATCCATGTCTTGGGAAGGTTATATTTTCCCCTCCCCATTTTCATTTTGGAAGAATAATTTTCATCATAAACCAACATGTCAGACAAAGCATCTACATTTAAAAAAAATATTATTTCACGATTTTCCACATGCACATTTGATGTAAACCCTGGAGGTGTATTCCCTGAGTACCTATTAGCTCCATTTTAGGGAAATTACATTAAATTATTAGTGACAAATTTACTTGTCTGCCAATGTATTTTTCTGGAATTTTACTACAACATCAATACTTGACTGTTTTATATGGGCCCTCATTTACCTGTCTTTGAAGGCAGCCACTCCTTGGGGAGCCCTGTCTGTCACTAACAGAAGCTGGAACGAGTCTTTAAGTTTAACATTCGGAGTTTTGAATTAGGTAGAAAAATATGTTGCACTTGAAAAATGCAGTGTGCCCTTCTGAATTTTATAATTAGGCAACTTGTTTTGTAATCCAGCATCTCGTGTTTCAGGTAGGGATAGAGCAAGACAGATCATCAGGTACAGAGTCTGAACAATGGACGCTGCCTCTCCAAGTAAAATATGTCTACCAGAGGCTGACAACAGAATGGGGGTAGATGGTGTTTCTTCTTGTGTTTCTTTTGGGGAAATAGGTCAGAGAAAATTTCCTAGGATTCAAACAAGACTTAATTTTTGGGGTCCCTCACTTGGAGAGCGCCCGCAGAGTCTTGGGAGCTACCCAGGAGCTGTGGAAGGCTCCAGGTGCAGAAGCGGGTAAGCCAGGTGTCATCAGGATGCTAGCAGAACTCTCACAAAGATTTGGAAGATGAAGACCCAGCTCTCTGTTGGGACTTATTTTCTCATTTTAAGTAAATATTTCTGTTGAAACCTAATTCCATATTCCTTTCTTTCAGAGATCTCTCTGAATTCTGTTAGCTTCAGACCCCACAAAATCTGGACCTGTTACTCAAATGGGATGTGATTTCTCTTTGCATCCTGGTTTGTGAACAGAGCTCTGGTAAACAGAAGCAGCGTGTCTAAAGCTCAGGAAAAAAGTTAAAGTTATGTCTCAAACTGTACAGGGCCGTTGAGGGAAGTTATAAGACAGGTGAGCATGGAGTATAAAGAAAGCTGGGAATGAAAACAAAGGGAAAATGAGGGATAATGAGGAAGAATGTAAATCCCAGAATTCTTCTTCATTAGAGTTTACCAAAGCAATGCTTGGCTCTGAGGCCATTTAAAAACCTCCTGCCCTGTACTGTGTCTGGTTCTCTGGTTTGTATATTATTTTTTCTCTGAGACTTCTAAGTAGTTTAGTGGAAGGCTTCAGCTCATTCTAGTTGAACACTGGGGGATTTGAAGGTAAGCAGGACCCTTCTGTGTCTTGGCTTTACCAAAAAAGAGGCAAATAATCAATTGTAGATACTTAAGAGTTGAGAATTGTTCAGACACGCCTTTTTTCTAAATTCTCAGGAACTGTTTTCCTGAAGTGTGCAGCTCTGTGTGGTTCACACATTGGCTGTGGCCTCTTCCTCCCCATTCTCCAATAGCCAGAAGCCTCCATCTTCTAAAGGTCTTTTCCTTCTCTCACCAAATCAACAGCAGCATTCAGATGAAATAGACTAGAATATCTGTTTCCACTGACCTAAATTCATCTTCTCTTATGGCTTGGGAGGTTTGGACATTAATTAAATCTCTGTTTTGCCAGAGAATGAGATAGCTGGAAGGGAAGACCACATGAATTTCTGCTTTCATTTCAGGTGGAACATTTGTAGCACCTGGGAATAGATTGTTGATGAAATATTTGTTTTATCTAGTAGTGCTTTGTCAAAACCTGGACATTTGGCAGTTTGGCAAGTCTAAATGGGGAAGAGTTGTAGCTAAGGCCACAGAAGGGTGACAGTACTCTTGAAGGGGAGGCCAGGACTCTTGAAGGAGGTAGAAGAAGGGATGACTCAGGATGCACGGAGACATGTGGGTCATATGAAAGTGGGATTTCCTCTCCATCTTCCCTTCCTTCCTTTATCATAGTCCTTCATGCTAGAAAACTAAGATTCATCATTACATTTAGTTATCACAAGCACCCTGTAAAGTAGAAACCATGATCTTCATTTTTCCCAAGAGGTAACCAAGGTGCAGGGTGATGCAACACTTTGCTCAAGGTTGTCTGAGGCTCCTGCTGGGATTCCCATCAACTTGTGCTGCCCTCAAGGGTAGGGTCTGTTTCTTCTCTGCTCAGTCACTTTCCAGTCATCTACTGGTTCTCAATGGTGATGAGTTTGAAAATGTTTACTCTTCATTCTTCATTTTTAGAATCTCCTGAACACTACCTTTTAGGCTTTGAATATATTGTCACAAGTTGAATAAAAAGGAATTAATAAATAAAAATGTAGCTCAACTACTTGGATCCCTAAGGCATTGCCTTGACTTAGGGGAAAAAGATGAGTGATGAACTTGGGAAGGAAATGGCAACCCTGGGGAAACCTGGACCAATCTGCATTCTGTCTTAAGCTGCATCAACGTTAGCAGGAGAATACCGTGCGTTCATATTCATTCAAACCAGACTCTTGATTCAAAGAAAATGTTTAGAAATTTTTTAGGCCTACTAACAGTTGAGACATTGTTGCTAACATCTCTTATGTCTCCACCCCTGATGGCTACTGAAGTTCCATGATTACTTGAAACCAAACAAAAAAATGCATGAAGAAGGTTTGGGTTGGAGAGTGACAGCCACCCAGTGGAAATGTCGTCAAAGCCTATCAGTTTCGTTTTTCATTTATTGCCCTAGGAGCAATATTTATGTTTCTTTGACACTGGAAAGCCGTGCTTCCATTTATAAATCTCACACTGAGAAACAGATGTGTACTGTTACACTTGTGCTTTGGTCCTTCGGATGCTACCGAACTAGAATATTTTCTCTGACCCCTCCAGTGTCCTGGGTGCTCCCTACTCACTGAATGTGGTTGTAGCTCTCGGTCTTTCATGGCAGCTTGTGGGCTAAATTAATCAGCTGAATAATGACCAAGTATTTATTAAAGCCTAGGAGTGTTCTAGGTATTTTGGGGGTACAGAAGAAATTGAGCTGTACTCCTAAATGTAGTAAGAGAAACAACTAACAGTACAGTTGATAGGGTACCATGTGTTGAGACATTGTGGTGTGGGGTAGAAACTGTGGTGGACACTCAGAGAAACAGGCTGTGGGGGACCAGGGACAGTTTCATGGGTGTGTGGGGGGTGGTGGGGGGAGGTCAGTAGGCAGGAAGTGGCACAGAACATTCCTGGTGGGAGGCACAGATAAGGCAAGAAGTGGGAATGTCCTGTGTTTTGCAGCAGATTATCAGGAAGAAGTGGAAATGGTTGGATAGAAAAGCAGAGAACTCTATACCCTTGGTGGGCTATTCATCATAAGCTATTGAAAGAACATTGAGTTCAGAAAAGCTAATACTATTGATTGAAATGCCAAGAGCTTTGCAGGCCTATAATTTAATTTTTCCCATCCTCCTCATTTTTACTAATTTGGTATAGCTTTGGGTAGAATTTTGAAGGTGTCCTTGTCTTGAACCTTCGAATAAGACAGCTTTTATATTTAATTTTGCTTAGCTTCCCATCTTAAGTATCTGTTGATATGTCTTCATAGACGAGAACATTCCTGATTTAAATATACTCTTTTTTTTTCCCCATAAGCATCCTCCAGATTATCCATGGCAGTCAGTTCTGACAGGCCATCATCCCATTACCCTCATGCTTCAGTCACATCCTAGGCCAGTATTCTGGTTCAGGAAATGTGATCTAAACTACGGAGAGAAAGCAACAGAATGTGAGTAGGGATCCAGGATTGAATCAATTGCACCAAAGATGTAATGTGTATACCTTGAATCTTTGAGATCAAACTTAGTTTGGGGGCACTGCTTCATCTTCAGAGGTTGAGGAGAGTTCCTTCTCCCTTTTTAAAAATGCAAACCATTTCCATCCAGAGGAGTCTTTTTCAGGTGTAGAATAAAGAAGTGGGGTTCCTATCCTCTCTCCATGGTTTGAAATCTACAGATAAGGCTCTTAGAAGTGTTTCTTGGTTCTTTAATCCTCTTGTGAAAAACGAAGAGACCCAGTTTTAATTATGGACTCTGTCATTACAAGCTGTGGAACTTTGATGAGTAACTGAAGTTCTCTGAGTCTCTGAACATTGTCTAGAAACAGAGAATTATAATAATCCTCTACTCCATAGGCTTATGATAAAAAGAGTACATAAAAATGTAAAGAACCTGGCAGAATGGTACTAGAAGATGCTTCTATCTTTGTGTCTGCAACTAGATAGAGTGTTCTGATCCCAGGTTGTGGTGGAATTTAATTTGGTAGAGAATCACCAGCAGCTAAATTTCAAGAGAACCCTGGACAGCAATGGTGATCTTGCTTCTAATAGCCTGGGATTCTTAGATAACTCCACTTTGAGGAACTGTCCTAAATGCAGAATCCTATAATGATGATCGTTATTGACTAAAGTCTAGATGCCAGACAGCACCGCTAGTGTCCAACGGTAACAAATTCATTTACCAGGCAAAAGGAGGCCCTGTGGGTTGCATGGATTTTTTGTTATGAGTGATCTGACAGTACCTGAACATTAGTTAATGACTTAGAAAGAAGTGGCTCAATTGCCTTGTAGGCCCACGTGCAGAGCCAGGAGAAGTTCACAGGTAGCACCGCCTTGGGAGTCAAAGAGAAATGACAAGGTCATTATTTAAGACACCCAAGTGAGACTATGTGAGTGAAGGGATAGCATCTGGATAGCTGAAGGAAAGCATTGTCATTCTCCTACTCAAAAAATGCGTCACTTTAAAGGATTTAAGTGGGATTTTTGTTTTTAAAGAGTAGGGTAACATTTTGAGAGTCCTCCCTCTGATACATTCTTTTATAAGATGATTTCTTATAAATGAGGTTTCTTTGGTGATTTCCTCCTGGAAAAACAGTTCCAACGGAGACTATACATTTGGCTAATAATGGCTCAGATGATTGCATCTATTTTTCTAGACATTTTAATAAAGAAACCATTTTTTCAGGCATCTCCATCTCATATATAAATCTCTCTTAAGTAAATTGTAAAGATTTATCTTCCCAGATAAAAGCATTGAAATAGATGGTCAGTATTCTTGGTATTTTGTTTCATATGTTTTTAAAATGTATCCCTTGTAACACTAAACTGATTGAAGATGATTTATTTAGAATACAAATAATTATATTTTAAGTATGTTTATACCACATTTACCCCTGTGGTCCCCAGTGTGTATTTCAGCAACTTCTGGAAGAATTCATGTCTTGTATAGGTCTGAAATATTTGGTGCCTTTTATTTGCCCTTTGCTGCTTCCCTCACCTCACTGTCAGTGCTTGATGAGGAGTCAGCTGCCCGAGTGGTCGGCAGCTAGATTCCCACATTATAAGCAACCCGTCATATAAATGATGGCTGATGTTAGAACTCATTTCTCCCAGTTGCAAGGGTTACTTACCTTCCAAAATGGTGGGGAGCGAGGGGGTAGGTTTTGAGCAGAAAGAACTTTTCCATGCATTTGCTGTTTACAAACTCATCTGTACCTAATCTTTCATTTCGACTCAAGATGGAGGGTTTATGATTAATACAGTTGATGCAGAAAATGGCCGAGTGCTTGGCTTCTTTTAAATGTATCATGCTCAGTGCACACAGAGTCTGAGCATCAGTTAGAGAGAAGTGACAGCCGACGTGACCTTTCTCTCTGAAACGCATGTGGAAAAAGGGAATTAGCTTGCTGCAATAGTACTTGAACTTGCCTTAACTTATCACTTTCCTCTTTAGAAGGAGGAGTGCACGTTAGAAATGCAAAATCACCCTTGGGCCTCATGTTGTTTAGAATGAAATTAAAATTCCTCATAATATTAAATCAAATCTGTCTTTCAAAAGAGTTTGCTAAGGTGATCATAATAAATATCATCCAAGTTTTCTCTTTTCTTTTTTGTTGAAACAAGCTAATATTTACATTTAATGTTGAAATGCATTGTGTGTGTGTGTGTGTGTGTGTGTGTGTGTGTGTGTGTGTATTGGATTTTGCAATGGCTGTTGAGCTTCCCCAGGAGAACATATGAACAATAGGTCCACTAGTGAGGTACGAGTTATAAAAGCTTTTAAATTGGCTTCCATGTAACTGGAAACCAAATAAATGGCTATGGATAATGCAAAAGGAGACCTAGCAGGGTTTTTTCCATACTTGCCAATTACTGCTATTAGAAGATCTAGTACGTGCTGCCTATCCCCAGAACAATGGTGATTGACACAGACCTCAGCCAATCATAGTGTTTCCTTGTCAGCTGTCATTAGCCTGTGATCGATTACCATGATTTTAGACTAACTTGAATGGAAAGTAAAAACACATTGTTACCCAAAAGCTCATCAGGTAAATATGCCATATAAAGAAATACATCTCTGACCTCTTTGACATTTTCAAACTGTTTAAAAGCTGAAGTTAATTCTTTCTGATGGCCTTTCATCTTTAGTTGACAACAGAGAGCCCCAGAGTGGTGACAGCTCTTGTCAAGTGAGACTGTCTTATCCAAAACAATACCCTCCAGATTTTTCAGTCCAAATATTGTAATCTAAAATAATTGCATTTAAAATTTCAGGTAGCTTTTATGTCTTCCCTGAACCATCCTGATCTGAAACCACATGAATCTCTTCCTGCAACCCACTTTGAGCTTTAAAATTTCAGTATTGCTAATTTAAAAATGTATTATAGAGGTAACATGCAAGCATTGAGATTATAAAACTGTAGCCAGAGTGAACAGCTACAATTTGTTCAGCTATGTGTTTTATTTGTTTCCTCACGCTTGGGAGGTGTTTTTTCAAGTGTCAGTCCTGTTCCGTGTCTGTATCATTGTACTTCTTGTGCTTAACCCAAGCAGCATGAAATCTTGTCTCTGCAAAGGCAGCAGAGATCCTGGATTTGGCTCTGAGATGATGTGAATCATCTGTCGAATATTTAGATTTTCAACACTATGTTTTAGATATACCTTCTGAACTCAGTTTATGGTTTGGAGGAACCCTGAAATTGATACGCAGTTGTAAGCAGCTCCCGGTTTTATCCTGTCTCTGTGCTGGATCCCAAGTTATTTGTAGAAGGACTTCTTCGCTGGTTTATAGATTTGAGGCAACTGCTCATCACCTGTTACCAGCCCTATTAAAACAGCTACCAAGGTTACAAAGGACTAGTTTTAGGTTTGGGGTTCAGAAATCTTTATTGGCAGAATCCTGCCACAGACCTATGCTTTTCCTATCCATGCGATCTAGAGTCCCTACTCCAATCAGTCCCTGACAACCCTATCACAGGCATCATCCCTGACCATTCTTGTCCTGGTCTCTCTTCCAGCTGTTGTCATGGGACAGACACATTCTGTTCACCCATCCCTTCTTTCCACCCTTCCTCTAGATCCAACTCCTGAACTGTGCACCTAATTCCTAACTGTGTCAAAGGTTTTTTTTTGTTATGCATGTATATGTACATGTATATGTACATGTATATGTATATGTATATGTATATGTATATGTATATGTATATGTATAGTTTTTCCCCTTGAATAAGTACTTGGTTGGATTTGTTCCAAGAGAGGATGACATTTCAGATTGGAAGAAGTTATCCTACTCAAACCAGTTTTCATTGTTAAAACATAGCAGACTCACTTTCTATTTACACAGGGAAGGCAGGACTGCCCACCTTCCTCCTGTAGATTTAAGGTTCCATATTTAAGCAAAAAAGAACTGAGAAATGAGATCCTTTAAAATCTTCTCTGATACGAGTCCTGAGAGAAAACAATAAAAGGGAAAACATTCCATTCTCTTTCAGTGTTAGTTTTTCTCTTAGATGTATGGTACCTGTAGAATATTTTTATTTTTCATTTTAAGCTTTTACTCAAGGAAAAAAAAAGGAGAAAAGGGGAACCAAATGGTGTTTACATCTTTCACAAAACAAATATGAAAAAGAAATAGTCTGTTTAAAATGAGAGAATCTATTTCAGAACTGGAAGTCTGTCCACTCTTGGGAAAATTTTTGTTCAGAACCTGAGTTGAGTTTCCACATTGCATGTAAACTCCTGACTTGTGTTTCCTAAACCACTGAATGACCAGTCACATGTGTTCCTGATGTGACAGAGGCCCCATTACCAACTTCACTTCACTCCCTGACCATCACACATGTTCGGATGTGAATCATTACTGTGTGCCCTCACCTCTTCACAACATTCTTTCCTCTCTGCCACGCTCCCCCTCCCCCCCACTTTTTTTTTTGTATGGTCATAAAGTAGGCTTAGTCTTTTCTTTCCAGACGTAGACATTACTAAGGGTATTAGGGAACCTTAAAATTTCATTATTCATGAAATTTTAGCGGCAGGTCTCAGAAAGCCCCAGATCCATTGTATAGCTGGGTCTTTGGATCTGAAGAAAAGTTCTATTAGAAAACAGTAGTGTGCTAAAAAAATAAATAAAAATAAATAAATAAATAAAAAGAGAACAGTAGTGTGCTGAGGGTGTCCAAGAGGTTAGGACTCGGATCCCAGATCCGATTTTATGAGGACATGAGCAGTGCTGTGATCATACCCTGCCTCCCCTGCCCCCCATGACAGGACATGGTCCTGAACTGTTTCTGCAAGATTAATGGGTTTAGGGTTGTTCACACAATACTCTTCACAGGATGTGCAAATGCAGACACCAGTCCTGAATACCACACCCAGTTAAAACTAATACAAAATCTCCATAGATGGGCTCTACAAAAACATTTAAAGTATCTCTCATCTCCCATTCAGGAGCCCCATGGGGTATCGTATGGCCCTCGGAGGTTATTTTTAGAGATGACCAAGGTCTCACCATTCCTGTACCTGGGCAGTTCCTATCAGCTTTACTCTCATATAAATAAGAAATCACCTTCGTTCCCAAAGGAGCAAAAATCACAGCCATCCCACTTCTGGAAACTTCCCCGTTTTCCTAAAGATCACACTGCTTTTTGTAAGGCTCCTATACTAGGATCATTGTGATTCTAAAAATCCTGCATTGCTTCCAAAGAACAAAAGCAAAAACTAAAAATGTATTGGATTTTTCTTATGTAAATGATAATAGATTATATGAGTCAGCATCTCTTTATTACTGTTTTACCCAGGGGCTTATCTCTTTTTTGAACATTAAGAAAAATTCTGAGTGGAAGCATTGGATGGATCAGAGTTCGGGAAAAGAAATTTCTTCTGTCCTTTTGGAGCCTCATCTTCCCCAAATGAACATGCAGCCACCGGAGTTTCCGGTGAAATTATTTTGACCCACAGACGATTCTGAAAGTTTGGTTTTCTGTAGAACAGTTTATCAGTATTAACCACCTGAAAACAAGATTTTTGATTTTCACTAATATAAGTGAAGATTCACTTTCTATTTCATTTTTAAAATGAATTTTTCAAAATCTAATAGAATTAAACTCTCTACTTTGATGTTTTATTAGTCTTTTATCTTAGATAGTTTTCTATTCTCTTACATTTTTTTTTCTCCAAGAATATTAAAAGGTTAAAAGTTCCGTTAGAAATATCCCCTCATATTCTGCTTTCTTTTACTGTCTTAAATCCTGACTTTTTTTCATTTTATTGAGTTTTGCTTTTTCTTTTTACCCCCACCATTTACATTTTCTCTTTTGCATTACTTCTTTTTCCCTCCCTCCCTCCCACCCTCCCTTCTTTCCTTCCTTTCTATTTTTTGTTTTTTAAGATTCAGATACACTGTTCCTATATGTCCTTCAACAGCTTTAGAAAATTATTCCAAAACGATTTACTACTTTTTAGTTCTTTCAGAAGCTGACCATTAAATCGTGCTTAAGGTGTGTGTTTCTGTGCTTTCAGAATGCAGTTCACTTCACTTAACATTTGCAAAGGTTAGGACTAGTGTGTGAGTTACCCTGTGGGTTGAAAATCCCTAGTCGCCAGGCAGTACTTATTTACTAATCAATGACAAGACATCCCACACACCCTCTCAAACTCTTTTTTTTCCCCCGACTAGAGATACATTGTTCTGTTTTAAAACAGGTTTATCGAGGTAGAATTTACATGCCACCCATTTTAAGTATTTCAAGGAAAGAGAAGCTTCCTTCTTATTCGACTGCATAAGTTTATTATTTGAAACTGGAAAAGCTACAAAACATGATCAAATGGAAATCTTAAAGCATTCTGTGAACCCCATTCTATTTTAATGCATAATTTTCCTATTACAGCCGCCTGTTTGCACCTCTGGAGTTAAGGTCACAGCAGCGTTTGCATTATAAACCCTTTTTTCAAGCGTTTATAAATGCAGCTGCTTTTGTTTGCTCAGGACTGAAGCTTGCCTCATGAGGTTTCCATGCATTAGAGCAGCTTTTTGGGGTTGAGTTTTCTTTAACTAAATTAAAATTTTAAAACACCACATTGCCCTTTAAAAAAATCATTGCAAGTGTCAAAAAGTCTAGCTAGGAATTTCTCCCCAAATAACATTTTTATGCATATGCCATTTTTAATTGCCTTTAGTTTCCAAAAATTCTCCACCATGCTCAGTTTGTGATTAATGTTATTTGCCTCAAATATTTACATATCTAAATCCAAGTCGGTTTATAAACTAAAGAAACATGTTATGTACAATTGCTGTCTTTCTGCATTGTTAACAAATTATTTTATAGTCACAATAAAGCTAAAGATGGAGTGAGAGGATGGAGAGCCTGTCATCCCTTGTAAGAAGTTATACATATATATGGATGCATTGGAGAGTGTGTGTTCTCTAGGAGAGGTCAAAATATTTAGAAAAAAAAATTTACATTTTTAGGATCATATTTTGCCTTTTTTTCAAACCAATAAATGTGGGCGGTACAGGATACAAAAACAACCATGAATTTTTAAATTGGTTTTAGACATTAAAGAACAAAAATACATACATGGTCACTAAACAAAATGCAGTGTTAAAATGTCAGTTTAAATGAAGTATAATTGAGAATCCTGACTTGGTAATTGCCAGAAACTTCCAATCAGAAGTAATTGGTAAATGGTAAAATTGGTAATTTTAGGTGGTGTTTTACTTTTCAATACTTTTCAATACAGACCAGTGAGTATGAAATGTGATCTCACTTTATGTTTCAGAAGCCCAGTTTCATCTTGCTCGATTTTATTTAAATTTAAAATAATATTTCATATTTTTCATGCCAATATATATTTTGCATGGAAAAGGTGAATAAAAGCAAATGCAAAATATTACTAGTGAATATTGTGTTCTGACATGTACATTTTGATGAGAAACAGCTTTTTCTTCTCCTACACATCAATAATGTTCAAGCCGAAAGCGTTTTTCAGCCAGGTCTATTTCGGGATTAACTGTAAAGCCCCCAGAAGTCAGGGACTCCTTTTTCTCCCACGGCCATTTAAGGCTTGCATCGCAACATAGTCCCTGCCTCCAAAAGGTTCCTTGAATGAAGAAATGACTGCCCTGCACCCCCCCATCCCCCACCTCAGACCTTATAGACAGCAATCAAAAACTCAAAAGCCAAAACTGTTTTCCTAACCTTCTGCCCACCTCCTGACATCCGAAAACAAAACAAGACTAGCAAACAAACAGAAAGGTTTAATCTGGATTTATGAGACCTAGCACGAGGGTGACAGCTGGAGTTGAGGTTCCAGCAGCGGCTGACAAAGGCTGCTTCAGGTGCCAGAGAAAGGTTGTCTCAGAATCTTTCTGTCATCGGAGGCTGCGATAGCCGATAGCCGGTAGCCGTCCTAAGCCCTGAAATGTAGTCGCTTGGCTCCCCAACCTCCTGGCTTTTGACAATCCTTTGAATTCAGAATGTATTTATCTAATCCAATATTTTTTTTTCTAACCAAATAAATACAATTCTAAACCAGTGTTAGGAAAATAGATGTATTTGTTCCCTGCTAAGATATTTAATAATCCTCCTTGTCTCTCCCAGTCTGCTACTTTTTTTTAACTGGAAGATTCTATGAATCATCTGTATCTGCTGTTTTTTTAACCAAATATTGTTTAATTGAATTGTACTATACCTTCAGGATCATTAGAGGAATGGGAAAAAATCATTGTATAAATTCACTAACAGATTTAATCCTTCTATGTGGTATTTCATTCAGGTAACAGTCTGTTTTCCTGTGGGTAAACAACCGCAAAAAGGTGCCTTTGAGCGCTTTCATCCCCAGCGAAGTGAGGCATTGTAGAGCCAGGAACGTGGAAAGCAGGATCAGGGGTGAGGGGGTGCACAGTGTTTCTATATGGTGATATAACCCAAACAAACATGTGTTTCTGTATTCCATGTTCACATATGTGTGAGGAAAAAGTGGCACCCAGCACCCAGGAAGAAAATAGAATGATGGGGCTGTGAAATCATCTTTTGTGAGTAAATGCATCAGATTTTCATTCTGGAGTGAAAATGAATCCATAATTTCCAGCCCCCCACTATTTCCCATTAATCCCTGAGTAGTTTTTGCTCTAAAGTTGATGCTCTTAAATGTGGGTACTAAGGCCCCAGAAAAACCCAGAGTTCAGGGCTCCCTGAGGAATATTAAAATCCTGTTTTTATTTGCTCTTATGCCATGGGGTGGGATCTTGTCAGGCCTGGCTGAAATGGTGAGGAAGGGGGGACATTGCCCTTTGGAAACCTGTGCTCCACTCCAGCGTGACAGCGACAGCTGTGAGCCCGGTGCCTGACCGTTTCCCCGCACATACCTGCTCTGAGTACATATTTACAAATTTCGAATATGTATGTACACAGTTCGGATTGAGCGATTGAACCAATGACTCTGGGGTTTTCATAGCCCATGTCATTTAAGAAGAGTGTCTCTCCTTACCATCCAATGGGCTAGAAAGAAATTAGGATTTGACTTGATTTGGTTTGAATTTCGGGATGTAGGCACTGTCATTTGGCGTCTGTAAAAACTTCTCTTCCATGAGTATACATATCCCTGTCTTTTTAGTATTCCTGATATAGGCAACCATGTCTTTAAACAGTTCCCCCACTCTCCCTCTGCTCTGCTTGCCTGTACTCCTCTTTCCACCCCCTTCTTTTCTTTTTCCGCTCCCCATCTTATCACCTATGATTTTCCTGTTAAGTATTCCCCTAACGGCTGAGGTTAAAATCCATGGTATGAGTCCATTTTGTTTTTTAAGTTTTCATTTAAAAATAAAAATGTGGGTGCTTCCAATTGTGTTTGCCTGATACCCTCTATTTAAATCTGGGCCATTCTAAACGAAAACTTCTTTTCATTGTTGGCAGCACATTCAATTTCCCTTCTGCTCCTTATAGGGACAGTAATGAAGGGCTTAAAATTGATCCTTTTATTTTTTGAAATGGAGGAAGTGTCAAATATTCGAATTTGTCTTGATCATTTATTTTCCACAAGCAGGGAGTAAACACTGTGTGAATGATACATGCACATTCTGTAGGTGGTTATGATGAATAAATTGGTTGTGTGATGCAGAAATCAAGTGATAGAGGGATGAGCAAATCAAATGTCTTTGCGTTCTCACTTCTGAAATGGCGTTAAGTCAGAGATTTTATAAGAGTGATTCTGAACGTCTGCTTTCCTACCAAAATGAAAGTTGCAGCTCATGCATATCAAGACTGGAAAACCAGGAGCATTTGTGCCAATTTAGAGGAAGAAAACGTCAGATTGATAAAAAGTCTGTGGATAATTGAAAGTAAGGTGGCTATTGCTGTAGTTTGTGGAATTTGGAGGCATCCACAGGTACTGAGGAGGAAATAAATGGAACATGGAACCTACAGAATAAGAAAGAGTAATTAAGAAATACTCACAATAAATCCAGTTAAATGCATGTTCAGTGGGCAGTTTTCATGGCCAGACTCTCCCTTTTGTTCTTTTTTTTTTTTTTTTTGTAAAATACCTTTTAATGCTTATTAAACCTAAAACCCGAAGCCATAAAGCAAGAACTCTGCTTATGGACCGAAGCTGACAATCACCCCAAGTATTATATTCCTTTCAAGACAGAACATGAATCTAGTGAAGGATAATTGCCATGTATTTAGTTATTAGTTAATATCACGTCATTTCAACTAGAGGAAAAGCCGCAAGGAAACATTTCATCTGAAACATTTTGTTGTTGCCTGCTTTGGAATATTAGCATTAACAAATATTTAGCTCTGGGCGCCTGGGTGGCTCAGTTGCTTAAGAGACTGCCTTTGGCTCAGGTGGGATCGAGTCCCGCATCGGGCTCCCAGCTCCATGGGGAGTCTGCTTCTCCCTCTGATCTTCTCCCCTCTCACGTTCTCTCTCACTCTCACTCTCTCTCCCAAATAAATAAATACAATCTTAAAAAAAATATTTAGCTCTGGAGGAATTTTTTTTTCAATTTCATCAAATAATGAAATGCAGTGTTACTGTTGTTTTCTACTTTTCAATAATCTCTGAAACTGAGCAAATAAGTGATCTCACCTGGCCTGTATTTGTACTGTTTCTTCCAAGCAGAGAGAGTCAGCTAAATGAAATTCAACACCCCTGGATTTTGTGCATTACTGTAGATAAGTATTAATTGGCCAAGCACAGTCTAGAATTTTCTATACCTCTCTTGCCATGTCAGGAAGCTCCACACAGTCCACACAGTCTTGTATCTTAGACATGGGGCCATCTTCCAGAAAAAGGGCACAGGAGAATTGGAGGAATGGGTGGGGTTTGTGTACAAACAGAAGTTCTCTGAGTCTTGAAGCCAGTCTCCACACATTTTGCCCATTTTTGTTCCTCATTCTAGGTGAAGATTGCAATGCCATTACCCAGTGTCACCTTTATGAAACACACCCTTTGTGCAACTCATCCTTCTCTAACTCTTTAGGCCACATGATTCAGCTATATTTGGATCCTTTGTGGCCACTCCTGGTTGAGACGACTGGTGTCAGGTTTTTCATGGTGACACGTGGTCAAAGTTTCCTTGAAAGTAGTACTCAAAATGATAATACCTTGTGTTGATGTAGACATTTAAAATTCATCATAGTTCCTTCACATTTGTTTCCTTTTTGGATCTTCAAAAATAATCGTGTTGAATAATCAGGGATATTTGGGATTTTTCCCATTTTATAGAAGAAATGGGATGATTTAATGATTTACATTAAAATCACATGGAAAGAACTAGAACTGAAGCTCCCTTATTTCTAGCCAGGGGCTCTATCCGCTATCCCAGCCAGGGGTCCATAAACTGAATCCCAAGTGCCAAGACCAGCCTGCTTTTTTAACAGCCCCATAAGAGAAGAATGGTTTTTACATATTTAAGTGATTGTCTTTTAAATGATTTTTGTAAGTACTTACATAATAGCCTTGATTTCACCTCTTGGCCCACAAAGTCTGCAACCGTACTGTCTGGCCCTTTAAGAAAATGTTTGCTGACCCCGACCTCATCCTTTCCAGCTCCCCCAGTTCTACCCCTTAGATTATCTTTCCCTGGTATTCTACTCCCTCCTCCTGAAACCATAGATTTTTTGACTCTGTAAGCAGATGACTTTTTTTCCCTCATGAATTTGGCACAAAAGGTATGGGGCTCTATGCATGTAGGAATTTGGCTAATACTGTTTGACCATTTAACTTACCCAGACAAACCCAAGTATGCCAGTTATGTGTGGAATCCTGCCTTAATTTGGGGTTAAAGTTAGAAACAGGGATGCGGTGGAAGTGGAAAAGACCTAGCTGCTTTAACTTTAGTGTTTGATTTCCAGCGTAAAATTGGTTTCAGTCCAACCCGGACCTTTAGCGATGGAGTTTCTCTTGTATCCTTGTATCCTAAAATAAAGAGGAAATGTGTATCGCATTTAGTTCCCTGCACCCCATGAGGTAAGTCAGGGAGTTCCTTTTTAGCTCCTCTGTGACTGTTTTTAAATAAAGACAACAGAAGAGGCAGTGTTTGCTAGACACGGGTTCTATTTTAAGAGGGTCTTGAAGGTTGGGTTATTTGAATGACCACATCCACCACCCCTAGACCTTTCTGAAGATGAAATACTCAGACCTAAATTGTCAGGCTTTTTTCGTTAGAGTAGAGCCAGAGCAGCCATTAAAGTAGAGTGTGACTTTGTTAGGCTCTCAGAAGCAGGTAGCAATTGACTGGTGACCAGACCGTGCAGTCTCCAGGAGTGGATCTAACCACATTGAGTGCATGGGATTTGAACAGGAATCTGAAACACGTAGGTGAAACATGGATTTTCTTCTACCTCAGTCTACCCCAGGAGAGCTTTTAGAAATCGTCTCCACATGGTGGCCAACCCTGGGATGGTTGTAGACATGGGTCAAACCCTTCTCCTACACTGCTTGGCAAGAGGCAGAGAAACCTAGCAACTCCTGATCCTGGGAAGGGTTAACAAGGCAACTTGCAAGGTGAATTAGATTTTAAATCTCCTGGGTAGATGTTTTTTGGGGGGAATAGTGAATTTTTTTTTTTTTCCTTTTAAGGCTGGTATTTATGTATCGCTCCTTTTCTGAATTTAAAAAATACGGTCCAATGTAGAAAATTGGGAAAATATGAAAAATAAAATCTGAAAAAAAAATCTATAATCCCATGAAGAGCTGCCCAGTGTTACTATTTCAGCACATTTCGTTTTAGTTTTCTTTTCTGTAAATATGTGCAATTTTAACAATGTTGAGATTATACTATATTTGGTTTCGGTTTTGCTGTTTAGTTTAATTAATGATGTGATATGATTTTTTTCCTGAATATTTTTAATGAGCACGTTGATGGCATAATATTCCCTCCCGTAACTATATAATTATTTCTGTATTCATTCTCCTACTAGGGCCACATAATTTGTTTTAGTTTGTCCATTTGTTATAATAATGTGATGAATTTTTTAGGAGGAATTTCTGGAAATGGGATTACTAGAGTAAGGGGTTAAACCTTTTTTAAGATCTTAGATAATTTGTATCAACTTACATTCCTTTTAGCTTTCTTTTTTTTAAGATTTTATTATTTGACAGAGACAGATCACAAGTAGAGGAGAGGAGAGGCAGAGAGGAGGCAGAGAGGCAGGCAGAGAGGAGGAAGCAGGCTCTCTGCTGAGCAGAGAGCCACATGCTGGGGATGCTGGGGTCTATCTCAGGACCCTGAGATCATGACCTGAGCCCAAGGCAGAGGCTTTAACCCCCTGAGCCACCCAGGCTCCCCTCCTTTTAGCTTTCTGTCAGAGCTCATTGTCACCAACTTTCACATATTCACTTATTTCTAATCTTTGCCACACCAGTTATTTAAAAGAACATCTCGATGTTTTGATTAAATTTAATTTTTCCATGGACTTATTGACTAGTTGTATTACCTTTGAGAGTTATGGGTTCATGCTTTGCCCTTTTTTGGGAGGGTTTTCATCTCTTTTTCTTACTGATTTCCATGGTATCTTAAAACCATCAGATAGTAATATTTTTAAGTTATTTTACCACAGAGAGTGAAGGAAACCAAATGGAAGCAATCAGAATTAGGAATTCGTGGAGCTTGTGGTTTTACAGGAAAGATTTAAACAAATGTAAATATTCTTCTTAAAAGCTTTGGGGTATGGTATGAAGATTAGGGCAGCCCCCAGTACAGGAAAAAGGCTTTGGTTCTCTTCCCATCCATTTAGGGGTATGACTGGTTTTCATAGTGGGAAGGTGTTTGCTTCTTTGTCTTTATATCCTAGTTAGAATTTAAAATTAGAAGCTCCTAGTTTTGTAATATTTGAATACATAACCAAAATGCAGCCTTGGTGTTTTCTTTGTGACCACACTTTTTGTGGCTTTCCAAATTGAAGAAATTGAAACACTGTTTTAGAATAAAATACTATGTAAGAAAGCCCACCACTCAGATTTTAAAATGTTAACATTTTGTCTTAATTGTTTCAGACCATTTTTTTTTTTCTGGTTTTCTTTTCTTTCTTATAAAATAAGAGGCCACAGCCCACTAATCCCATTCTGCCCCTAACTCCTGAAGTTGATGTGTTTTTTTCCTGACCATGTTATGCTTTAACTATCTATGGATGTTTGTCCCAGGAACTTTTATTCTGTGTTTTACCATGTTACACTAAGCATCGATTTCAGTAACTTCTTTCCCTTCCCTTAACATCATTTTCAAGATAGCATCATTTTTTTTTAATAGGAAAGTATACATTTTCAAATGCTTTATATGACAGGGAATATCTAGTGGGATGAATATGGTGAAAGAGACTAAATTGAACAGAGGACAGTGGGGTGCCACAGAACCAGAAATCAAAGAAAGTATCTAGGAAATGCCAATTTTGTTGGGTTACTGTGAGGGTACACAAAGTTGCAAACCTATTCTCTGCCCTCATTGAGTTTTATTTTAATGCAAGAAGAAAAAAAGTAAAACTTAAACATGACAAGTTATAACAAACAGAGTGCCAAACAACTGTTAAATAGCAGTACAAGAAAACTTTAAATGTCATGAAGTAATATATGTTTCAATGTCAAGAGATGAATTGAATTTTTTAACACTTAAAAGCCAGAGTGCAAATATATTTGTTAGTAGAACTCTAAACATTTTCTGGAAAAAAGAAAAAAATGCTATCATTCATGATATTGAAGTTGCCCTCAAATATTTATTGATCACTCACTCTGGGTGAGGCATTATGTTAGGTGATAAGTATAGCTTGAAGGTCTGGAGTTAGACTGGGTTCCAACCCCTAGGTTCAGGGCACTGGTGCTTCATGATGAATCAGATTTGGGTTATATGCTTACTCCTCCAGAAGGGGTAAGATGAGGGTGGTTGGCTAAGCCTGTGACAAACTCAATGGTATATGTTTCAAAGATCCATGATGCTATTAGAAAGAAGACCATGGTGTATACACTGACCCAAAAGATATAGTGGAAATGATGATATGGGCCAAAAGGGAACGGGGAAGAGAAAGTCAGCCGTCTTCACATTTCTAGGTGACTTTGAGGTGCCATCTCTTCTGAGGTTTCTTATGATTTCTTCCCAAGCCTTCCTTTAGAAATAGCCCACTTTAGACCTTCATCTGTACTCTTTGGTCTAATTTAATTAATACAGCTTTATCTAGATTTAGAAGTTGGTCCATTTGGTGTGAAAGCAAGGAGTCCTACATTCATACAAAGAAGGTTTGGGGATTCCCTTACAAACCTTTGAGATGTTTCCATGCACAAATAAGATACTCGGTATATACCTATTGATTCAATTATCTAGCAACTCTAGCCCTCCCAGACTTACTCCAGGAGCATTGGGGGGGGGGTGGGTGGAGCGAGGGGGCAGAAACTAGAAGGGAAGAGCTAACATCTGCTGCAAAATCTGAGCATAGAACTTCCCAAACAGGAGAAGCCAATTGACATCAACAGGCTTAAGAACTCACAAAATAAAAATTCTACTCTCTGAAGAGAGGACTCATTTTCTCTATCCTGAAAGTAAGCCTCATTATACCAGGGGAAGGATATTCACCAGTGGATCGTTAGTGTTGTTTTTTTTATTTTTTTTAATGACATTTTAATCTTGGATTTATTATTCATTGTGTAAAGCCTTTACGGAGTTCTCAATCAGCTGCCATCATTTCTGATGACCTGTACTAATGGAAGGAAGCAGCTGTGGAGAAAACCCAAAGCAATTGACAACCCCAATGTTGTTGATGTTTGCTTGTGAAATAAAACATCTAGTTTTCAACTGCAGATGGGTTTGGATTCATGGGCTGTCTGCTCAGGAGGGCCCTGCTCCTGACTTAACACTCTCCTGTCACTGCCTTGAGATTTTAATCATTTTTAAACAAAGGAGCTCCACATTTTTAATTTTGCACTGGGCCCTGCAAATTATGTAGCTTGTCCTGGTTTCAGATTGGCTTTTCTTGGATCAACTGTAACAAGCCTCTGTATCCCAGACAACTGACAAAAGGAGACCTCTTAAAGGCAGGCTGGGTGGCTGATATCCAACCTGTGGCTTCCTTTTGTCTGATACCCATATGGTTAATGAAGAGGGAACTGACAAATGGTGAGAGTCCCTCAAACACTCAGAGCTGGAAGTTGGGGTGTTAACACGTAATGTCAGAATTTAAAGATCTCAGAAACCAAACTTGTCCTCCTGTAGAAGAACTAGGAAGTGATGGAGAAACCCACTCTTTAAGATACTGTTCTAATAAATGCATGACCAAGGAAGGTGTTCTAGCAACCCAACATGAATTTTAAGTCCTGCTCTTGGCCAGTGGAAGAGAATAGGTATGAGTGAGTTGACCTGGCCACACCAAAAGAATTTGTCCTGAGGAAGCTCTGATGAAGAGGAAGCTGTAGGGAAAGCAGAAAGTGGAAGAAGTCTGTGAGCTTCCTGAAGTGTCCTGGGCCCTCTCCCTGCAGAGAAGCCTTGCCTCTCTCTTAAAGATCTGCCTTACCCTGACTGCCCCACCCTCACTTCTGAGCAGCACTGGGAACCAAGGGTCCTTGGGGTCCCCTGCCTGCCTAACAAGAGCCCTTAATTTCCTCTCCCATATCAAGTCAACCTTTGAAGTAGTTCATCCTTTCTGCATGACCTCATGAAGAGTTGTCTGGGAGTCATTGTCCCAAATGTCTGTAATGACAGTGATAATGTCATTATACTCTGTGTCCCAGAGTCGGGCATTATAGGCCTCAGTATTCATTCATTTACTCATGCAACAATTACTTAAATTAGCACCTCAAAGCTATACTGAACTCTCGTGGATACACAGCGTATTCATTTCCTAGAGCTGTTGTCACAAATTATTATGAAGTAGGTGACTAAAACAATAGAAATTTATTCTGCCACGTTTCTGCAGGCTAGAAGTCTGAAATCAAGGTGTTCTCAGGGTCAAGCTCCCTCGGAAAGCCCTAGGGGAAAATCAATCAGTTAGAAAATCAACTCCTTCCTAACTCCTGGTAGTTGCCAACAACCCTTGGTTTGTTATCACTCCAGTCTATACCATCGTCTTCACATGGCATTCTACTCTCCTGTGATTTCACATGCCTTCCTATAAGGACAGGAGCCTTTGGATCCAGGACCACCTTCATCTAATATGCCTTCATCTTAGTTCAGATAATTACATCCTCAAAGACCATATTGCAGATAAGGCCATCCTCGGAGCATCGGGGTGGACAGGAATTGCGAGGGGAGGGGGGCACTGTTCAACTCGGTACATCCAGATTTTGAAGAGATAAATTTAAATTTACTGCTCTAAAGTTGCTTGCCATCCTGAGTGGGAAAAGAGAAATGCAAATATATGGTCTATAGATACCAAGTGATAAGGCCCATTAGAAATATATGGGTCAAATGCTGTGAAAGCCCAGAGAGGGAGAGAGAATTTCCAGAGGATAAGATCAGGACAAGCTCTATGGAAAAGATGACATAGTTACTGCATTTTAAATGATCAGAAGGACTAAGACATGTGGAGATAATGTCCTGGGAGTTTGGAAAAGTTAATGAACCAGGGCAGGGAGGTAAGAATCACAGGGGCACATACAACATATGAGTTATTCAGGTTGGCTGGAAAACAGAACATGTGATGATGAATAATATTCAGAAAAGTCAGCTGGAGCGGATTGTGGGAATCATGAATGCTTGTGGGGATCTAGGGCCTAAAGCATTAGAACTTTGTTCAGCATGTAATGAGGAGTCACTTATTTTATTTTATATTTTTAAAGGAGGTTATTGACCAGGCTTGATCCTTGAAGTAGAATCAGTATGGCAGAGGTGTATAGGACACATTCATTCATTTCTGTAGCACTTATTATCACCTGCCGGACTCAGGCTTATAGGAGATCTGAGAATATGCTGATCAGTTACAGTAATGTTTCCTACCCACTAGAAGCTTCTTGTCTGATAGAGAAGAGGGAGACTGAATGATAGATACTGAGTATTGTGATGAAACAGGGTATAACTGAGATGGGGGGACAGGTGGCAAAATTGCCAGGCAACGTGTTTGAAGGTCCAGAAGCTAGGGCCATTACAAGAACCTAAAAGAACTTCCCTGTAGAATGAAGGGTGGTGGGTTTGGATGACGAGTCCAGTGAGGGTAGAAGTGGGGGAAGAGGTCAGAAATGAAGCTAGAGAGGGAGACAGGAGCAGGTATCTCTATCCGAAGGGCAATGACTTAGTGAGAATTACTGCATTTTAGATAAACTCCCAGAGGCTGTTTTGTAGAGAAGAGATTAGAAATTAGTTATCAGGGAGGGGGAAATTTCAGGCCTGGTCTATAGCAGGGGCAATGGGAGTGGAGAGAAGAAACCAGGTTTAAGAGCTATTTAGGAAGCATAACCTATTGGACTCCAGGCTGATTGGATGCAGAGTTGAGGAAGAGAAGGTGCCACAGGTGCCCATGACACAAAGGCAACCAAATCAGTGATTCAGTGAGTTAGAGAACAGTGAAGGGGGTGAATGTGTGTGTGAGGTTAAGATGATGAGTTCCGTTTAAGTGAATTTGAGGTTTTTGGGAGATACTTAGAAGGAGATATCTATTCGGGGTATATTTATATCTCTTAATGAGATATAAATTAGTGTATCAGTCAAACTGTCTGGGCTTGGATAATGTGTCAAAGCCATCAGCATATTAATGGTAATTGAGTGTGAGTAGAATCAGAATGGAAGAAGGCCTAGCCAGAACAATATCAGCATAAACAGTTAAGGAATGGGCAGGTCCCTGGGACCAAGGGATGTGGCCCAGAAAATAGGATGAAAACCAGAAAAGAATGGATTCCAAGGGAAGACAGTGTTTCAAGAAGGAAATTGTTAAATTTTTGTAATGCAGCTGAGAGGTCATGTAAGAGAAGGACTAAACATCGTTCATTGGTTTTAGTGACTAAGCAGTATTGGCGCCCTTTCTGAGAGGACACTGGAGGCCATCATCTGGCCCGTGAGATGTGCTGACCTGGAAGAGGAGAATGAAGGCAGAAATAAATGAGATGATTAACAGGGTAACAGGGATGATGGTGATGTTACTGACAGAAAGAGGGACACAAATGGAGAAGTTATTTATGTGTGGGAAAGGGGAGGTAATGAGCTCCATTACTTGCAGTGAAAGCATCCTGAGGAAATCTGCTTGTTCAAGCAAGCCTGAGACAGATATTCTCACACGTATTCCCTTGGAGACCTATGCAAGAGCTTCCTTGGGGTTTTGATGAGAAATGGAACTGCTGAGTCATATTTGGGTATAAGAATATTTAAGCCAATTGGGTAGCTCTTCAGAAAGGCCCTCCCGTTTTATGCTCCTACCAGCAGTGTATGATGGTCCATATAATTACACTTTCTAATGTTTACCAATCTCCTAGGGGTAATGGGGTATCTCACTGTTGTTTTCAAATCCATTTTACCTATTGCTAGTAAGATTGTATCTTCATACATGTATAAACACTCAGATGTTTTCCCTCCTTGAATTGCCTAGTCATATCCTTTGTCCATTTTTTCCCCTTCTGGTTTCTCATCATTTTCCCATTGTTCATTTGTTCATTTTCGATGTTAAATCTGCATTTGTTTTAGACCAATGGTTCTCATTTATTAGAAATCCATAAATTTGGCGCACCTGGGTGGCTCAGCCATTAAGCATCTGCCTTCCGCTCAGGTCATGATCCCAGGACCCTGGGATCAAGCCGTACATTGGGTGCCCAGCGCAGTGGGAAGCCTGCTTCTCCCTCTCCCACTCCCCCTGCTTGTGTTCCCTCTCTCACTGTCTCTCTCTCTGTCAAATAAATAAACAAAATATATATAAAAAAAAGAAATCCGTAAATTTGATGTTGTCATACCCTCAATATTTTTACCATTTAATTTTTTTTTCTACCTCCTTTCAACATCACAGATATTTTCTTGTTCTTTTTCTTTTAGCTTACAATTTTCACCTTTTATTCTACACTTCTTAATCTTCCTGTAAGTCCCTTTTGAATATGGTGTGACACAGGAATCCGCCTGATTTTTCTTCCTCTGGTAAATCAGTTTTCCCAAACAACTTAGTCAACAATACACCTTTTCACTGGTTGTTTGTTCTTACAATATATCCCATCTGTGCCAGTTCTATGTCATGTCTTTCTTTTATATCTTGATATACTTAGAATGAGTTCCACATTTTTTGTCCTACTTACACTTTGATATAACTGTAAGTATAATTTTGTTCATCTTTTAAAAATTCTGACTTAATTTTGATTGAAATTATAGGGAATTCTCAGACCCATTTTAGAACAATTCATACCTTTACAATACTAAATTGTTATATCCATGAATAGGATATATCCCTTTCTTATTCAGATATACTTTGCATCCTTTCATATATTTTAGAACTTGTTTCTATTAGGGTCTTGTGTCCTTTGTGTTAGATTTATTACTTGATACTTTTTAGTTTGGGCTGTTATTGTGAATGGCATCTTGTTTTCCACTAGAGTTTCTAGTTGGTTATTGTTGATAGAAAAATGCTATTGATTTTTTTTTAGATGATCTTATATCTGGCACAGTGCTGAACATTTTTTATTAGTTCTAATAGTTTATCTGTGGTTCTGTTGAGTTTTCCATTATAGATGATCATATCAACTACAACAAATGACAGTGTGTCTCTAACTTTCTAGTACTCACAGTCCTTATAATTAGTTTCTCGGATGAGCTGGTCTCCATGGTGTATGAACACAAAGTACTTTTGTTCTTCATATTAGTTTTCCCCCTCAAACCCACTGTAGTGGATTAAATTGTGGCCCCCAAAATGTATGTCCAAGTCCCAACCTCAGGACCAGTGAATGTGACCTCATTTGGAAATAGTCTTTGCAAATGTAATTAAGGATCTAGAGATGATATCACCCTGCATTTAGGGTGGGCCCTTTTCCTTTCAAGTTTTTATTTAAATTCTAGTTAGTTAACATAGTGTAATATTAGTTTCAGGAGTTAGGGTGCATGTACCTTAAATCTAAAGACTGATATCTTTATAAGAGGAGGTTGAGGGAGATTTGAGATACACAGAGACAGAGCAGAAGAGCCATGAAGATGGAGATGAGAACGATGTATCCACAAGCCAAGGAACACCAAGGACTGCCTTAGCCAACAGAATCCAGGGGAAAGGCATGGAACGAATTCAGCCTCCAAGCCTCCAAGAAGGAACCAACACTACTGACACCTTTATTTCAGACTTCTGGTTTCTAGCACTGTGGGAGACTAAATTTCTTTTGTTTTAACCCACCAAGTTTGTAGTAATGTGTTACAGTAGTTCTAGGAAACCAACGTACCCACTGGTGGGCTTAAACTTCCCTGATCCTAGATGAAATTTTGGGAAAATGCCATAGCTTTTCCTGCCATTCCATTTCTGTCACCCTTGCTATTCTAACTCCTTGAGTTAAATGTTTAGGTCCTTGATTTTTAGACTTTGTCTTTACTAATATACACATTTAAGGTCATAATTTTTTTCCTAAGGAATTCTTTCTGCATTCTGCAACAGATATGCACTATATATACACTATGTTTAAATATATATACCATATATAAATGTATGTACTGCACATGTTGGTATATAATATTATCATTGAGTTCTAAATATTTTCGAACTTCCATTATGGTTTCTCTTTTGAGCCACGAAATATTTAGAAATGTGCTTTTGTTTCTAAGAATAAGGCTTTGATCTGTTAATTGCTGTTGTTGTATCCTGTTGTTACCAGTATTTGTTTATAGTCTTAGCAGAGGGCCTAATTTTATCTTAAGCCACATGGATATCCAGTGGTCCCAATGTCATGTGTGGAAAAGTTGTTCCTTTCAACACCAATTCTGCAATATTCCCTCTGTCATATATCTAGAGTTATTCATTTCCAGATCTGCTTCTAGACCATTTTGTTCTATTGGGCAGTTTATCTCATGTCCACTAATATCACACTGTTCTAGTTGATATGGATTTATACACACTCTGGTGGGAAAAGTCTTTTCTCTTCCCAGTCTTAGTTTGTTCTTAATTACTCTTGTACATTTCTGCTAATAAAACCCCTGTTGGCTAGGGTTTTTGTTGATATTGCCTGCTATCTATGGATTCACCAGGAGGTAACTGATACTATTTCACTCTTGGGACTTTTTTTTTAAAGATTTTTTTTTTTTTTTTTTGTCAGAGAGAGAGAGAGAGAGAGTGCACAAGCAGGGGGAATGGTAGAGGCAGAGAGAGAAGCAGGCTCCTTGCCGAGCAAGAAACTTGATATGGGACTTGATCCCAGGACCCTGGGATCATGACCCGAGGCGAAGGCAGCCGTTTAACCGACTGAGCCACCCAGGCTTCCCACTCTTGAGACTTTTCATCAGTGAATATGGCATGGTTCCCTATATATTTAGATCTTTTGAAATTACTCCAATAAATGTTTAGATTTATTAATAGGCACATTTTGTGGTTATGTTATTGCAAATATCTTTTTTAAAATTTAATTTTGCAACTTGTAGTTGAATTATATAGAAATGCAATTGCTTATTGCATGTTGATTCAGAGTAATGTTGCTAAATTCTCCTGATAATTTATCTTCAGAATTCCTTTTAATTTTTTACCTTCACAATCATATCTTATTTGAATAATTTTGTTTCAGCCTCTCCAATCATACCTTTTATTTCTCTTCTTACACTCTCTGTGACCTCCACTAGAATGTGAATAGGAGCAGTGGGAGTGAGCATCCTTTCTTAGTCTCCATTTCAAATAGAAGGCTTTCAGTATTTCACCATTAATAAGATGTTTGCCAGAGGTAAACACCCTTTATCAGGCAAAGGGTATATAATTCTATTTCTATTTTGCTAAAAGTTTTCATACTGAATTGATGTTGAATTTCATCAAATTCTTTTTTTGCATCTGTTGAGTAAATCATACTTTTCTCTTTAATCTGTTAATGTAGTGACTTATAGTAATTAATTTTCTAACCTTAAACTTTTCATCTCTGGGGTAAGTCCTACTTGGGCATGGTATATTATCATTTTTATATATTACTGGTTTGGGTTTGTTAATACTTCAGTTAGAATTTTGCATCTATTTATTTTTGTGTCATGTTTTCTATAATTTTTCTTCCTCACAAGGTCCCGGTCAGAGTTTGGTATCAAGTTTTGTTAGCCTTATAAAATTAATTAATTGTTAGCCTCATAAATTTGTTAGCCTCATAAATTAATTAAAAATATTTGTTCCCTGTTTGGGAATACTGAATTGGTGAACTACTGAAGGTCTTAGTTTTCTGTGTGGGTGGGTTTTTGATTACTGATTCAATTGTCCTAAAAATGTTTACATTTAGGGACGCCTGGGTGGCTCAGTGGGTTAAGGCCTCTGCCTTCAGCTCAGGTCATGATCTCAGGGTCCTGGGATGGAGACCTGCGTTGGGCTCTCTGCTCAGTGGGGAGCCTGCTTCCCCTTCTCTCTCTGCCTACCTCTACCTACTTGTGATCTTTCTCTCTCTGTCAAATGAATAAATAAAATCTTAAAAAAAAATGTTTATGTTTAGGGGTGTCTGGGTGGCTCAGTCAGTTAAGTGTCTGATTCTGGATCTCAGATCAGGTCTTGATCTCAGGATCATGAGTTCAAGCCAAGCCCCATGTTGGGCTCCATGCTGGTTATGGAGACTTGAAAAAACTAATAAAAAATGTTTGTGTTTAAATATTATGTTTAAAATGTCTTTTGGTAAGTTAGGTTTTCTGAGAATTTGTCAGTTTATTTACATTTTCAAGTTTATTTATATAAGGTTGGTCTTGCTTTACTCTTATATTCTTATATCTGTACAATCTATGAGTAATCTCTCTTTTCATTACTAATACTGGTTTCTATATTTTCTGTTTTTTCCTCTGTGCACCAGTGGTTTGCTGGTTTTATTAATTATTTCAAAAATTCAAAATTGGTGCTTTGTTGAACCATTTCACTGCACATTTATTTTCAAATTCCATTTGTTGCTCCTACTCTTATTTTTACTGCTTTCCTCCTTTCTACTTTTTGCTTAAACACACCCTTTTATTGTGGAACACTTCAAACATATGCAAATTTAGAATAGTAAAGTGAATCATCATGACCCATCATTTAACCTCAACAGTTATTGCTACATGATTATTCTTGTGTTATCTATACCCCTACCCACCTGCCCTTAGATTATTTTGTAGGGTATACGTCCAGTCCACATAGCATTTTCTCCATAAATATTTTAGTGTATATCTCTAAATAATAAGGAAAAGTTTAATTTTTTTAAATTTTTATAGCAAATTTCAAATATATACAAAGAATAGGAAATAAAGTTTACTCTTTTCTTTCTTTCATTTTATTTTTTATTATTTTTTATTTTTATTAACATATAATGTATTATTGTTCCCAGGGGTACAGGTCTGTGAATCATCAGGCTTACACATTTCACAGTACTCACCATAGCACATACCCTCCCCAGTGTCCATCACCCAGCCATCCTATCCCTCCCCTCCACCCCCCAGCAACCCTCAGTTTGTTTCCTGAGATTAAGAGTCTCTTATAGTTTGTCTCCCTCCCAATCCCATCTTGTTTCATTTTTTCCTTCCTACCCCCCAAAACCCCCTGCCCTGCCTCTCAAATTCCTCATATCATAGAGATCATATGATAATTGTCTTTCTCTGATTGACTTTCTTCGCTCAGCTCTAGTTCCATCCACGTCATTGTAAATGGCAAGATTTCGTTTCTTTTGATGGCTGCATAGTATTCTATTGTGTGTGTATGTGTGTATATATATATATATATCTCAATCACTTCTTTTTCCATTCATCTGTTGATGGACATCATTCATCTGTTGATGGACATCTAGGTTCTTTCCATAGTTTGGCTATTGTGGACATTGCTGCTATAAACATTTGGGTGCACGTGCCCCTTTAGATCACTACATTTGTATCTTTGGGGTAAATACCCAGTAATACAATTTCTGGGTCCTAGGGTAGCTCTATTTTCAACTTTTTGAGGAACTTCCACACTGTTTTCCAGAGTGGCTGCACCAGCTTGCATTCCCACCAATAGTGTAGGAGGGTTCCCCTTTCTCTGCATCCTCGCCAACATCTGTTGTTTCCTGACTTGTTAATTTTAGACATTCTAACTGGTGTGAGGTGGTATCTCACTGTGGTTTTGATTTGTATTGGAAATATAGTTCACTCTTGAACAGCACAGTTTTGAACTGCATGTGTCCACTTATATGTGGATTTTTTTCTGTAAATGTAGTACAGTACTGTAAATATATTTTCTTTTCCCTATGGTTTTCTTAATAACAGTTTTTTTCTTATTTTATATTCTTTATTATTTTGAACTCTTAGTTTATATTTCTTATTTTATTGTAAGAATGCAGTATATAATACATATAACATGATAAATATGTTAATTGACTGTTTATCTTATCAGTAAGAGTACTGGTCCACAGTTGGCTATTAGTAGTTAAGTTTTTGGGAGTCAGAAGTTACATGGAGATTTTTGACTATGTGGGGGCTTAGCACCCCTGACTCCCACATTGTTCAAGGGTTAACTATAGTTCAGTGGGCTTAATGTACATAGCATCCAGGTTGAGCAACTATCAGTGCATGATATCTTATTTCCCCTGTATCTCTCCTGTTCCCCTTCTCCACATTATTTAGACAAAATATTTACCTGAAGAATAATATCCATCCATATCTTTCCACTTGCAACTATCTGAATGTATCTATAAAAGCTAAGGACTTTCTTACAAAATGTGGACATCGCACCATTTTCATATCTAAATATTATTAACAGTAATTCCTTAATATCATCAAATATCCAGTGTTCATTTTTCTAATTAACCTCACTTTTTTACCATTTCCTTGAGTCAAGATTTAAGTTTATACATTTCATTCATCAATATGTATCTTAACTCTTTTTTTATATATAGATTCCTCATCTGTCTCTTTTACTTCCTAATTTTTGCTTTGTTTTGTTTTATTTTATTTGTAAGTTGGTTCATTAAAGAAACCAAATCATTCATCCTGTAGATTTTCCCACAATTTGGATTTTTCCCTTTGCATCCCCTTGTTATCATTTAATGTGTTTTGTTCCTTTATTTGGTATAAATTTTTAGTTAGATCTACAGGCTTCATCAGATTTATTTTTTAATTGATTTTTTTTCTTTTCATAAAATCTTTATGGGGTGATATATACCTCTCTAAGGAGACACAATATCTAATTTTTTTGTTTTGATATTACAGCTATTGATGATTATTGCCTTTATCTATTAATTCATCAGATGTTTTAAAATGGGAATATTCTGTCATTTATGTTCTCCTTATTAGCCAGAACATTTCTTAGAGCAAAATAACTGCTTCAGCAAATATTTGATTATGGGTAAAATTTATATAGGAAATGCAGGGCAAATATTTGATTCTTTCCCTTTATTTACCAGTTTTCAAATAAGGGTTGGTTTTCTAAAATAATGATGACCAATGTCATCAAAAGGTATTTTTATGAACTCATGAAGTTTAATATGTTTATGTTTAGATCGGCTAAATTTATTATTGATAATAATAATGCTGCTCATGTTGTCCCATATGTGGCTGTTGGGAATCTCTTTAAATTGGTTCTTGTTTCCTTTTGATACAGGCTTGGTCATCATTGGCACCCTCCTTGCGTTCTGGCATGATAAGATGTCCCATGTTCATTTTGTACAGTTTTGTCCCAGCCTGGGAATCTGTTATGTTTCCAAGGAACTCCGTTTCCCCTTAGCCGAAAATAATTAAGAGACCACAATCTTGATGGGAGACTGGTTCATTGATAGTAGGCCTGTCATGGTTTTAAGAGTTTTCAATAGACAAAGTTAGGACTTTTTGTTTTGTTTTGTTTTGCTTTTATTATCCTGAGTTGATACTGATACTTCCAATTCAGATTTAGGCCTACAGGTTTTTAATTACCTTCATTAGCCTTGTATCTGTATATCCTTTCTCCCATGCTGAAAATCCCTGTGCCAATATGAATTTCAACTAACACATAGGGAAGACGGAGAATCACTGTTTTAAGATCCCTAATGAAATAATTAGGACTTCATAATGCTGAAGACAGAATGTTTTCACTTAATCTCTGTGACATGTAAGTATTTTATACATTGTCCAGGGAGAATATATATAATATTCATATGAGAAAAGGGATAGGTAAAGCAAAATCTGAAGAATTATCAAATCTGGGTGATGGGAGTATGGAGGTTATTGTCTACTTTCTCTGCTTTGAACATGTTTGCATTTTTTGATGAGAAAAATTAAAATAAATGCCTTTGGTGTAGTTGAAAGGGCTAGAGTGGGAATTAAAAGGCCTTAATTCTTGTTTTGACTCCATATAAGGGAAGCACTTTTTTTATCCTTTTTTTCTTTTCCGTTTTTAATTGAAGTGTAGTTGACACAATGTTACATTAGCTTTAGGTGTCCAGCATAGCGATAAGACAACGCTATATGTTATGCTACATTCAGCACCAAGTGTACTCCCATCTGTCACCATACAACACTATTTTAATACTGTTGACAGTATTTCCTGTGCTGTACCTTTCATCCCCGTGGCTTGTTTATTCCGTAACTGGAAGCCTCCCCCTCCCATTCCCCTTCACCCATTTTACCCATCCTTCTAACCCCCAACCCTCTGGCAACCCAGTTTGTTCTCTGTATTTAAGAGTCTATTTCTGGTTTTGTTTGTTTGTTCCCTTATTTTGTTTTCTAGATTCCACATGCAGGCGAAATCATATGGTATTTGTCTTTCTCTGTCTCACTTATTTCACTTAGCGTAATACCCTGTAGGTCCCTCCGTGTTGTCACAAATGGCATGATCTCATTCTTTTTTATGGCTGAGTAATATTCCTGTGTGTGTGTTTGTATTGTATCTTCTTTATCCATTTATCTATGGATGGACACTTGGGTTTCTTCCATATTTTGGCTGTTGTAAATAATGCCGCAATAAAGGGAGGTGCCTATATCTTTTTGAATTAGCGTTCTCATTTTCTTTGGGTAAATACCCTGTAGTGGAGTTGCTGGATCATTTCTATTTTTACTTTTTTTGAGGAATTGCCATACTGTTTTCCACAGTGACTGCACCAATTAATATTTCCACCAACACTGTACCATAGTTCTTTTTTCTCCAAATCCTCACCAACACCTGTTTATTTCTTGTCTTTTTGATTCTAGCCATTCTGATAGGTGTAAGGTGATATCTCATTGTGGCTTTAGTTCACATTTCCCTGATGATTAGTGATTTTGAGCATCTTTTCATGTGTCTCTTGGCCCTCTGCATGTCCTCTTTGGAAGTAAGGAAGTATTTTAAAGATGAATTGCTTCTTTGAGTGTTTGTTTCCCTATTTATAAAATAGTTTGTTCTACATCACTGTGGTTCAAAACTTGGTAATTAGAATTCTGGTCTGTGGAAATTAAAAAAAAAAAAAGGATTCTGTGTTGAATGTAAGTTTAGAAGAACCTGCATATTATATTCTCCTTTTTAAGAATTATAATGCACATTAGCATTTTAAAGCTTTTGGGAACTCCTTGGCAAATAAGGAATCAAACAGTTGAACATCTTGAGCTCAGTGGTTCCCAGATACATTTAATGAAAACACCTTTCCCCTTGATTTTTTTTTTCATTTAACACCTATGACATTTTGAGGAAAACCCTAGACTATACAATCTGTGAAGACCCTTTTGGCACAGAAGTTCTAAGAGTCTAATTCTATAAGCCTTTTAAATGCCTATAGAAAATCAAAATAACCAGTTAATACAGCAGGAAAAAAAAATCAATCAAATCAGTTGTCTGACAGAAGTGCCTATTTAATTCAGTCCAAATGTTTTATCAAGTAGCCCCAAGTAGACCAGCTTGAGTTTTTATTTTTTAAAAAAAATAATCCTGGCACTATCCTATGAATTCATGCTTTGTTATATTTGTGAAATGCTGAGCTTAAGTAAAGACACAACATTCATTTGATCTGTTGAGGTGATCAATGATGATTGCCCAACAAATCAGTGATTGATGTCAATCAGAAAGCTTAAAAAATGGGCAAATTCACTGTATGCATATTGCCACTCATATGACCACCATGGCCCAACTTGGAATAGATATGATATTTGACCTGGAACATGTTTGTAACTACTGTGTATCCCCCTTATGAAAAATTTTTCCAATGTTTACTCAATTTCATGGGGTGATAACTATAAAAATGTGGAGGATTTAAGGAGGTCCAGTGCTGACCATTATTTAAATAGTTAATCTTTTTCCTAAAAGGTACATATTGCCTCTTTTTTCTTGCTTGAAGATAAATTCAGAACTTTTAAAAATAGAGGCATATCCTTCAATTTCTCAATCTTAAGGAAAGAAAAAGCTGCTGTCAATTGTTTTCTTGTGTTTGCTGTTAGTAGAACTTACCGGAAGATTGGGAAATGAGAGACGGAGCAAGCACATGAGCTGATGTGATTCATTAACAATAGAAGAAAAAGCCTGCCCAATTTCGTGTCTATCCTACAACTGTACATTATATGAATTTTTAAATGAAGCTTTTAATTTTGAGATAATGGTAGGTTCACATGCAGTTATAAGAAATAATAGAAACATCTCATATATTCTTTAGACAGTATCTCCCAATAACATCTTACACAACTATCTAGTGCAACATTGCAGCTAGAATCATAGTATTCCATTTGTAAAGAGTTTAAAGGAGATGCAAAGATACAAAAGAAAAGAAAAGAAGGGACCAAAGGTACATGAACTTTTTGCATAAACTTCATTTCACATTGCCTACCTCTCTTCCACGTTTTATTTATTTATTTATTTTTGGTAATCTTCCACGTTTTAAAAGAAGAAATTGAAATCACTATTACCAGTAATAAGGCATCCAGATGCTTGCTTTTTTTTTTCTGCATTTGTGTAAGTAAATGATACGATTTTCTGTGTATATAAAGTATATATAAGCGAGCAGAAGTCATACTTAGCGTAAGCATATACAGTATGTAATATGCATATACAGTAAGTATATACAGTATGATTCTGCATATGCTCCCACTCCAAATAAATACATAAGGTTTGAAATGTCTCGAGGTGCAAACCAAAGCAAATTTATCAGAAGCTGGGCCTACTGAAAAGATCCCATGGCATGCATTTGCTCTCTTAGGAAATTTTAAGCCTGTCATTTCATTTTGAATGTTTAAAGGAACATTTTAAAGGTGTTTACAGAATACCTCTCTGCTTGGGACATCCGTAATGTGAAAACAGAATGGTCAGCAGGTTGTTGTCTGGTCACTGTCCGTTTACCTTTAACAGACTTTTACTTCCCTGGGTGCACTTTCGATGATGGAAGAATCATTTCTCTTCCTTCCTCTCTTTGTAATAATTATTTATCCAAATACTGGTGCCACATGAATTCGCTGCTGCCAAAGTGCATTATCTCTTCTGGCCCATCGTTCAGATCCTTGGGTGATGTGGATGTGGAGATGTGTGTGCATGTGTGTGTGTGTGTGCATGCGTGCCAAGGGTAAATATTTGACCGTGGTTCCAGCCACCACTGCACAGCCCCTGAGTGACCCTGCATTAATTAGCTGAGAATTTCAGGGCTTTGAATCTGATTGAATCAAAATATTGTTTTTACAAGTTGATGAAGGCTCTTGATTGATGTGGGCCCTGCCGATTCTTTAAAGGATTAAATTGTATGTACAGATTACGGAGTCCTGGCTGTCACTGCTTAAAAGGGGATTGTTTTTTAACCAGGCTTAAAAAAAAAAGAAAAGTAGTGCTATGTTGTATTTTCCTTCCCTTGGGCATCGTGATCATTTCAGTGGGCATGTATAAAAGAGAATTAGAAAAATTAAGGGAAGTGGTCAAGAAAAACATCAGATGGAAATAAAGAGGCAGAAGAGACAGACAAAAGGAAACAGATAAAGAAGGACGAAGGGGCTTGGCTTCCATTCATCCTGAAAATAGGTTTTGTGTGCACGTCTGCCATCATGAAGCCTGCCATGTTTTACCCTGGGCTCGAGAAAGGAGCACAATCATCGGGGTCTGGGCTGGTCAGGGCCTAGAGCAGCTCAATGGCATGCAGCATCTCCAGTGAGATAGACTCACAGGGCCTCGGGTCACATGGCTCTCTGCCTACTGACCTGAGAGCCCTGCAGTATGAGTCAGACACCAGACCCTCAGTCGGGCCCTTGGCCAGAGAAAGGGTGAGACAAGCAAAGCTCTGGGAGGTTAGGCAGGGGGGAACTGACAGGGATAGAGAGCCACAGCAGGAGCACAGCTATCCCCTTGCAAACCTTCCATATTAATGGGAAATAGCCACACCCCCAAACAAGGCAAGTCTTAATATGTTGCCCTCTTCTATTTCTCTTTCTCAAGATCTCTCCTATTGGTCCCGTGTTGATGTTTTTCCTACCTGCAAATTTAGAAAACTTTAATCTAATTTCATCGTGCACCCGTTAACTTGAAAAATGACTTTTCTTATGGACTCTGTGTTGTGTAATGAATCAAAACCAATCAGCATACGGAAGAAACAATAAAACAGAGCACAAATCATCATGCACCTAGAGCAGGGAAATTGCCGAAGGTCTTAGCCAGCATCCCTTTGCACAACTTCTGAGAATGAACCTCTGGTTTTTAAATACTTCTGGGAATGTGCCATTTCTCCTAGGTTCCTTTTCAGACTAATTAGCTAGAATCTTGGACCCTTTCTGAAGTTTTATTCTCTTTTCACTTGTGTCATGAAGGGGATCCTGAAAGTTGGTTTAGCTGTAATATGTTAGGCGGTGGGTAGAGCACCGTGATGGGTAGGTGACCTAGAGCATGGAAAAAGGAAATCTGTAGGAAGGAAAACTATATAAGCCTATTGTCTGGCTAAAAAAAGATCCTGTCCACAAAACCGAATGACTATCATTTAAAAGAGCATGTTAGTAAGTGTATCATAGTGTGTGTCATAGCGTAAGTGTGTCATAACAACACCTCATAGACTTTGAACAAATGGAACAGCGGAACTTAGTAACAACAGAAATGTATTTACCATTGTTCTGGTGACTAGGAAGTCTGAAATCAGGATGGCAGCATGGTTAGTTTCTGGTGAGAGTCCACTGCCAACTTCTTATATCCTCAGAAGGCAGAGAGCAGAGCGGGCGAAACAATAACTCTCTGAAAGTTCTCTTGTAACCCATCAGGACACTAATTTCATTCATGACAGTTTCCACCCTCATGACCTCATCTCATCCTAATTACCTCCCGAAGCCCCTCCTCCTAAAACCATCCCCTTGGGAGTTTGCAGGGAGGGTGGGGCACAAACAGTCAGTCAACGACACATACAAGATGGTGGCTTTAAAATGAAGGGCACAAAGATGGAAGCGAAGTAGAGCAATAGAGAATGTGAAGTAAGATGTGGTCAGTGGAGGAGACCACTGGGAGGCACTGCATCTTCAGAGGCGCCTTGAGGGAGATGGCAGGTGTGAATGCACGGAGAGCAGAGGAGATTCTCTTATAGGACGAAGGACAAGTCTTAAGATATCAGGACCTTCGGTGGTTAGGTGGTTGGTCGAGGCAGGAGAGTGGTGTGGCTAAAGGAGCCAAAAGACATTTTAAGGAAGTGGCTTCTTTAAAAAAAAAAAATTCCTCCTGTCTATTGGCAATTTGTATTTCTTCTTTTGTGCATTGTTTGTTCATATTGTTTATTTTTCCCCTGGGGTGTTTGTCCTCTGTTACTCATTTTAAGCATTTTTTGTGTATTAGAGATATTAATCTTTTTTCATCTATGATATAATTCTTTCTCCGCGTTTGGTGTTTGTTTCTGATTTTTGTTTATGGCATTTCTTTTTCTCTTGATGGAGGATCCTGGTTGCCACACAGAGATACCAAAAGCAGGGACTATAGAGACCCAACTGCAGACACCTGAGCAGAGGGATGACCCCAGGAAGAACCCCCAAGTGAGAATATAGAAATTCCTGCTCTCTAATCTCAAAGAATTTGATTTAGTAGGTCTGAAGTGTAGGGTCCATAAAAAAGTAATTAAAAGTCCCCACTGTTAGGACTTCTAAACTTTAAAATGCAATACAGATGACCTGGGGATCTTTTTGGAAAGCAGATTCAGTGGGTCCAGGGTGGGGCCCAAGATTATTCAAACATAGCAAGCTCCTGGACCCATGGTTGGGCAGCCCCACCTTGAGTCACACGAGCTGGGTAAGTTGATAACGAGGTATGTTTAGGACCCACTTCCTGAGAGCAGCTAAGGTCCAAGAATAATGCAGGTGCAGTAACCTGTGTGCATGAAATCTTACATCATTTCTTTCAGCAATGAGAAAAGAGGTGATTTTTTTTATAGGAACCAGAACATGACCATAAAACAGTGAGATTATTTCTTTTTTGTGTGCATTTAGAATTAGTCTCATTGTACTTACCTCAGTTAGTAAAAAGAATAAGAAAAAGAAGTCTTCAGGTCTCCCTGGAATATATAAATAATGGATTATTCCTCTAGGTTCTTCCTCCTGTATTAAGAACCAAGCTGGCATTATTTCAAAAGAAATGGAGGAAAGAGGAGAGGAAAAGAAGAGAGAAAGGGAAGGGTAGGGATAGGAAAAAGGAGGCAGCAGGCTGGAGAGTTACCAGAGGTGACACTCAGCGAGGGAAGACTATTGCTGTGAGAGAGAGAGAGAGGAAATAGGGAGCTACACCTAAATTATATGTGTGTGTGCACACACAGGCACGTGCATGTGTATATTTATGTGTGTATAAATATATAATCTATAATTATGTGTATATATACATATGTGTAGGTATAGTTATATATCATATGTGTGTATATGCATATACTTATATGTCTGTGTATATGTATGTATGTAGAGAGAGAGACAGAGAGAAAGAGAAATCACCAAGCTGATAGAAAATAAACCATCTGGGGGCACCTGGGTGACTCAGTCAGTTAGGTGTGTGACTCTTGATTTTGGCTCAGGTCATGATTTCAGTTTTGTGAGATTGAGCCCCAAGTTGAGCTCTGTGCTCTGTGCAGACTCTGCTTAAGAGTCTCTCTCTGTCCCTCCTCCACCTCTCTCTCTCTCTCTTTATTCCTCTCTCTTCCCCCATCTCTAAAAATAAAGAAAAAATCTAAAAAATAAACCATCTTATTTCTAACAAAATAGTTGAGATATTCTGGTTATGTATAATATAAATAGATATTAATATAATCTAATAGATTATAATCATCATCATAAAGTGCACCTCACTTGACACCCACCAGTGGCAGAAGTGTTCTAAGAACCACACTTCCCTGAAAAAAACATTTTTAATCAAATATAACTCCAGCCAAGACCATTGACTCCCCTCAAATCCATCTGCTGTTTTATGCATATAAAAGTTCCATCCTCCCTTTACAGACAAAAATCCTGCTCTTTTCCCAGGAGGGGCTGAGGTCTCTCTGTGGCCTGGCTTCAGATAGTACGCCTCCACTCCCTTACCCAAATCAGCCCAAGAACATGGCCATCCGTCGCCCCAGTTTTAGCGATGACGTTCAGCCATCACCGAGAAGGCTAGGCCGTCCTCGGGTTATCTTCACTTGAACTGGGGAGAGTTGTGAGGGTCTTTGGCGCTAGGGCACAAGAGGGAGCGAGGGCATGAGGTATGGACTTCTGGGGGTGTCTCCTGGAGGGTAAATATTCTTGCAGAAATGCAGCTCATCCGATGCAATAAAAGACACCTCCTCCCCTCATTCACTATAACTCTCATATTATCCTGGGCTCAGGTGTGTTGCATGAATATACAATAACGGGGCTAACAAGATGGTTTGGGGTCACAGAGGGATAAACCATGGCGTAATCCAGCTCCGAAAGCCGTTCTGGTAATGAAAATTGTACAGCAGTCTTGTGGCTAGTTTTATAATAAAGATATACAAAGACGAATATAGGTTTCCAGGAATTAATCTGAGAGCATTTGATCCAATTTATACTGGAGTGGCTGCATTGAAGGCAACTCGGTAGACGGGATTCCAATTTAGGTTGATAGAGTGCTGTGGGGTCCCAGGGAGGAAGGGCTCCTTGTAATTGGGAGATGATTTTATTTTTGAAATGCCCATCTCTTGGCTTTGTCAAAGGCCATGCATCTGTCTGCCTCTCCTGTGAATGCAGCCTTGCTCAAGGCACCGAACCCCGCAGTGTAAGCTTCTGGTTCAGTATTCAGCATGACCGACAGGCTTCCAGTTTTATTCTTTCAGAGGGGACCCCAGGACATGCTGCATTTTATTGTTGTGATTGTTCTGTGGCCCAAGCAACGTTAGGCCCACGGAGAAGGGAGGCTCCAGACAACCTTAGGCACCCTCTCTTCCCTTCTTTCCATCTCTGACTTGGTGGAAGTGACCAAGTTGAAGTCTCCTCAGAGTTGTTGTTCTGAAGCCGGGGGTGGGGGTGGGGGGCATTCTTACTCTGTCCTTGACAGGGTGTCATTCTCTGGCAGATGGCCAGCCGGGGACAGAACGGGAGGGCAGCTGAATTGAGCCTGTGGCTCTTAACTGGAATTCCTGGCACACTCCTAATAAAGCAGCCCCAGACCACCCCGGGAATGTTGACTGTGCTGACCTTATTGTCATGCTATCTGTTGGATTCTTGGAGCTGCCAATTCAGGAAGAAGTTTCCTGAAGAATATTTAGATTCAAAACCCATTTGATGCTTCCCATTGACTTTTTTTTTTTAGGGGACAATAGGGAACCAGTCTCTTCACATCCTACTTGGGTAGCTGTTAAGAGAGGCTTGTATTAACAACTCCTGTTCTGCTTAAGAACATGGATCAGAAACCATTGACCTCAGGCATTCTCTCCTAAAATGCTGGGCCTCCCGTTTGTGATTTTATTTAGTCCTTTTCACTGATTTAATTTTGAATGTCTACAAGTTTATATATTTTCTCACATACGAGTTTATGTATTTATGACTCACCATCAAAACATATTGTGGTTATTGGAGCACCTTTTTAAGCCCAGTTGGAAAAGAAGTTTGTAACGAGTTTCCATTTGTGTCGTGAATTACCACTTCAGATTTTCCTATCAGTGTTAGAAAAGTTGGCTATGTAACTGTTTGTCATAGTGTGTGGGAAAGAAATTTAATTATCACTGAAGGCTTTTTATTTTTTTCCATTTTTAATCCTATTTTAGTATTTCCCTAAATGAGGTACATTGGCTTGTATACTGTACACACAAGGTGGTGTAAGATTTGAACTGCCTTTAATAACAAATAAAAAAGCAGTTTGTATTCAGCTTAAAATAGCCCATAGCTAAAATGAAGGATATAGCTTTGTAGCCAACGAACCTAGAGAGAGTTTAATCATTTAGCCTGCAGATTACAACTTAAGGCGTTTGCGGAGGATTTAAAAAAAAAAAATATATATATATATATATATATATATATATTCTGGAATTTGCTTATTACTTGTATAAATCACCTTTTGTTTAGCACAAAACCACAAGCTCTTTAGTTCATTTTTACTTTTCTACTACCTTAGCTTAGATTATCTTGGATGGGAGGTGGGTAGTGTTATTTTTAGATGCAGCAAATGAGGAAAAAAATGCATTTTCAATTGTCAGTAATATTTAATTTCTATCAATAATTTCTTAATTGTTCTCCTGAAAAGCAAAGCTTTAATGTGTCAGCCTAAATTACAATACAAAAGAAATCAGAAATTATACTGTTAACATTTCCCATTTTCAGATATCACTGATTAGATTAGAGAAAATTATATCTTATAATTTCACTATAGAAAAGCTATATGTCTAGTCATATCACTACATCGAAATGAAATTAAGGAGAAACAGTTTCTTAACAGTGTTTGCGGATTTTTTTTTTTTTTTTTTGAGAAGAAGGAAAGATTGCAGCATCTAATTTTACCCATGATTTGTCTTTATTAAAAGCTCTTGTCAGGGAATTAAACTTTTTTTGGTCTGGGCATTGCCTTAAAAATACAAAGCGTATCATGATGTTGGTCTTATAATAAAAATTAGACTGATTTTAATTTAAAGAGATTTATAAGTGGTTCTCTTAGGAATTTTATTGTTTTATTCACCAAGTTAGTAGACCAGTGGAAACATACCAATGATGTTTAGTTTGCAAGTTAATGAAAAACAAATCCCTATTGAAATAAACTAGATGTTTTCTTCTTTTAATATAGAGAGATCAAGTTCATGCCTAAGAACTAGCAAAATTCTCCTGAATTTCTTTCTCACATTTTTAAGATCAGATACCTTCTGCATCATGGAACTCACAATTTTGGGGAAGAAATCTTGCCTTTTCAGAATTCACTAAGGCCATTTGGTGAGGTTGAACTTTTCTCAGTATGATGTATATGTCTAAAATAGAGAAAAAGAAAGAAAAAACCCTGAAGGAATGAGAAAAGCATTTAATTTGAATTTGTATATGGGCAGCTCAGGAAACACATGTCTTGTGCGTGAGCTAGCCATCCCTCTGTTGTAAAAAACGCTAAATCAATGTGTATTTAACTTGAGATGAAAGTTGAAGAGCAGAAACAAGCTTCTGTTAGGGAGGCATTATATGGGGTTGTGTTTGTGACGGGAATCCCAAGGATTTTTCTGAATACGTTAACTTTTTGGGGTAACTCTATGATGAAAGCTTACAGCGGGGCAAGTCTGTTTCTTAACACAAATTTGTATGGACGGTTTTGATATCTTTACCTTTAATGTTTCAAAGAAGCTTTGTTAAAGTCCAGTTTCGGCAAAACATGTACCGGGAAAGTGTCAGATCACAGGAAAAGACGACTTTTAAAACTTCAAGGAATATTTGTTTTTTAAGTAAAGCTCATGAAAACTGCCCAGCAAGCCTATTTTTAGTATACTAAATACTTCTGCCCAAGAGCACACTCTGCCTTCTCAGGGAGGAGATGGTACAAGGAGAAGGGATGATTAGGGTTCTAAACTGCTTTTTACATCACGCGATCAGTTGGCTATTTTTCTTTCCAAATACACAGATTAAGATAATAAAAGGAGCGACAGTGGATTCCTTGAGGAATTCACTGTTCTTCTCAAGCTGCAGCCTGGCATCAACAACAGCATTTGTGTGCACTTCCGGCCCCGCCTGCGAGTATATGTGTTTGTATATCCTGGTCTCCCTGGCAGACCTAATTTCAGAATACATAATGCATGATTTTGAAACCAATTTGTTATTGTAATAAAATATTTTTTAGGAATGCATGGAAGTACTTGAGAGGAGAATGTTAAATTATACATGCATTGTGGCCGAGTGGATTCATTTAGCTCAGTCTGCAGGTGAATCTCCCTGTGACCTTGGCACTTGCCGGCTAGTATAGAATAACAATCAAAGCTTGGATTGGAAATCCGACCATTTCCAAATATTAACAACTTCTTTCAAAGGAAATGCTGATTTCAGCATTTATGTTAATGGGGACATCATTATCTCTTTCAGAGTTTTTTGGGGAGGGGGGAGAAATAAAAAAAAAAAGCAGCTATGATCTTAATAGGATTAAAAGCCAGGCTTTTTATTTTCAAAATGCTAATTTGTTGTCTGCATTCTGTTTTCGTATCGGGGCTTGTTACTCACTACCTTAGGACCCACAGGCTGCGGAAGACTCGCAGAATTGCATTGGTAACAATAGGAAAGTGACATTACAGGTTTCTGTCTGAAAGGAATTCTATACTTTCTAAACCCTTCTCCTTTTCTTAGAAGTCAACTTGTGGCCGAGCATTTCGAGATAGAGGGTAGGAGAGTATAGATATGCTTCAGGTCCCTGGTCTGGCTCTCATTTACTTACCCTTCCATGTTAGGGAACAAACTTTAGTCATTAGAGGGGCATTAATTGAAATAGCCTGCCACCCATATGAATCAGATGAACTGCCTGGGCTGGAGAAGTTTGGCTGTGAAGTTGAGTCGCCTGAGGCACATGACATTCTATAATCTGCTTATCTTGCAGCCTTTCCCTGGTAGCTCACCCTTGGCTGAGGGAGTTGAGCAGTGGGGCAGAGAGAGTAGGCCAGAGTTGAGACAGTAATTTACCATGTAATTTGTTTTGAGATTCCTTTGATATATTTCTCTTTCAAAGAAACTTGCAAGTGAAAGGGACCCTTGCACCCTGAAGCCAGCTTGATCTTGGGACTTGAAAGGGCTGTACCATACATGAGCCTGGTGAGGACCTTGGTAAATGGGACCCACCTGTACTCACCTGAGTTGAAAGAGGAATTCCCTCCGTTGTCTTTCTTTGCCTTTTGCTTTCCTATCCAACAGGGGGATGAAGAGAGGACATAGAAAAGTTCCATGCAGGTTGATGAAACCCGGGTGTAGCAATCCAGAGAAGTAGGTAATTGTAAGCTCAGGTCTGTTTGGCAAATGAGGTGTCCCATTTGGGGTAATACATGTTCATGTTTTGGCCCAGCAGGTGTGCTAATGCAAGACAGGTTTCCTATAACTGCCTTATTTAGGGGATGTTACAAATGGAAAGACTATTTAAATGCCCACAAAGACATTAACAAAAATATTCCAACTCTCAAAACCCTTTTCTGAAAACCAGAAAAAAAAATCAAAGGAAAGAGGCCCATGCTTTGGGTTTTGCTCACTTGTGTTTTTAATAGTTGTTTAATGACCTATAAAGTCACTTTTTAAAGAAAAGAAACATAAAGGAATTTGGTAACTAAAAAAATTTTAAAAGAGAAAGTGGGGGGGGGAATGGCTGCTGAGACATTTCCTTCCAGCTGCTGAGAGAAACCGAACTGGCTATTTTCTATGGTGCTTTGAATGGTATTTGCAGCGTTCACCTTTTCTTCCTTCCTTACCGACTTTGTTGAAGAATACAAATACCAAGGCTATTTCTTTTTCCTGCCAGAACAGTTGGTTTGCCGGGAGTTGTGTTTTGTTTCCTTTTTAAAGGAAGAGCAGATAAAAGGGGAGGCATCATCTACATTTTGCTTAGTACATAGGTTTCTGTTCAATGTCCTTTTGGAAAAAAAATAAATTCCTTCAATTAGCATCTCTCACAGAAACAAAGAGTTTGTTCTGTTTAGAGCTCATTATTGAATTATTCTAAGGCATATAACATCACAGCCTGTTGCCATGAAAATGATTTGTAAGTCATGTCTTAATTAAGGGGTCCTTAGGCCAGAAGATATGCAAGCACATCCTGACTGGGAATGGGAACAAAACAAATGGACGAAGCTTGTAAATGTCCAACTTCGTCCTCCAACTTTGAAAGGCATTTTCTGTCTTTCCGTTCCTGTTGAATAAGTACTGTGGAATCTGAAGAAAAAGAAGACACTGGAGCAGACATTGATTCAATGGAATGACCTTGGCATACGAGAACGTTCTGTTTAGAGAAAATGTGGCTGAAGATGGCTGGTTTTATCCTGGTAGAGGCTAGAGGAAGCACCTGCAAAAGGTCCCAAAGAAGGTAAATGGGAAAATCTTGTAGGGATGACAGTGGCTAACAGTTTTCCATCTTCTTTTGGAGCAGGGCAAGAGAAATTGGGCTTCAGTTTAACATGGAGAAATTAGTTCAAAGGAAGAAAAATTGTAAGTGCTTAAAATAGATTTCCCAGTATGGTGGGTTGAATGGCATCCTCCCAAAATTCATGTCCACCCAGATACTCAGAATGTGATCTTATTTGGAAATAAGGTCTTTGTAGATTTTATTTGTTAAAAATCTCAAGATGAAATTTTCCTGGGTTTAGGATGGGTACTAAATCCAATGATTAGTGTTCTTATAAGAAAAAAGAGGAGATATGACTCATAGAGAAACACAGGGGAAAGCCATGTGGAGACATAGGTAGAGATGGGAGTGATGCATCTACAAGCCAAGGAATGCCAAGGATTGCTGGAACCACCAGAAGCCAGGAGAGAGGCATGGAAGGGATTCTCCATCGGAGCCTCCAGAAGGAATCAACCCTGCTAGCACCATGATGTTGGACTTCTGACTTCCACTACTATGAGATGATAAATTTATGTTGTTTAGGAACACCAACTCTCTGACAATGTGTTATGGCAGCCCTCAGAAACTAGTATTACCCAGAAATACAGCAGATTTTTTGCATATCTTAAGCCTGACAGGAGCTGATCCTCATAAATACAGATAAATAGGAGATAAATCTGATTTTCATCTGCCATCTGCAGAGGCCTCTTAGTCTAGCTTATATGGCACATGGCTATTAGGGTATTACCAGGACCCAGGGCCCTCTGGCATTCCGAAACAGATCTGCAACTGGTATCAGGAGAAGGTGTCCCAGGAGTCCCAGGCTAGCCCTGGTCTGGAATTGCCGGACCTGCTGATTGAGTTGGAAGCTTCCACAAGGGGTCTTCTACCCAACTGGGTACAAATTCTACCCATTTCTCCTAGGTACCAAAAGAATTACGCTTATACCCTAGAATTTAGCCAAGGAATCCCGAGCACACAGAGATTCACCAAGGACCCACCTTTCCCCGGGGATTATAGCATATGCAAGTTAGGCACACACCTAGGTTGTATTGTATATTCAGAACTCCCCAACTTGGCAGATGTTGATGGCAGCCAACTTGGAGAATATGTTTACCTGGAAGAGGGGCTGACCTGTGTGGTAGAGTGTAGAAGAGCAGTACACCTAGATTTGGAAGGAAGGCCTGGACCTGTCTGGGTGATCTTGGACAAATCATGTAAACCATAGCACCCTTATTTTCATTATCTATACAAAGTGAGACTAGCTTACTAGTCTCTCACTCAGAACTAGAGACCTGAGTTCTGAGAGAGAAACAAAATAATGTGTATGACGATAATTTGGTAACTATCAGGTACCCTGCAAACCTTAAGTATTTGAGGTAACCTTTAGGGAAAAGGACCCCAGTTAATCTTTTTACTCCTTAGCACCACCTTGTGTCCAAGCTACTACTCTTGAATTTTAGAGTTCTACAATACAAAATGGATCACTGAAGGACTCCTTGGCATTTTCTTTCCAATGCCATCCATGTTACAACAAAAAGTAAATTTGCATAAACTATCCTTGGTCCTCACTACTTCTTAGAAGTAGCACCATATGGCAAATGTTTGATAGTGGATGATTTTCTACTACATGGGATGCATGGCAACTGAGAGGCATCATCAAACCCATCAATTACAGTATTTTTCTCCAAAGAGAACAAAGAAGGATTCCAAAATTAATACATTGCTTAGCTACCAGTATTTAATATCATAATATGAAGATGACAGGATTTTGGAGAAACTGCTGTCTAATTCTAATAACCTGAGCAGACCTGACCACTAGGCACAGAGGGATCTCAGCAGTACGATTCTGAAGTATGGGGATTAAGAATGGATTAAGCTAGAAAACACACCCAGTTGAAGGTCTGATGCCATGGGTTTGCTGGAGGGCCTGATGGTAGAGTACCATGGTGGGCTGGGTTGAGTCTATGCCCTTGTTTGTATTGAGTTTAAACCAGTTGGGTTGGTGACAGAAGCAGATAGGTAGAAAGGAAGAAGTATAGGAACCAGAGAGTCTTCTGGTAGTGGCAACAACTGTAATCAAATGTAACGATGTTGGAACTCATATGTTCAAGTGGTGGACTACTCAGTATAATCTAAGGATAGGGGGAGTACATCCTGTCTTTAAGGGCAGGAAACTGAGGGTTGGCAATAATGAAGATGTGGTGGGGGCTAATCACTGGAGATGGTAACTTGAATGTAGACCGAGGTACAGGGTGGAGTGTCTTGTTTCCAATGAGTGAGAAGAAGCTGGGCTTAGTAGTCCTATAGGTACCAAGCCCTTGGTCCAGGGAAGCTGGCTGTTGTGGAGAGTGAGGGAAGGGATAATGACGCATTGCCAGGTTTAGATCCCTTGGACTCAGGATGGGAATAGGTGGAAGTCAGAGGTCAAAGGTCTTCAAGACTTACAGATGGGGACTTATGACCTGTAGGAGGTACATGCTTGGCTTACCCTAGTCACGGGCATGACCAAGTGATAAGACCATGCTCTGACTTATAAACATGATCTGTTAGACTTTGCTCTTGGCCTATCCCTAATATTATGTGTCTTGTTTTGGATTATAATTAATGCTCTCTTTGAAGAACCTCATCCACTTGCTTTTTTACTGTAAAAAAAAAACAACACGTTGTGTTACTTGAGGATTTAATTTTGGGGTCTTTGGCACAGTGCTTTGTCATTTCTTTTGTGGGCATTTTTTCTTCCTACCTAGACGATAAGCTTTTTTAGGATAGTATCTATACTTTTAAAATTTCTTTTTTGCTCTTGGAAAAACAATCCTAGGACTCAAAAACAAAACAGACTAAGAACCTAAGCCTGAGTACCTGACCTATTCCAGGTGGAAATCAATTGCTTTCTGCAGCCAGGGGTGGAGAACAGGATGGAGGGTAGGAGGAGGGTAGGGACTGATATTATATTTAGATTATTACTGTTTCACTCAACATGGAGTCAGGCACCAACCAGTCACAACCCCTAATATCATACATTATCACCTGTGACAGTAACGCATGTGAGAATTGCACCTTTAAGATTACCCATTCAGAGGCTGATCACCCTCTTTGATATCCCTTCCATCGACCAAGTCTTGGTCTTTGCCTTCATTTGTAAAGACTCTGGGTACTGCTGGTTAACTAAAATTTTCCAGAGCAATATTTTGAATCACTGGCATTAGGACTGCAACTGAATGATGTACAGTATTTCAGGCAAAGGTCTTCTTAGGTGGAGGCCAGGATTTTCTGCTTATCTTCCTATAATGGTACAGTAGCTTTGCTAGGGGGTGGATTCTGATGTAAGACTTAACGGCAATCTAGTTCCTTAAGGTTCTTGATAACATGGTTTGTATTTCACTACTAATAAATAGGACCAGTTTCACAGAAAGGCTGTTAAAAACACAGATGTGTTGGACTTGCCTGTACTTAAAAAAATCATTTTGTTTATTGTGATTTGACCCTCTCATTGTCATTTTAAAGCCATCTTCGAAAAGGGAAACACCTTCTCTATCTACCCTGGTGAGATAAATAAAGATGTTTCTCATGGCCTCTTCTTAGATGTGTCCTGTCCTGACACTGCATTTTAGACCTGTGAGGGCACAGCCTTCACCATAGTATATTTTAGTGATGCTGCTAACAGAAAATTCCTACAACAGGGTCTGTCCTGGCGGATCCTAGGGAATATTCAGATCCAAAATAGTGCAGGGACCCAGGGAAGTGGCACATTTGGGGGCAGCCTGCCCTAGGCCCCTAAAACAGATCCCCCAAATATTCTGCTTCAGTAGATGAATTTACTGGACCATCTTTGAGAAGGGACATTAATGATGATATCCCATTTGGATGCTTAAAACTCTATCTACTCTTGTCGAAAGAGTTGGCTCTAGAGATTTTTATCTTGCTCAAGAAAGGCAATGGATGGGGAACCTGGGTGAGTTCAGGAAACTTGTTTTTCATTTCTTCTCCAGGTGCAGAGGAGGTTTGCACCGTCCCACCTCAGTGATTCCAGAGCCCACAGAGATGGCTCAAAGACACTGGGAGGGCCTGGGACAATTAAAGTCAACTTCTGTTTCGCATTTGTATCATAGAATTTGGTATTTTTGTTTCGTTTTCAAGAATAAGCCCATTTTAGGTAAGGAGCTTTTCTTAGGAACTGAAGGGAAAAGAAAAAGCAATCACAGGGGGGAAATTAGTCATCTTGAATAAAATATTAGAATAATAAACCTTAATTATTTTGTATTTGATAAATTATAAATTTGTGATAATTCAATCTGGTTAGGAGAAATTTGAGATTTCCGTTACCCCTGCACTCAGTTTCTAAGTACAGGCAATGACAAAATATGGTGAAGCATTTCTCAGCTAAAGCAACTGGTCTTTTTTTAAGGGTTTGATCTAATTAATTGTGATATGCAAGATTTTAGCACTGATGATCTGTGTATCTTTCCTAAGGCCTATCACTTAGAAATAGTTCTTTTATTTCTGGTGATTTAGGCAATTGTATGTATAGTAAAAGGGGTAAAACTGATTTTTTTTTAAAATAAGGAACAACTCAAATATTCAGATGTTTCATGAAGAATGACCTTATCACATAATTCCCATCTGCATATGTGTAGAAATTGAAACATATTACCTGCCTAAAGTCTACTATCCATAGAAAATTCTAGAACTCCTGTCTCCTGCCTCTGGAAATCAAATTAGTGCAAATATGTTGTGGGATTGTCAGATTCAGCAAATAAGAGCACATAGCACCCAGATAAATTTGAATTTCAGATAAACAGTTACTTTTTTTTTTTAGTATAAGTATGTCCCATGTTTGCATATACTAATACTAAATATATTTAATATGTATTTTATACTAAATATATCTTATATACACTAAATAATTTTATACTAAATATACTAAACATTTTAGTATGTTACCTGCATATATAATACATCCTGTGTTTATAATACATATGTATATAATACATATAATGCATAATACAAATACATAGCTCATTTATTGACCCTAATTAGGGAGAGATTTAGATTCTGCCTATACCTTTTCTTTGGTGATTTCCTACTTGAATAGGCAAAATCTATTCAATGAACCCTTCAAGTTCTCTGTATTTCAAATAAGGGACAGAGCCACACTTCCCCAGTCTCATGGAGTATTTTTAACTTGTCCTACCTCTGACCTAATGAACCACAGAGTAGAAACAACTCACACAAGTAAAATTTCAAAGACCTTATCACGGATATATCACCCTCCCATCTCCTGGTGACGGAGACCTTATTTTTAAATTATAGACAGTGTCCATATGCACAATATGCTGTTGATCAAAGTAGAGTTCAGAGACTACAACTGAACCCCCAAACAGGGCCGCTCTTTTAGCACCTTGGAATTCCCCAAGGATTTTATCCTTCTGACCTGGACCCACTCCAAGCCCATTTCTGGCAATTGAGATGGTAGCATGATGATTGAGGCTTTATGAAGTACTGACTTGATGAGGTAACCTAAGAACAGAACTCCAGGTTAATCAATGTAGAGAGCAGGCATGAAATCAGGGAAATTTGGCTTCCAAAAAAGCATTTAAAAAATCAGCCCTGTCAATGTCTTGATGATAAAATGGCATTGACTTTTGAAGGGACTTACCAGCCAGTGGGAGCCCCGACAAGTCTATTAAGGGGTGCTGTTTTTGTTTTTTCTGCTCCTTGAATGTAGGAGGGGGAAGGAGAAGGATCTTGTTTTTAGTGTGATCTTTACTTAGAGATAATAAACTGAAGATCTTTGGCACATCTGTGGTCCCTGAAATAGGCTATGAAAAGATTTCTGTAATTGGGAAATGATCAGCATCTTGTGACTTATTTAACATTTGCTGTAAGAACCAGTCAATAGAAAATAAGGGAAAGCAAAATAGGGAGAGAACTTGACATACAAGCCTCCTATCATCATAGCTCTGGGTTCTCCTCTACCCTCAGGTCTTTTGTGGATGAAATGTCCAGTGAAACCAGCCCTTTGAGTTCCTCTATGAAGCCCAACTTTTAATAACAAGTGTCCTGGACAAGGAACAGATAATATTTGTCTTATGAGATGTGACAGTTGGTTCCCTTCCTGAGCACAGACTTGCACACAGGACTTTGTCTGGGGCTCAGTCCTGACAGGTTTTCAGATGCTCCCGCTCGCCAATTAATCAGATCCAGATGCTTCTTCCAAACAATTTTCTCACTGGTCTTACATCCCTTCCCACGGCAAGGGCGGTGGTGGAGAGAGGAAGTGAGGAGAGCCTGAGTTTGCCAAAGGTCTTTTTATTCTGAGAAGTTCTGCCATGTTTTCTTTATAATGCCATGTTTGTTTCTAACATGGAGCATTTGCAATGGCCAGCAAGTTAAGCATGGGATGGGAGGAAAGTTGCCCGTCAGACACAGCTGCTTGAAGGAGAGGCCACATGTAGATCTGGGAGAAGCACCTCTCTCCATTTCCCTTCTTCAGTCTTCTGACAACGCATTAGGTGGTCCACTATCTCCTCACTTGAACTTGGAAGGATGCACAGACCTGAGAGAAGAGGCGAAAGAGGGTAAATTCATTAAGGTCTGGTGTCACACAGCTATTTCCATCAGTTAGATTCAGCGTCTGTCAGGGCCTGCCAACAGAGCCCTTGAATTATATTTGGAAACAGGGTTGGGAAGGGCAGGGGACAGAGAAGGAGAAAGGGAAAAGAGAAGTAGAGACCTTCTCTTCCGTGTGCAGGGGGAGATACGTGAGTGAGGAGCTCATCCTCAGGGTTTTAGGGTTCACCCCTTCCCAGAGGTGTCGCCAGCCACCAACTCATCTTCACGCTCACCACTGCCACGAAGAGCACCGTGGCTTTCTGTGTTTAATTGATGTGTCCCCATCTGCTTTTGCAATGAGAAATAAGAGACCCTAGCAGCGACTCCAGGCATTGTGGTAAAAAATCCTTACCTTCAATACTATTTGACAAGCGAAAGAATTACCCTACCACCACATGGCGCTGGTATTTGGAAATGCTTTCCTTTAGAAGGTTCCAGGTGCCTTTGCTCTCTGAACACACAAACTGTTTACGAGGCAAAGTTGTCCTCATTTATAGAGGGTCTGTTTTCTTTCTTTCCCTCTTGAAGAAACCTGTTATTCAGTGGGCTGTAAAATGGAAAATAAAGATCAGAGGTAGTGGAAATAATATAATGTATCTGGATAGAAACCCTAGAACTCGCCTATAAAATGAAAGGCATTTAGAAATTTTCACCCTGTTATTTCACCATGGCCTATTGGGAAGCTATTCTTCCTGCCGGGCCTTTTGGCCTTGTTCTGGGACATCTTCATAAATTCGTGTTCTTACTCCTTTAACTCTCAGCTTCCCAAAGGAGGAAATGCCCATTAAGAACCACTTTGGATGATTAAATTTGGTTTTCTTAACTATAATTGCTTTGATATGGACTGATGTGTTATGTCTTCACTGAGAGATTCCAGAATGGCTTTGGTCTCTATCTGGCCATCCCAAATAGTGTGAATTTGGGTTTTTCATATAGCGGGTAAGTTGTTGTTGTTGTTGTTGTTGTTTTTCCAGCCCACAAACTATCGGACAGTACAGTACTAACAGATTACTTATTTTCCCAAAGCCCCATTTCTCTCTGCCTTACGGTCTTACTTCTTTGACTGTGTCAGGAAACCTTTGTTCACTGGATATCCCCTACCTTCTGGGCAGCTCCGTAGCATTTGTTTTCCTAATGGTTGGCTTCCTGTTCCAGCCTAAGAGGTGGGAGAGTTGGCCATGCCGTGGGCCCTCCTTCATTACTGGCCATCCTCAAGCCACCAGCTGTGTTAGTTCACTGCGACCATATTAAAGCCAGTCTTGTCTTAAAACAAATCCTTTAGTGGAGGACCTGCAGCAGGGAGGAACCAGGGGGGCGGGTAAACCCACCAGCTCACCGCTAGACATCACCCCAGTCTGAATGAAATCCCCTTTCAGAATGCCTTCCTCTAGTTCCTCCATCTCCTCTTTCCTGTCTTTCTACCATCTTTCCCGCCCACCTTGCCTCTCCTCCTGAAGAAAACCCTTGTAGGTTTCTCTCCAGGGAACACTGCCCATCCAGAGCAGAAGGGAAAGTCAAGGTCAGCATGGCGGGCTGTGCAGCTTTCTTTTGAGGTGAACAGATGGTGAAGGGTAGATGACAACTCTCTGAGCGCCTCTTTTGAAGTAATTGGAGATAATTTGTATTTGGAATCAGAACTTGACCATTGTCAGAGGGAAGGAGGTTAATATGGAAGTGATTTCACATGAACCCCTGTTTCTTGCACTGCCCCTCCCCACTTCTTTCTTTCCTTCCTTTGCATCCTTGTTTTTTAATCCTTGCTCCAGGCAATTGGTGAGACTGTCTCTGGGCTCAGTGTGCCTTGTTTTAGGCCGTGGCTGTTATGAAAGCCAACAACAGCTTATTAAGGCCTGTGATAATCTCTTCTACTGATGCATTGTTGCTTTCCAGAGGTCCAATTAAGGCCACGCATCGGAAACAAGGTCTTGTAAACCTATGGCTCCTTACCTAGGACAGTTTACAAATACACAGGCTGCTTCCTCATTTCTGCTTCTGAATGCAAACTGACTTCATATCACAGAGAACAGTGTGTCTGCAGTGAAGAAAGGGACCTTCAACTGCCTGCCACCCTTCCTCTCTAGACTCTTTAAAAATTGTATTTTAATTTCAAAGCCTGGCTTTGGGCCCCACCTCTGATGTGAAGCATGGTATTGTTTACCTCCTAACTGCACCCTTTCAAAGAATTTACAGTACTTCCTGAAATCCCACTTGGGGAGGGAAAGGGAAGAAAGCCCCTGAAAAATAAGAAATGTTTTGCATGTTCTAGAAAAGAGACTTAAAGGAAGTAGCATGTAGATTTCCCCTCTTTCCTACCCCCACGATAAATTCACCCAGGGCCAGCAGGTTCTTAAAGTAAAAATGCACAGGATAAGGAATTTGATATTCTTGTCAGTCTCCTCCTAGGGGGAATCTGGGTGAAAATGATGCTGCCTTCTAGAGGTGGCCATGATCTTAATCTAGCCAACTCATGACTGCCCTGTTTGGGTATGGATGGGTATGGGGTACTCTGGTGAATGGCCGATACATTTGTAATTTCCTGGCATATCAGACCTAACGTTTCCTATACATAGCTGATTAGAATCGGGGAGCCCATGCCTTCACAGGCGAGCACCGTCCCTTTTATGCTTCTCCAGGGGGTGCTGGTTAGGACGGGTAGTTAGAGCCCTGTCTATCCCCTGTTCCCTGAGTGTCAACAAAAGAAAGGAAACCTGACCACCACTTGGGTGAAGAGGAAACTCAGTCCTTCCCATATTAAGGTCTTAAAGGCAAGAAATTAGCAATACTCTGCCATAAAAAGGATCTGGATACAGTAACACAAAAATATAAGTTTTATTCTGTGCCACCACGAAAAGTTTTAATCTGTAAAATCCAGGGGGAAGGATCGAAAGCGAAGACTGAAGTCTGTCTACGGCCTGTTTAAATGCTATTTGCAACAGAAGTGCCGAAGGCAATATTGTATTTTATTCATATACATCTGGTTTATTATGAAACAGATTTTTTTCCCCCATAACTTAGAGAAAGAAAAGAAGATATTGTCGTGTTATTCCTGGCTCTTTCTTAACCATCCAAAGTAAAGAAATGGCTACAAAACCTTTAGAAGCAATTCAAGTACCTCTGTGGCTTTCATCAGACGTTCTCTGTACAAGGAAAAGAAAAAAAATCGTTCTATCTTTTTATTTTTACTTTGCTTTAATCTTATTTGATGATGTCTCAACAGGCTGGGACATGCTTTCTTGGATGGCAATTTCACTGCACCATATGTGTCTCTCACAAGATAGCAGAGTGAGATGAATCTTGGCAGGAAGAGAACTAAACACATCGACAAAGAAAAGAAAAAAATTATTTACTTAACTCCCTGTTGCCTGCATACATTTCCCCTCCCCCTCGCCCTGCCCCTGTACTCCAACTCTCAGTACAGGAGAGTTTTGATTTAGTTTGTTTTAAACAACTGTGTGGAATGCAGGCCCCCATTTATCACTTTTTCAGATCATCTGCCCTCATTTTTTCTGAAAACCTACATTAAGCATTTCCGTGACCAGAGGATGAAGCCCAGTGTACAGAAAGAGAAAATCTGGTTCTGGTCCCACCCCCGGCCCCTTTAATGTGGAAGAAGCCCCAGACCTGCCCCTAGGAGCAACAGCCCTCCCTCTACCCTCTTCTTGCTGATGAGCCTGGAGTCCCCTCTGTCTTCCAGCCAGGTGAGATCCTCACTTCCGCAGGATGCCCCGTCACCGTCTTGTCCTCAGATTGGTTTTGGATGTAGGGTTGGCATGAGTCATCATAAACTGATTAACATGGCTGGTCTGTGCAGGAGAGATTGCAGTCTAAGGACTGGCAAGTAGATAGGGAAAAAAAGTCATTGCAGGAGCCTTAGAGGTGACAGCCTGTTTTGGAATGTATTGGGAAATGGCTCTGATATGTCACAGTTCCATCACTTTCATCACAGGGACAAAGGCTGTTTTAGAGGGCAGGTGAGAGACCAGGTCTGGATATTTTGGTCACCTTTGGAGGTTGTTTGCTGTGATGCATTCAGGTCATGCTGGCTAAAGTTCTGACGACAATGTTTGTAATCTGAACTGAAATCTGGATGCATTTATATTGTGTAATATTTTCAGAATAGCCTAGTGACCTCGTTGTGACCTCTAGTGACATACAGCACTCAATAGCTCAGTGAGCTATTTTAAAATGTGCTGAGATTTAGATGAAATCTAAATTTTAAATGATGCAAATAAGCATTCCGTTTCATGGGTCAACTTTGAGAAAACAGGCACTGTTAGACTTATTTTCCAGGTATCAATTTTAAAATGTTTGGAAGCATTATTTTGTTGAGGCAAAACATCCACATTGGATGTGTCCTGGGACCAGTGAATGGAATTCGCCACCCCTGTCACCCTTTGGGTTAGATTCATGGGTCAGATTGGGGTAGTTAGCAGAGCACGGTGACATGTGACAAAGAGTGCTTGAAGCATAAGATCTCCCTGGAATCTTCAGGCCTGGCCACACCGAGGGTAACAAGAATAAGACTCAAGGGGACATCTGTGTGGCTCATTCATTAAGCTTCTTGGCTCAGGTCATGATCCCAGGGTTCAGGGATTGAGCCCCACATGGAGCTACCCGCTTAATGGGAAGCCTGCTTCTCCCTCACCCACTCCCCCTGCTTGTGTTCCCTCTCTGGCTGTCTCTCTCTGTCAAACAAACAAACAAACAAACAAATCTTAAAAAAAAAAAAAAGAGTAAGACTCAGGTCATAAGGAAAGAGAGTCACATTCAGAATCAGCTGCCTTCAACTGTGCATGTGGACTGCTGTTGCTTTTCCAAGAATCTTATGGGTAGAAAGATCAGTCTAGAGCAGGAAAATTTTTTTTTTGTTTTTTTTGTTTTTTTTTTTTTAATACATAGAAAGGAATATAAATGCAGCATGATGAACAGGTGTCTAATGATCTTTTGCTTCTGGACGAAATGCCTTGCGTCTCTCACTTATATGCATTCAGGTCCCCAGAGAACAGAGTTCAGATAGAAATTCAGTCTTCTGGTTCTCAGAAAAAAATACCTCTGCTTGTGGAGTTGTGCAGAACCCATCCCAATTCTACTGATTTTTCAGTTAGAAATCTCATTGCAGGGATAGCATGAAAATGTAAATGTGGAATTAGGGTTTCCAATTGTTTCAAAAATCAGGCTGATTTTTATGAGCTTAGTAGATTCTGCATTTTGGGCCTTTTCAGCCTCTGTCTCAGAAACTGACATTTGGATCAGCATAGAACGATGCCTGAAAGAAACGGCAGAATGTTAGTATGAATTTCATGAGTAATTCTTAAATTACTAATAGTGCACTTATTAGGTGCTAGAAACACATAACAGGCTCCACAGATACATATTTCTCTTAATTGTACACTGTCTTAGCATTGCACATTGAAAGACAGAGGTGGGAAAAATTACCGAAAGCAGGGTAGGGGAGAAGTTTACTGGCAATGATGTAATTTCCCTTTGGTATCTCGTCCCACTAAAAACTCAAGATTGCCCCATTATAAATACCAGATCAATGCAATTTATTTCTTGAGTTAGGGCTCTAGTTAGAAGTCTGTTTGGATGAGATGAGTAAAAGATGCATGACCATGTGCTCGCTCCGTCCTGCTCTCTGTCTCTCTCTGTCTCTCTCTGTCTCTCTCTCCTTCACACACACACACACACACACACACACACACACACACTCATTCAGTCACAAACACACTCACATATCTGTGTTGGGATTATTCATATCCTTTCAACTTGAAAGGATGAAAGAATAAAACTTGAAGATGGAGTTAGCAAATGTTGATAGTCGTGTCCATGTATATGTATATGCACACACACACGTGCTGTATACACTTAGCAATTGTATATTGAAAGAAAATGAGCTTACCGTAACTCTTCTAAAAATTTATAAAACATAAATCCCCTTAAATGATTTGAAACATCCAAATCCACAAAAATCTTATTTTTAAGCTTTGAGAACAAGATACGATAAAGAAGGTGTGAGTGTGTGTTTTAATTTATCCGGTTTCTCTGGAATGAAGCAGGAACTGAAATCAGTATGAAAATGAGATGTAGCCAGCATGGTTTGATAAACTGACTCCTTTCAGAAGAAATAATTCTAAATTTTAGCAAGCTCTAAGGATTCCAGACTGTATTAGGAGACAAAGCGTATGAACTCTGGAAAAGTCTCTCTTAGGTTTGGATAATGTGAAGTAGACAATGAAAGCCAGACGCTTAGCCCCACCTCCCTCACTCCTGGTTAAACATATCCCACAGCTGCTTCCTTATTTATCAGAAGGGTAGTTAATAGTTCAGTAAATAGATTATCGTGTTAATTAGATTTCTACTCTTAAGACAAAACAGATGCATAATTTGGTCAAATTATTAGCTCATTTGTACTTTTTTTTTTCTAATTGTGAATTGCTAACTAGGGTTGTTTAAAGAAGGGAGGCTTGTTTCTGTTGGATTCAGTTTTCGATTATGGGGGCCACTTAAAAATTCCCTCTCATTTTCCCTTCTAATGCAGTATCAGTTAATTCTCAAGAGGAATACAGACAAGGTGTTAAAACTAGGATAAAAGCATTGTAATACCAGAAAATCTGCTCTGTCAAACCAGAGGCCGCTTTGCTGGTGAAAAATCAGAAAAAGTAAACAGTAGCGATCTCTCGCGTAACAGAAGATTTAGGTATAATTTGTTTAAATAGTAGCAATAATGATTATTAATTCACCCTTTGAATGTTAACAAAGACCTGATTTTTGTTAGTTTGTGCTTTTGATTCATTTTCAAGCTGAAGTTTGTTTTAGGCTAATGCTGCCATTGATGGGAAATGCAATTAGCTTTAGCTTCCCACTCCCCTGCCCCCCAAAACATATTTGATGTTTGGTAATAACAAAATAAAATAATTCCCTTCCGGAACACTGCTTCAAGAACGTTATGATTACAATGGAGTGAATTTTTGTTGAATTCTTCTCTACTTCCCTGGGAAACAATAAGGAATTCTTTTTGTTCTTTGCCACAGAAGGTATAACAAATGGATTTCAAAATACCTGCACTGTATCAGCAGTGCTTAGAAGAAAGAGAAAAATCAAAGGGAGAAATAAAAATTACAAAATGGTGGAGCCTGACCACTTTATCCACAATTTGTGTCTGACCTCCTTGTTGAAAAATTTTGTGAAGGATCACCGTGGCTAGTTTTTCTGCCTTTGATAACTGGAACATTAAACCTAGTTTTAGGTATATTTTATCCTGTTTGGTATAAAAGGGACAGAACCCCTAGAGGACCTGACACCAGGGACCCCTGGCTTTCTCCAAAAGGTAGCACCATCCTGGGCCTGCTGTCAACATAGACAGGCTCAAGAGCAGGGTCCAGCCTGTCCCGTCAAGTTTATCGTCCACTCCATCAAAGGGCCTAATGGTCAGCTGAGGGGGCTAAATGTGTCCCCTGTGACCTGACATTAACGGAGTGGACTGGTGTAAGTGTTACTGAGGGGGTCTCAGAATGATTTGGACGCCAATACCCGTTTCCCTCAATAAGCCATCATTTGGGTCATGACTCAATACAGCTTTGCACTGACACGGCCCAGCCCCGAAGCGCTCCTGGGGGACGTGGCCTCACCTCTGAGACCAGCAGACAGCCGGGCTGATCAATGCCCTCTGACAACAAGTGAAACAATCACCTTTTCCCTCACCCCGCCACCTCTTTGCACCTCCCACCCTCTAGGCCATCTGACCAGCTTGAAAATGATAAAGAGAAATTGTTTTATCTAAACATAGAGCCCGACACTAAGAAAAGACGGGAGTGAAGAGAACCACCCAGTTTGTCGAGAGTCTTAGATTCCAGCTTTTTGCTTCTCATGTAATTTTGATGGGGGGAAAAAAAAACAGTCTATATATCGAATGTAGAGCTCGACTGATCTAGGGGGAAAAAAAAAAGCAAAAAGCCCGGAATTGTGGTGAATATTTCTCTTCAGATTTAAGCTGGCCTGTAAACATTAGCTTTGTAGGTGTTAAGGAGACACAGGGCATTTTCTGTGTTTGGATTGGGATTTTGACAAAACCATATGCATAGGAAATAAATTTAAATTATAAGGTTCTTTAAAAACACTGAGTATTTTTCAAAAGGAAACCAACAGCATAATACTGATGTGAGAAATCTTTAGAAAAAGCTTGAAATACTGTTAAAAAGAAGATTCCCTGCAGAGTTCTAAAATAACCATTTAAACCATTTTTACATTCCTATTTATTTGGACTTGAAACAAAACTAGATAGAAAATGTACGTATTCTCTTGCTATCATGACTGTCATTTTCTTCATGACATAAAAAAAAAATACAAACCCATAATAATTGCCGAGTAAGAAGTGTGACAGTAGACAGATACATATGAAAAAGATATTTTAAAGAAATATTTAATCAAAAAATGTTTAAAATGTATACATACAAAAATAATTTAAATGTGTTTGGAATGGTTGAAATAAGTGGATTAAAATGTTCAAAAATTATATTCTGTTTACTAATGATAATGTCATTTCTCAGATTGATTTTAACATAATATTTCATTGCAAAATAATTTTTAAATCATTTCTTTAAGACACAAAAGATCCAGAGTAGTTCCAGACTTACATTCCTCATCTGAGAGTATGATTACTTCTGAATATTTAAAAGAGAAAAAGCATATCAGAAACTTTAATTTCAAAGCATTACCTTTAGAACAATTTCTAAATGTCCCTTTTATAATTTCTGTGAAGAAATTAATATTCCATATGTAGTTTTTTTTTTTTTTAACAAATACCTGTTTTCATTTTTTGGCTGCTGGGAGCTATCTCTACTTGCGCTATTTCGTTTGTTGAAGTGAACTGGGAATGTAAATAAATCAACGGAAAAAGAGTCCAATACTTTGATTTTTGATAAACAATTTTAATTTTTACTAGTGGTTTTTATCATTTGATTTTCAGTTTGTTTCAGTAGCAATTCAGAACCACCTTTTATTTAAATAATTATTTACATAAGTTATTTTTCCTTCTTGGCTTTATTAATTATTTTTCTATCTTGTTTACACTTTCCAGCAAAGTGGAGTAAATACATTTTGTATACAGTGTTTCTCTGTGTTATTTCAAAAATAGTTTATACTATCAGTTGCTTAAAGATGATGTTTAGAAAATGTACATAGTTATGGGGTTATTTCTAACAAGAAAGTGAAGTACATTTTATTCTTTGTATCCTAGCTTTAATAACAGATTAATGCCTTCCTTTTGGGAAGCACAAATAATTATTATATAATTACACTGAAAAAAAAAAAAAAGGCTAAGCACCCAAAGTGTCAAAAGTCAAGCTTAACAAATTTAAAAGCAATGAAATGAAAACCCAGTTAAGCACAAAAGGTCTTTTTTGAATTTAGTGAAAAGCTGTTGCCAGAACTAAAGAAGACGAGATCTGTGCCTCCAGTATTCGGTTTATTAGGTCCAATGCTCGTCTTCAAAGGAATATCACAGCCGTGTGGCATTTAAGGATTTGGAGGAATTCTGAGAATTTAAGTGCTTTTTGCCAAAATGGATTCCGTGTGCACTTTAGCCATGAAAACTGATTTAGGACCTTTTCCTCACTGTTTGTCCTCCAGCTATCTTTGTACAGTTAGATAACTACAAAATTATCAGGCTGCAGAGGTAGAAAAATCAAGGCGGGATAGACCTAAACAAAAATGGTACATCTTAGCAAAAGAAAAAAAATCACAGTCCTCTGTTTCCAGTGAGGAGCAGGCAGGTGTGGTTACAGCGATGACCACCAACATCAGAGCCTGCACATTTTCAGATGCTACAAGGGGCGTTTGGATATATTTTTCTTCACCCAAGGCGTATAAAGATGTTTGTAAATGGTTTTAAACTAACGTCGGGTATTGTCTGGGTTCAGAAGTTGCAAAGCAATTCAGAAAACCGTATCGGCATTGCACTTTAGAAATAGGAGCTACAAGAATGTGTTGTGGAATGATCATAAGTGCCTGAGGGAAGCATAGTGCCTAGAGGGAGCCAGGACGTGCCACCAGCGCTGACTTGGTTTGTGTCCACCCATGACCTGTCTCTTTCTTTATTCAGGTTTAAATAAGGCAGGTGAGACCTGGTGTTTAGATCAAAAGGGTACAAAGTCAACCTTGCATTATGAGAATCACACCCTGTTCAGTCTCCAGATTTTTAGCAAGAGCTGTTTCTCCCCTTTCCACCCTACCTCCTGCTCCCTCCTTCTGTCCATGGATAAAACCTGGGTCTAGGGTTAGGAAGGGAAGTGACACGAATCTTGAGAGACCCAATATTGAGATGAGGGTTTCTTGTCCCTGGAACTAAAGAGATAAGCCCAAAGAAAGGGAGTGTGTCAGGAGAGGGGCTGAAGGGAAGCAAGTCTGAACTTTGAACACAAAGAATGAAGTAGGATTTAATTTAAACCAGGGTATTACTTTCTTTTTTATTAGCTTTGATTGTATATAAGACATTGCACAGTTTTCTTTTTTTTTCCTTCCTTTCCTTCATTCTTTCTCTTTTTAATTTAAAGCCAATTTGGTAACATGGGGCTCATTCTGTAAATATAAAAATAGAATGGTACAATAGCTCATAGGGGAGTAGATGGACAGAAGATTTAGGACAGAAAGACTTCTTTCTTTCCTTCTTTCCTCCCTCCTTTCTTTTTTTTCTTTTCTTTCTCTTTTTCTTTTCTTTCTCTTTTTCTTTTCTCTTCCTTCCTTCCTTCCTTCCTTCCTTTCTTTTCTTTGTTTTCTTTCTTTTCTTTCTTTCTTTCTTTTTTTCTTTCACATTTCAATGTAAGAGAAGGACCCCCTCAAGATGAGGTTCCTGTTTTGCAGTGTTGGATATGTCGTTATTATAAAATATGGTTATATTCTCTGCCTCTTCTGTTAACAATGGGGGCAGGGGTAGGGGGTGGGTCCGAGGGGCCCGAAATGACAGAATGAGGGACACACAATAGGATGGCCATGACTCTGAACAAATAAATAAAACATGTGAATCTCAGTCTCTGCTCTCTTTCCCTCCTCCCTCACCCCCCAACTGTGATTAAATTTGCTGTGGTCATTTCCCAAATGTCTGCCTGATAAAAGAAGAAGCAGCAGCAGCAGAAGCAGGGGCAGCAGCACCCAGAGCTTTTTCTCACACCATGACTTCAAGCGAGGGCCCTTCCTGGAGCTGGCTGCCTCCACTGCAGCCAGTCAACCCGCCCAGCACAGACATGCATGCCGCTTTCATTAGCGGAAATGCTCTCCGTCTGATTGCTGCCCCCCATGGCACCCTCAAATGAAAAACAAAAACAAAAACAAAAAGCAAAAAAACAAATGGCCAACCCTAGAACACAACTCTGCCCCCTTAATAAACAGCTTCCCCAACTACCCCCGGCATCACACTGAAACCCTAGGCGCCCGGAGCTCAGTAATGGGATTTCTCATACCCCTTCCTACAACCACCAACGCAGCTTCCCAGCAACCTATTGAATGCACAGGGGGAGAAAAAGAATACATTTTAATAAATCGAGGGGAAAAATGATTTGGGTCCTCTAGCCCTGTTCTTTAGTAATAGAAAAAGGTGAGGTTGTTGGGGGGGAAGCGGGGGGAGGAATTTAATATTGCAAGAGATAATAGCAACTATGTTAATATCCGGAATTTTCAATGTACCATAAGTACATTTTGTTTTTCCTTTTAGCACGATTTATAATTAAAGATTTTAATCTGGCTTCACATTGAGTTAATAAGCCCTTTGATTGATTAGGATTCATAAAATTGCCATTTCCCGCTGATGCTTTGTGTTTCTGGGGATGTTCTTTTGAAAAGCTGGGTTAAGGTGAATAGGAAGCAGCCATTGTTTGGGCTGAGCTGTGCCAATTCTGGGAACTCGGAACTGCTTTATTCAGAGTTTGTCCCCTGCAATATCTTGTTGTTCAGCCAAATTAATGCAGATAGGATCTGCTGGGCTACAGTTTAGTCATTTTTAGGGGAAAACTTTTTTTTATTATTATTATTTCAGCAGGTGTTCCATGCAATTTCTGCCTCTGTTTCCTGACCTGTTCTGTGCCTTAAAAAAAAAAAATAAATAAAAACCACAATGAAATAGCATCAAATTGATAAATAGAATGTTACAAACTGTTTCAAAGATAAAAGAGAGAAAGGCACCAACCAAATGAATATGAATACAGCAAACCCAAGAAACCGGGGCTCCGATTTTTCTTTTAAAAATTCAACTTCAGAGGCTGTCTACCCAATAAATTATCCTCTTGCATTAATGGCCAATACAGCAATATGTGGGAAGTGTCCTCCTTCAGCTAAAGGGATGTCTTAGAAATGTAAACACAAATGAATAAATAGGAGCAAAGGCTGAGGGAAGGAGGCGGGCTCGGTGGTGTGCTAATGCTGTTTATCAAGTTAAATAATACATCCCACCACCCCTCCCTCTAGAACCAAAGCAAAATTAAGAGCAAAATCGAGAAACAATGATAAATTCGGCAAAGAAAAAGAGAGAGAAGGAAGAAAGAAAGAACAGAAAAGAGAAATATAAGAAAGAGCCTGTGATTTGAAATGTCCCGTCAGAGGGCCCCTTTTCTTCAGTTCATTGTACCCGACATGTCTATACGGGAGTATGTACAAGAGAATTCTTTCTTCCCCCCTTATTTTTAGCATGGAGAAAAAAAAGTGACTCTCTTCAGCTTCCGAAGGGCCTCACTGTGGGGACTGAACCAGAGCAAATTCCCTTTGTGCTCCTTGCTCTGAGGGGACCTGCTATTGTTGACTCCGAGGCCCCTTGTAAGATCCAGCCGAGCTGGGGGCTATGGGTGAAGCCTCTTCAGATAACACTCGGCTTGTTTCGGAATTGATACTGCCGCTCCTCCCTTGTCACCCACCCCAATTTACTTGGCATGACCAGCATTTTCCAATCCCTTTTATCATTCAGATGTTTTCCAAATGCAAACATTTTTAGGGCTCAGTGAGAACAAATGAGAAGCCACGTCCAAGCCTGTCCAGCAGGAAGTGCCCAGGAAGCCTCCTCCCAGGGGGTCTGGGAGGTGCTGATGAGCTCGCTTCTCTCCCACACCTTTACCTGGGGCTCTTCCTGGCTTTCGTTCTTAACGTGAAACCCCCATCTCTGTGCCTGTGTTGCCAGACCTCATCGTGGCCAGCATCTTTAGTGCTCTCCTCACTCGGTCCCCATCAACCCCCTGATCCGCACGGTGCTCTGTTCCTCCCCGCCCCCCCCCCCCAACTCCCGCCCGGCCCTGTTCCCCCTGAGCTTTCTGGTTTTGCCATAAAATAGCGAATACCAGCACAAAGTAGATAGTGGCCAAACCCGCAGAGTGAAAGGAGTTTGGGTTTCTAAGCAGACAGCGATGCTGCTACCTACCCCAGGAGTCCTTGCTTTGCCATCTCTGACCTCATGAATTCAGACCTGCAGGCCTGATTGGTGGGCTTTTAAACGTGACTAATGAAGAAAATTTACCCTCGGGGGGGGGGGGGGAAGCCCCCCTCCCTACAACCAAATAGAGTGTGCCCTGATGCATTATATATTTTGCAAGAAGAAAAGAAAAAGAAAGCGAGAAAACAAAGCCCAAAACACACATTTGTGGCAATGTGAAAATAAAATAAATTTAAAACAAACTCTTCCCCGCCCCCCCCACACACACACCTTTTTTTTTCCCCCTAGCCCAGGTCCTAGGCAATGACAGCAGAGAACGAATTATTCCCGGTGCAATGTCTTACATCAGTTAAAGGTACCTTTGAATGAATGTCAGCTCCTTTCTACCTTAGTGCCAGTCGATCGATGCTTCATTAGGACCGAATTGTCTTTTGCCCATGCAACCTTGAAAACAGTCCCTTTAATTACCTGTGAGGAAGTCGGGACCCTCGTTTTCCCCTCTATCTCCCTGTCTCCCTTCCCTCCTCTCTCTGGTTCCTCTCTCTCTCTCTCAGCTCAGGGAAGTGGGGGTGGGTGGATGGGGGTCACTCACATTTATTCAGTCAGTCTGAGTACATCACTCCTTGATAGAGAAGCTGGGAGGAGAAGAGAAGGTGGGGGCGGAGGGGGGGGAATAGAAAAGAAAGAAATATCGGACCCTGAGGTGAGAGGGCAGGGTTCAAGTCCAGACTACAGATCTATTGAAGAGGTTTCAGCCAGGCAGGCCTCCACTTGACTTTCTCAGCAGCTAGCTTTATGGATTCTTAGCTGCTCCCTTTACAACACAGGGCCTTACATCTCCTTGCTGCTAATTACCAGGGGTTTCTAAATAACGCAGAACCAGGCTCTGCAAGGGACCCCAGAGGGTCCTGAGTGGCCTTTATTCAGGTCTCTAGGAAAAGGGGAACCTGTTGGCTCAGTCTTTCAGAGAGATTGGAGAGAGAAAGACAGGGTGCAGCATAGCTCGATATAATCCCTCCCATCAAAACTGAAGGCATTCCAAATAATCGTAGGCCTGGCAAGTTGAGCACTGGAAGAAAGTGCATACATAATCGTATTTGTTATGCACTATTAAAAATTCAGAAAGATTTTAAATTCAAGTGATAATCTGGTCATCCTGAGGGATAGGCTGGTTTTTAATAGCCAGGTATTTTTTTACCTATTCAATTATGATGAGAAATATTCTAATGAAGTCATAAACCTCAGCAGAGAATGTTAATCACCTGTGCGTGCTCTGTTCGTGCCGTGTTGAAAAACGTACCTGCCCAAGCTGAGCTTCCCCCCAACACAGTAATTCAGTACCGTATTCGGAACCCTTCTTCCCTTCAGAGAGGTCCCCAGGCACCTGGAGATAGCTAAAAACTACAAAGCTTATCTGATCTTCTCTCCAGTGGCCATAGTTCTATCCAAGCAAAAGTCAGGGGTTAAGAATGCATTCCGCTCCCCCCCCCCATATTTGCACGACAGGATGAAGTTACATCGCACTGCCTCCCTTCCTGACCCCCCAGCGCCTCGCCCCACTGCACACACACACACAAACTCTGTGGGTTTGGGGTTCTCTGATAAAATACTGGATGCCAATTCAATTTGAATTTCAGATAAACCACAAATAATTTTTTAGGGTAAATATGTCTCGATTCTTGCACGGGACATACTTATCCTAAAAAAAAATTCACTGTTTATCCAAAATTCAAATAGAACTGGGCATCTTGTGTTGTTTGTTTTGTTGCTAAACCTGGCAACCCCATGTAGAAATTTCTTTGAAATCTAGATATTTTCTGCCAACAAATGAGGGCGGTGATGATTTCAAGTCACTTAAAAATAACATAACTGTGAAAGGATTTATTCACCCTTTTTCATGTCTGGCTAATGACACTGGAACCTGCGCTGTGACACGGTGTCCGTACATAGGATGTGTCTACGGAGTTTGCCCTGCTTGGTCCACAGCCATTTCATTCAGTCTTGACATAAAATCTCTGCTAGCTGAAGAGGTTACAGTGGGCAGGTGCCTGTCTGTTCGGCTCAGTTGTGTGAAACCGAGGACCGTGGATAAAAAAAAAAATAACCCTCCAATCCCTTTTCACACGTGCTCGGGCCGTGCCATCGTCGTCATATGGCAGTCTCTGTGCATGAGCCCATTACTCCCAACACTGCATCGGAGGCGTGTGTGTACATCCCCCACGGGCCCTGCACAGGCCCACAACTTGTAGTCTAGCAACACGCACTGAGCCTTCCTGTGCCCTAGATTTGGTCACTGGAAAGTGCGTGGAGAGGAAGCAGGGGGAATGTATCCTACATCCATGCTCAGCCCTTGACCTCCCTTAGCAGCCTGTAATGTCACCACATTAAGTTACAATAAGCACCAAGCAAGAAGGCAGAAGTCCAGGGCCCTGGGAGTGGGGGGCAAGGAGGAAGGGGAAAGACATTTCTGCACGTGCATTGTCAGCTGGACTGAGCCATCTTTGTGCTCAGAGGGTCCTGGTGTAAGGAAATGGTGGGACCCAGGCCTCAGTCTCGGTGTACAGAGTCTTCATGCTTGCTCTTAGCCGGGAGGTCAGAGAGCATTTTCTCCTTTACAGAGTCTGCCAAATAAATAGAAGAACTAGATTTCTATTTACATGTTTCTGTGTGCATGTTTTTAATACTTTGTACAGGGTAGGGAGGCATGTCAGATTTCAACATAAGTTTGTGGGGTCCGTTATAAATATTCACAGAGACAAGAATATTTGGGATGCGGGTGAGTGGGTAGAGAGTGAGGGTCAGGCTGGTCTGTCGCTTTTGGATCACTCCTGCTGGGTGGACAGGGGGCGGTACTGTCATTTTGGGGAAGAGCAGGGGAAATGAGGTCTTTGGCACTGCCAGAGTCTATTCTGAAAGAGCATTGCATTTGCCTGGATCCAAATCCCCTCCATTTAGGAAGCATAGGCAGAGTGGGGCGTGGCCACACCTTCCTGTGTTCACAGGCTCAGGCTGACTCTCACCAGTGTCCACAGCGACCTCAGACAGTCAAAGCAATGATGGATTCTCCACGAGGTTGATTTTGTCGATGTGCAAATATGCTGCTCCGGGTCTGGGTTGTAATCAAGGCATATTTGTAAATACCAGCAGTATATTCGATCTAGAAAACAGTGAAGGTGATGGTTTGGTAAGGTGATTTGCAGAATGATATTATTTCTTAATGGGGGAAAACAGCAAGTGGTCAATACTTAAAAGAGAGAAGAGAGTATGTCTGGGACTTCTTAAGAATCAGGAAATAGAATTGTCTCCAGAGGAAAGTGTAACTGTGATTTCTTTTTTCCCTTTGACTGATGCTGACACAGTTTCTCATTTTCTGGTAAGATAGGAAGGTATGAGATGAGGACTATCCTCTAGGAAATTTTGGTGAGACCAAAAAGTAGGATTTGAGATCTTTGGGGTCCAAAGGAAAACAGGGTTGTTGTGTCCTTTATGTAGCTTCTGATCATGAGAGAGGACATGTTTTTCCTGGAAATAGTTTATAAATGTCATTATTAAAAAAAAAAGTCAACAACAACAAAACAAAGTTTAACCTACCCAGCAGATATGTCCTCTTTAATTATCTCTCATCTAGGAGTGGAAGAAGCCTGGTGGCTTTGGAAGCAGTTACTCCTGAGAGCCATTGAAGCCTTTGTCCCCTTGGGCCCATATCCCATGAAAGCTACAGCTTTGTCACACCACAGAAAAATTTTGTTTAAATACAATGAGTCCACATTACCAGTTGTGACGATGGGCTCCTAAAACCTTTCTCTAACGTGAGGCACTGGAATATGGAGCTTGTAGCTGCGGAGGCCGAGCTGATTAACCTCAGGGGTATTTGGGACGGAGACTTGCGCCATCATGGCACGAAGTCCACCGCGTCGTCTGAATGCCTCCTTCTATTCCCGTCTGTGAGTGCAGAGGAAAACAGCATTTGTATATGCTGGACGTCAAAAAGCAATTTCTTGCTGTAGTGAGTTTAATGTATTCAGTAACCTTCTGTTTATTTGGGTATTGTTTGCCGAAGACCCTTGGAAATCTGTGGCGTAAGAGTGTAGGAAAGCCCAGGCCAGGTGTTGATCCACAGCTCCCCTCTTCACACACTGATGGCCTAGACCCACATGGGCAGACGGTGGGAGAGCTGTCTCTCTTTACTGCACAGCATCAAATAAGGTCAGTAATGCTGCTTGTGCTCCTTCTTCTTTCATTGTCCCTGTTATTGAGGAAACCCATAAAAGTTCCCTCTTTTGATATCTTGACCCACGGTGTTGCTCGCATGCTGCTTTGTGGTTTAGAGATTTAAAGAAACAGAGACGGAAAAGGAGTGAGAGAGAGAGTTTGCCTTAGGTGATAAACAGCAGTGTAAGGCCAGAGGCCTTAGAAAAAAAGAAAAAAAATGGGAAGAAGAGAAGCAGCCATAGCAACAAGGGAGTTTGGACATGTTCAAGGGTTCAGGGGCTTTTGCAGGAAGGGGTGGGGGTTTGTTTCCAAGGGTGTAAAAATCAGTTCAGCCCGATAACAATATAAACTAGAATTCCAGGCATTCACAAACTCATTGGCACTGTAGCTTGAATGCAAGCGTATGACATGCATGTCTGCGCGGGCCAAATGGTCACATACAAAACACTTGAAAAGCCACAGGTACACTTGTTCAACTCTCCTGGTTTTCAAAGACAAAAAACAAAACAAAACACAACCAAAAAACCCCTGTTTGTTGACATAGGTTACTGGTTTCTGTTTTTAATAGGAATTTGAAATTAGATGCTGTCATTCCTGCCCCCCACCACACCTCCCCCACCCCCATAATCTATCCTGCAGGTCACACCTTCTCAGGCAGACCTCACTGCATGTGGCCCCCACCTCATCTGTTACCACTGGAGTTTCTCGGAGTAAGATGCCCTGATGACTTCGGATTCGACTTGTGTCACTGGTTTATTGAGATAACCTCTGCCCCTCCATATGGCTTATGTTGCATGTCTGTCCAAGGCAAGGTACTTCTTGAAAAAATGGAGGAAGGAGGTGCTGCTCTTGAGAGTTTGATGACCAGGAGGGGCAGAACTACCTGTTTATTTTTTCCAACTGTTTCCATGTGTGATGTCAAGCTGGCCTAGCCGGTGATTCTGAACGGTCATGTCTCCGCTGTGTTAGACGCAGGCGTGCACCAGGGAGGGAGGAATTAGGGTCTGTGTACAGAACAGGACCGCTTGGTACAGGAGGTGGTCACATTTGAATGTTTCATCTGCTGTCTGGACATCTCCTCTGACCCTTGCTTTGAAGAGAGGTAGGATTGTTTCCCTGGAAAGAAGAGAAAATTTGTGAGACTTTTTTTTCGGAGAGATGTGATTTTAGAAATAAATACTGAGGTTTTTGTTTCTGGAATGTCGTCAGTAGGCACTTATTGTTGGTATACTTTCAGAGTTAGAGTTTGGGTTTAGTAGTACTCAAGTACAGAGTGCTTTTTTCCTTTTTTAATAGACTTTTTATTAAATTTTATTCCAATACTCCCTGATGAGATGTAAAAACAAAAACTTTTATAGCAGAGGAAATAGGAGAGGGCTGAGAAGCTGGAGACAGTGACATGAAGGCTTTTCCATTTTTTAGTTTAGTCATTGACATGTTATGCACATATATCAAGTGATAATGTGCTACTCACGTTCAACTCTCAGAATATTCTCATATGATCACCTGGCTGGTCCACCTCTTTTGTTCTCACAGTTTACTCAGACCAAAAACAACAGCAGCAGCAGCAGCAGCAACAAAACCAAAAAGTCAGAATGCAGAAATGACTGGTCAGTATCATTCCAAAAAACCTATAAGGCAGTGAGCCCCATATATGAAAAATTAAGGCAGGGAGAAAAGTTACTTTAAACAGTGGCCTTTTCAGTACTGCATCAGGAAGTCCCAAACTGTGCAGATTCCAAATACTACCTTGTGACTTGAAGGTCTGTAAGATTTCAGTTAAGCCAAAACCTTAACTGGTCGGCTTTGCTCTCTTTACCGTATGTTCACTTCTCCTGGCAATGCATAAAAGAAGGCTGATTTATGCCCTGGCATCATTTCACGGTGTTCCTGAGGAGTGGCTGAGCCGCTCCAGGTCTGCAGAATGGTTTGGACTGACTGGTCTCAGGGCCCTCAGACACTGCTTTCCTAGTAAGTGCAGTGGTGACCTCTGTATTTCCAGGTCACAGAGGCTAACCCCTTAAGTCATTAAGGAGTGACTATAGAGTGAGCATCAAAACACAGGAAAACACTCCAGAGCTTTCTTCCCTTAGGGCTCAAATCTGTGTTGATGATGCTGAACTTGGAGCCATCAGCTGCTGAAGTTTTGAAGGTAAACATCAGCCAGAAACATCATGCCTACTTAGGGCTTGGATACTGCATGTTGAGTGGATAAATTCAGTTGGTCATAACTGAGTCAGGTCTCCTGTTGGCTCAGCATATGATGAGATAGAGAACTTACTGCTGGTATCTTTTGGATGCTCAGGTCAGATAAACACTCAGTCAAATTAACACAAACTTGAAATGTGGGATTGGCCTATGCTCATCGCGCAGGTTTCCTTCTTTTTTTAATAAAGAATGTCATTGAATTAACCTATGCAAATACATCTTCCCAAATAATAAAACACAGATCCCTTAGTTAAATGTGTGCCTACCATGTATTGCTTTCATTTTAATAACAGCAGATTAGGTCTTCCTGTCATGGAGACTCAAAACGGAGTCCTCTGACAGATACAGGATCTTAGGAGCTATGCAGAAGTGATTAGAAGAAAACCAAATGAAAAGCACCTGCTTTAGAGAATCTGGCCTAACTAGAGGGGTGTTTTCGCCTCTATATCCCTAGACTTTAGATGGCACACCCAGCAGCATTTCTTAATCATTTATTTTTTCTAAAATATGTTAAAATTAATGCATCGAATTCATAATTTTATAGATATTTTGGTTTAGTTTGGAATTCAGTGAAGTTACACTTTATGCAGATTGAACGAATTGCATTTCTTTTCTGCGATATGTTGACTTTGTTGCTGCATGGTTATGGCAAGAATCATAAAAGTGGTACAAGAATGTCTAAAGTTGGCAAATGACAACCTTTTGGGTAACACTGGCCAGGATAAATTGAGGCTGCAGCTCCCCAAATTTTCATCTCCAAGAACCCATTTTATTTTTTTTTCCTGATGTGTAAACTTCATTTTTGAAGTATCTTTTTTACCTTTAATAAATGCAGTCTTTATATAGTCATCCATTTTTCTGTTCAAAGCCATCTATACCTGATAAGCATAAAGCAGTTAGTGTTACTGATTACATTGATGTAACTCCAGCCAACCCCAAGTGATAAGCATAACATGTCCTCAGGACAGTTTGCAAGAATCAGAAGCCACCTAAAGCTTGACCAATGACAGAGAATTTATTTTAGATACGGAGAGACATCTCATGAATCCTAAGCGCCAGCATCAGGAACAGCTGGATCCAGGAATTGGGAGATGACTGATACCCCACTGAGAATTTTCTCTTGGTCTTCTAGAACTGGTTCTCTTTGTAGATCTTTATGCTTTCTTAGCAGACTCTCTTTTCCTGCTAGCCTGTCCTCGTGAGATATGGAAGACGGCTGTTCATAGTTCCCAAATTATATTCCAGCAATGTGAAGGATTGATTCTCTCAGATTAGATTCACTGTCTCTAGGGAAGGGACTCTCAGTGGCCCTGTGTGGGTCAGATGTCCACTCTTACCATTGGTATACTGATGCTTGCTCATACCAGCTCCTGAGAGCCAGTGGCTGAATTTTCAGGTATTTTGGCAAGCAGGTTGTTAAATATAATTATTACTGAAAAGTAAATTATTGATACTTACAATTAAGCAAATTATATTTATAATATAATAATTCCTTAAAACATATCACTTCTTAATCAGCCTGCTACATTTTACTATTTATGCTAGTGATGTTATTTATGTCTATTGTATCCAGATAGTAGAACTACTGTATGGTAGTACACTACTGTATAGTTATTCTCAACTCTCCGTGTAGTGATAGGATGTTGGAAGCTTGAAACAGCCATGGTGGGAATATTTACAGTATGGAAATTGGTGAATATTATGCATCAGGGTGATGGCAGTGATTTTTCCTAGAGAGCTGGTTGTTAAACATTTATCAGTATGTCATTGAATCTAGTCTATTCCAGGTGGCTATGGGGCCTAGATCCCTTTCCCTATAAAAAGAATGGTGACAACATCCCACCCCGTGAATGGGTCAGGGGAATATGATCATTAAAAGAGTCACTGTAAGCTGGATTCTACACACCAAAATCTAAAGGCGTCACTTTTACACGTAGTGAATGAATATCCTGGTGCTTATTCATTTGTTTATGTACTTTATGCTACAAGATGCCAACAAGGGAGTCTCAGACACCATTATTATTTGGTACCTTGATGACAGTAATGATGATGATGATGACGATTTTGAGCACTGTTTTAAGACTTTTTACACATATGATTTTATGATATCTTCGGAATATATGTCATCCAAACCGAATTCATTTTAATTCAACAAGTATTTATCAAGCACCTGAAATATACCAGGTTCTTTTCTACGTGTATAAGATACATTAGTGAGCAAAACAGAGATCCCTGGTGTTTGCATTCTTTCTGGGGCAGACAGACCTATAATATTCATAGTAAAGTTATACATCATGGAGTGTAGTGGAAGGTGATGCAGTGGAGTAAATCAGAGGTAGAGCAGGGTGAGGGGAGCTGAAAGGTCTGGGGATGGGGATGGGCTGCAATTGTAAATGGGGTGGTCAGAGGAGAATTCACCGAGAAGATGTTTAAGCAAAGACTTGAAGGAGATGAGAGATTTGCTTTTGTTGGTTTTTGGGAGAGCATTGTTCTAGGCAGAAGGAACTGCAAGGAGCATGGCCCTAAGGTAGATGCATGCTTGGTATATCAAAGACACTTTAAAGAGACCAGTGTGGCTGGTCTCCTTAGGCTGGAGCCTAAGGAGAAAGAGGAAGATTCACAGCTAGTCAAAGAGGGAAGGAGGTGGGGGTATAGATAACCTGGTAAGATGTTGAAAGAACATTGGCTTTGACCTTGGCTAGAAGGGGGAGGCATTAAAGGGTCTTGAGCAGAGGAGAAACATGACCTCACCCAGGTTTCAAAAAGACTATTCTGGCTTCTGGGTTCAGAACAGAAGGCAAACATAGAAAGCCTCCTGTTGGAATCCAGGTGAGTGATGGCATTTGCTCTGACCAGTACAGCAACCACGGTGGTGATGAGAAATGGTTGGGGGTCAGATTCTGGGTACATTTTAAAGGTAGGGCTGAGAAGATTTCCCGATGGTTCAGATGAGGGCTAGAAGAGAGAATTCAAGGATGACTCCAGTGCTTTTGCCTTGGCTTGAGCCATTAGGAGGTTGAAGTTGCCATCACTTAAGGTAGGTAAGGCTGAGGGATGGATAGATTTAGGGGAGAAAAATAGTTTAGCTGAGTTGTTTTGAGATGGCTATTAAAAATCCATGTGAAGATGTAGAGTCACCCATTGGATATTGAAATTTGGATTTTCCAAGGTAAGCCTAAGCCAGAGATGCAAATGCAGGAGTCCTTGGAACATAGGTGGGTGGTATTTAAAGCCATAAAACTGACCGTGGTCCCCAAGACAATGAGGATAAGGAAGAAAGAGAAAAAAAAAACTGGTGATGCAAGAGAGGAAAGGGAGACTAGCTAGAGAGACACTCTTTAGTCAGCAGGAGGGGTAGGGTCTAGTTTGAAGTGAAGGGATTGGCTCTAGGTTAGAGTGTAAGTAGTTTTTGTGTGATAATAAGATGGCACAATATTCACCGGGGCGTGAATGTGAAAGTCTTTGGAAATTTGCTTCCTAATGCTTCACTTTTCTTGGTAAAATAGGAAGCAAGGTCCTCAGCTAAGAGTGAGGATGGGGAAGAAGGCATTGATGGTTTGAAATGAAAGGAGAAAATGTCATCATCATCCTTGGAGAATCAAATGGTATATGAACTATATAAATATACCAGGATCTCTGAACAGCATAAAAGGTCCGCTAGAGACTGATGGTCCTTTTACTGGTGCAATGATTATTTTTCCACCATCGTGCAGGAACCCAGGCTCAGAGAGCTGAAGTTACTTGCCTAAGTTTACACACCTAGTAAGTGGCAGAGTCAGGATTTGAGTTCAGGCAGTCTAGCTTCAGAATCCATCCTCTTAAACACCGTAAGATATGCTTTCCAGGTAACTAATACACAACTTTAATTCTGCTCCTTAGAATGACTACTAAAATAACAGCACTTTATCTATGGGATATAAAAAATCCACAATTCAGATCCATCAAAGGTTATAGCCTTAATTAAAAAGACAAAACGAGTCTTATGTAAAAATTCTCAGATAAGAAAGGTAGCGAGGTAAATTCTGGATTAGTGTCTCTTGAAGGGAAAGTTGTTATTGCAAGGTTCTCAAAAGTGTTTAAAGTAGTAGGAGAGGCTGACCTGGCAGCTAGGAAGAAACCAATCTAACCGTATTGGGCAGTGCAGATCTGTGAAGTGAACCTGAAAGGCAGGGGAGGATGGCCAGAGCCATATCAGGCCTGAGCCCCAAACCAATTATATGTGAAACAAAGATTCCCATTAAGAAAAACAAGATATCTTGAGGTTTTTGAAAGCCATGTGCTCTGTAAGTGTTCCATCAAATAATGATTGATGGTTTGGAAGAAAAAGCTGTTTGGCATATTTGATGAAAAATAATTATAATTCATCTCTCTTGCTGGTCAACAGCTTTAAGAGAATTTTTGGGTTCTTAGCATATTGACACGTCTCTCTCATGCAGAACTATCCCTGTTGACAACTGCTGGTTGAGCTTTCACCAAGGGACAGATGTGAGTTCCAATCCACATCTGGGTGTCAAGTGTTTTCTGTGCCAGACACTGGGGTTATGAAGATGCTTAAAATATAGACTTAACCTCATGAAGATAATGATATAGAAATAACACAGATAAGTGGACAATCATTTGTGTGGTATGAAAAGTTCATGGACTATAAGATATAGAAAAGATGGCAGAAAAATCTAGTAATGTTGACAGTTAAAATTGTAACTGATAACCTCACCCTTCAAAGAGCAGTCCATGTGCCAGTGGCACTGGCATCATTTTTGGGCAGTTTTGGACACACGTTATAGTCTGAGCATCTCTGTCCTAACTTTTGGGATAAGGGAAGCAGATTTCTAGCCATGGGAATGAATCTCTGCAAGTTCTGGTCACATCGGAACTGCTTAGGGAACATAATTAGCCTGGGACACAAGTGACCTCTTCCATGCCTGCTACAAATTGCCTTATAGAGCTGAATATTGAGGATGAAGGAGATTGTTTCCTTTTTTTAAGATTTTATTTATTTGAGAGAGCAATTGAGAGAGAGCATGAATGGGGAGAGGGAGAAGCAGACTCCCCTGCTGAGTAGGGAGCCTGACTCAGGGCTTGATCCCAGAACCCCAGGATTATGCCCTGAGCTGAAGGCAGATGACCAACCAACTGAGCCACCCAGTCACCCCAGGGGAATTGTTTGCTAAGAAGTTTCTGTTGCCTGGTGGCAGCATGTCATCCTATAACCTGAGATCACCCAATTAAGCTACCAAGCAGCAGGTGCATCAATCATGATGTAAAACCAACAATCACAAATGGCACAATTATTTCCACCTGAAATAAGAATTTTAGAATGTGAAAATGACTTTCCACTACATGACCAGGTGAGGGCATAAAGTTACAGTGCTGTTGACTTCCTTGGCAGTGTGCCTCTCTCTAAAATTTTGCCACAGAGTCCGATGAGCGCTTTCTCAATTTGTCACCAGGACTCTGGGCGGGCGCTGGAGAACAGGTCTGTTGGGCCAGACAGCTGACCTCAGCAGGCTTGGGGAAGGCAGCGGCCAAGCCGAGTCTTCACTGTCTCCCGGTGGTCCCAGGGCTGGGGAGCTGCCAGCAGCCGTCCCCATGCACCACGCTGTTTCTCTCAGCAGGATGCTGCGGGGACATATCACAGAATGAAACCCGTTGAATTGGCTTCTCCCAAAGAGCCAGGATATTTTTTATTAATCTTATTCTTTGGCATCAAACTGCCTGAGTTCTTGTCCTTTCCCACATAGGCTTTCTTTATGAGCTTACCTGAAATTAATAGCAACACTTTTGACCAGGACAGCTCTCCTCTCAGCAGCCACTCGATCCAATGGGCAAAACCATCATCCTCATGTAAGGTGATCTAAACAGCAGAAAGAAATACAGAAACAGCCCGTGTGCAGATAATTGAGATCCACGATCTATTTCACTGTATTTTCAAAGTAGAGGAAAAGCTCCTCATCCTCCTGCCTCATCACACACGTATTGTCTTCATACCATGCATTTATGCTGTGTGACCTCTTCCTTGGTACACTCATATTTTATTCTGGGCTGTCCTCAAGGAAACCCTAGCTTATTAATTCTTAAACATGTTAAGGAACTGGGGATTCATTACATGTGGTTCTCAATTCAGAAGGATGGACAGCCAGATGCCTGTCCTATATCCAGGAGGTTGATGCTCAGTAATGTATCATTATAATGTAGCTGGGGTAATGAAGCTGAGGTCCTGGGTGGGATTCCCAGGGCGCCAGTTAGCTTGGCTCTCTGGCTGTGGACCGTAACTCTGTTTTGGCAGTGCAGTTCAAGTGTGTGGGTTGGTCAGAGGGAGACTGAACAAGGGGCTATAACCAACACATCGTGAATAACCTTGGGAACAAGAACTCACAACCCATTCCTTAGTGCACACCTGTGCGTCCGGTCCTTTTTCCAGCCACTTCCAGCCAGAGCTGAATTCTACCTTCTTCATCTGAAGTCCTTTCCGCTCTTGCCTGCACTCACATAACCTATCCCATGCCCCTTTCACTTTCAGCAGTTAGTGTCCTCGTATTGTCTTCCCTGTCATCTTGTAAATGCTTTGAAGACATAAACCATATCGAATACACTTCTGTATCTCTCACAGTGCTCTTGTGTGCTCAGTAGGTGTTGAGAGGGTGGAGAGAAGAATGAATGGTTGGAGAAATGGATGGGTGAGAAAGTGTGCAAGTTGTCTTGGCGAATTTATTGACTAGGACCTTACAGGTACCCATCAAGGACAGATAACTCAGGGATATAAAATGCGGTATAATAATCATGCCTGATAATGATGCTATGTCTTCCACAAAACTGATAAATCTGATAAGTCATGTACATCAGGTACTCATGGTATGCTGATAATGCATAGAATTTCCCAGTCAGAACTAACCAGATCTTTATAGATATTTAATTCGTGTCTAAAGCCTCTCTGGGAGACTATTCCCCTTTTAGAGAAAAGGAAGCAAAAACACAGAGCAATTTAATTGTTCTCCATAAGATCATGTAGTACATAGTAGGATCAGTGCAATTAGTGCGTGTATTAGTTATTTGTTGATGCCTAACAAATTACCCCTACATTTAGCAGCTCGAAACAACAAACATTGATGGTCTCAGTTTCCCTCAGTCAGAAATTTGGGCACATTTTAGCTAGATGCCTCTGACGCTAAGTGTGTGATAAAGCTACAGTCAAGAGGTCAGCTGGGGCTGCCATCTTCTCAAGGCTGGACTAGGGAGAGGATCCAATCCAAGCCATTCCCATTGCTCTTGGTAGAAATGAGTCGCCAGGTCCCACCCAGCCTCAAGGGGGAGGGTATGATGCAGGGCCTGCAGATCAGGAGGTGGGGATCTTTGGGGGCCATCTCAGACACCGTGGATCACAGTGTGTCCCGAGGATCAGAGAGGGACCATCTGCAAACTGCCTCTTGCCTGTCTGGACCTACAGTGTTAGTCAAAAGGTAGTGCCAAATAGGAGATCACAGAAGCTACCTGTCCCAAAAGTGAAACCTCTTTTCTCTGTTTTGACAGAATGCAAAGGTAGAGGTGGCTTCTTCCTGGAAAGTTCTACCAACAACTCCTCCCATCCTGAGTGGCACCTAAGCCTCTGACCTCTCAGCCTGAGTTTACTCTGATAGATGATGATGGATCTTGGGGAAATTCAAAGACAGATGTGTAGCCTCCCTCTGCATCCACAGTGAACGCCTCAGGCTGGGACCCTCTGAGATGGCAGGATTGCTTTCCCAGTGGGATCAGGGCTCAAAATGGTGAGTTTGCGGGCGGAGGAAGGAAAAATCCTTCTTGATGTTTGGTGGAAACGAAACCCTGTTCTGAAATCAGTGGTCTCTTGTGTTGGAAATGAATGCTTCGAACTGACTAAAATCCCCTTGGACTATATCCCTTTGTGTCTCTTAAAGCAAGGCTTTCAGGGTGGATATAACCAAAGGGACAGAGTGTACTGGATGAGGAGCAGAGGGTACTTTTAAGCCCCTTTTGCTTCGAATGGTCATCTGTCCTGCAAGCCCACTGTTATCGCCAGATCTCCTTAACTCCTTAAACAAGGTAATGGCTTTTTATTAAAGAGCAATTGCTAGATTATTAGCCACTGGGCTTAAAACACTGAAGAGTCATCACTCTCCTGCTTCCCTTGGCTCAGATCAACACGGTTTCAGCCGCTTCTGAGATGTGAAGTTCAGAGCAAGCAGTTCTCTCCATCTCTGCTCAGAATTAACCAATAAATTAGAATAACTAAGTGAGTGAGGTTGAGACAAAGGCAGTGTGGAAACCGGAGGCCGGGGCTGGGGTCGTCCTGAATATGAAACGAAGCATGGTTTATGTTTTGTATTTTATAGGTTTTAAAACAAAGCTAAAGTATAGCATTAAGGATCAAGGTCAGGGTGTTATCTTTTGTGGGGTGAATGGGGTGGGGGTGGCGAGGTCACAGCTCATGCCAAAGACTCGGCCCCTCCTTTCTCTGTAACATTTATTTTCCCGAGCTTCTGTCTAATTAATATAAGGCCTTGCTCGAGCACACTGGCCCTCATTGGGCCTGTCACTCGTTAATCAAGCGACCCTTCTAGCCTTGGGTAATGACCTTGAAAGAATATATCAGCCCATGATGGCGGAAGTGAGGAATTAAATTGTTTCTCTGAGTGCTTATGGTCATTGCTGACAATTTATATCTCACAGCTGCCCTGGGCTGGCCATGCCGGCCATTGTGAGGCCATCATTTTCCTGGCCGGGAATGGATTGTGTGCCGGACAGGGACCAAGCTGGCCTCCTGTACATCTCCATCTTTATGGTAGTTTCCCCTCCCCCCACCTGCTTTTAATCATGTCTTTGTTTGAGAGGCAGGGATTGTACAAAGTTAAAAGCTTTGTCATTAAGGCCACCAAGAGCCAAAAGCTTGGGGTAAATCGTGTGTCTGGAGGTACTGTGCTTTGTCTCCAAGCACACTGCTGTTGCTTCTGCTGATGTAAGGCTTAGGAGGGAAGTGTCTTGAGAATTATGTTAGCTCAAAACTCATAAGAGAAAAATTACTGGAAATATTAAAAGGCTGCAAAGGGTGTATTGTGTACAAGTGATTAAGCCTGAACCCTTTCTGGGTCTTTCTAGGAGGTCAGAGAGATATTGGCTGCTGGTCCTGAGGGGAATAGGCAAAGATGGGGACTTTCATCCTTTTACCTTTTATGGTGGTGTATTTAGACTTAGCGGTATCTTGGGGTACGCTGGCGCGTGGCTGAAGTTATACCCTCCTACTAAGATAAATATTATATGTACCTGAAATGAGGCACCATATATCCACTCAGAACCTGTGCACCCCCTTCTCTTTCACTGTTTGCTCTTCTTGAAACTAAGTGAGTGAGTTTTAAGAGCTCTTTTCCTGCGAGAAAATCTTTTTCATTGTTTTACTATACCACAGTTGGGTTTGCAAAAGAATTAAGAGGGAGAGTATCCCCATTAGCTGAAATTCATCAATAAATAGCACACCTTTGCATAGTTCAAGCTACAGTTACTAGATTTTGTGTGTGAAGCTTTTTAAATATTGTGGCATAGCTTGGATTTGTCCTGTGTTTTCTTTGTATAAAGACGTTCACTAGTTACCACTAAATGTCTGTGCTAAAACTTCAAAGAAGAGAAATCACCAGCAGGGACCTCCAGTGGTAGAGAGAGAGTTAAGTATTTGTAAAACCCAAGTTAGAATTCCTTCCTCTTGCGGGGTCCTGGCTTCATGCCTAGATCTGTTTATCATTATCAGATGGTGCCTCCCCTACACAGAGAATGGTATAAGAGCTTCTTCTACAGGTCACAGCTCACCCTCCAAGTTGGGGATCATCCTTCCGTGACCATGTCATACGGAGTGGTTGGTGGAAGGGTGGTGATGTGATGAGGAGAGGTTCTCTCTAATTGTTCAAGCACACTAGCCCGCTCCATGAAAATAGGACAGGTATTCATTCTGTCCTCAGCACGTGCGGAAGAAGACTGTGTACACATGTGAAAAATGAAGATTTCTGGAACACCAGTACAAATGAAGGCAGATTAATAGAATGCCCGCTGACCATTTACATGCTGATACTAGTAAGATTCATATCACCATGTTTCTTCTTTAAGGGGGAGCTCGTAGAAGGCAAGGGCCGCATTGTTTTTATCTTTGGTCTTTACTATGTCAAGTGTAGTGGCTCACACACATTAGGCACTAAAGGAAAAAGAAAAAAATTGGTTAAGTGATGGGATTCATCCATTCGTTCCATGATCAGAACGTGTGAGTTGAGCTGGCTCTGCAGCCCTTTGACAAAACTAACTCCCATGAAAGTGGTTCTTACCCTGTCCCTTCCTGTTTTTATTGCATGCATCTATTCTAATGGTAAGAGCACAAAACAGAAAGAGTAGTCACTTCCATCCTGATAATGCCATTCCCTTGAGCATCAACTTTGCAAGAGTCATCCCTTTTCTGGGAGCATCAGAGTCTATAAATCTTTTTTTTTTTCTTTTTTATGTTTACAACTTCCTTCTTTTGTTTCTAATTACATGATTTTCTTTTATGCCCTCAACTGGGACTTCAGTTAGTTGGGGTCTTAACTGATAGGGTAGCCAAACTTCCATGTGCGAAAGACTGAATCTTCAGTATCTTGCTTTAGCTTTTGCAGTTTTCCATTAACTTTTTTTTTAAATAAAAAAACCCAGCCACCCTATCCCTCCCTGCCCCCCTCCAGCAACCCTCATTTTATTTCCTGAGATTAAGAGTCTCTTACGGTTTGTCTCCCTCCCTGGTCCCATCTTGTTTCATTTTTCCTTCCCTTCCCCCCATGACCCCCTGCCCTGCCTCTCAAATTCCTCATATCAGAGGGGCCATATGATAATTGTCTTTCTATATTGTCTTATTTCGCTTAGCATAATACCCTCTAGTTCTATCCACGTCGTTGCAAATGGCAAGAATTCAGGTTTTTAATGGCTGCATAGTATTCCAATATATATATACACCACGTTTTCTTTATCCATTCATCTGTTAATGGACATCTAGGCTCTTTCCATGGTTTTGCTATTGTGGATATTACTGCTATAAGCATTTGGGTGCATGTGCCCCTTTGGATCACTACGTTTGTATCTTTAGGGTAAATACCCAGTAGTGTGATTGCTGGGTCTTAGAGTAGATCTATATTCAATTTTTTGAGAAACCTCCATATGCTTTTCCAGAGTGCCTACACCAGCTTGCATTCCCACCAACAGTGTAGGAGGGTTCCCCTTTCTCCGCATCCTCACCAACACCTGTCATTTCCTGACTGGTTAATTTTAGCTCACACTCTGACTGGTGTGAGGTGGTATCTCATTGTGATTTTGGTTTGTATTTCCGAGTGATGTGGAGAACTTTTTCATGTGTCTGTTGGCCATTTGGATGTCTTCTTTGCAGAAATGTCTGTTCATGTCTTCTGCCCATTTCTTGATGGGATTATTTGTTCTTTCGGTGTTGAGTTTGAGAAGTTCTTTATAGATTTTAGATTCTAGCCCTTTATCTGATATGTAATTTACAAATATCTTCTCCCATTCTATCGGCTGTCTTTTGGTTTTGTTGACTGTTTCCTTTGCTGTGCAAAAGCTTTTGATCTTGATGAAGTCCCAATGATTCCTTTTTTCCCTTGCTTCCCTTGCCTTTGGTGATGTTTCTAGGAAAAAGTTGCTGCAGTTGAGGTCAAAGAGGTTGGTGCCTGTGTTCTCCAGGATTTTGATGGATTCCTGTCTCACATTGAGGTCTTTGATCCATTTTGAGTATATTTTTGTGTGTAGAGTAAGGAAATGGTCCAGTTTCATTCTTCTGCATGTGGCTGTCCAATTTTCCCAAGAGCATTTGTTGAAGAGAATGTTTTTTTTCCATTGGATATTCTTCTCTGCTTTGTCGAAGATTAGTTGACCATAGAGTTGAGGATCCATTTCTGGGCTCTCTATTCTGTTCCACTGATCTATGTGTCTGTTTTTGTGCCATTACCATACTGTCTTGATGATTACAGCTTTGTAGCCTTGAAGATTGAAGTCTGGAATTGTGATGCTGCCAACTTTAGCTTTCTTTTTCAACATTCCTCTGGCTATTCGGGAACCTTTCTGGTTCCCGAATATATATAAATATATTTTAGAATTATTTATTCCATTTATTTGAAAAAAGTTGATGGTATTTTGATAGGGATTACATTAAATATGTAGATTGCTTTAGGTAGCATAGACATTTTCACAATAGTTGTTCTTCCAATCCATGAGCATGGAACGTTTTTCCATTTCTTTGTGTCTTCCTCAGTTTCTTTTGTGAGTACTTTATAGTTTTCTGAGTACAGATTCTTTACCTCTTTGGTTAGGTTTATTCTTAGGTATATTATGGTTTTGGGTACAGTTGTAAATGGGATCAGCTCCTTAATTTCTCTTCTGTCTTGTTGTTGGTGTATAGAAATGCAACTGATTTCTGTGCAGTGATTTTATATCCTGATACTTTACTGCATTCCTGTATGAGTTCTAGCAGTTTCGGAGTAGAGTCTTTTGGGCTTTCCACATTAAGTACCATATCATCTGCAAAGGGTGAGAGTTTTACTTCTTCTTTGCCAATTTGGATGCCTTTTGTTTCTTTTTGTTGTCTGATTACTGAGGCTAGGACTTCTAGTACTATGTTGAATAGCAGTGGTGATAGTGGACATCCCTGACATGTTGCTGACCTTAGGGGAAAAGCTCTCAGTTTTTCCCCATTGAGAATGATATTCAGGGTGGGTTTTTCATAGATGGCTTTTACGATACTGAGGTATGTACCCTCTATCCCTACACTGTGAAGAATTTTGATCAAGAAAGGATGCCATACTTTGTCAAATGCTTTTTCAGCATCTGTTGAGAGTATCATATGGTTCTTTTTTTTTTTATTAATGTATTGCATCACATTGATTGATTTACAGATATTGAACCAACTTTGCAGCCCAGGAATAAATCCCACTTGGTAATGGTGAATAATACTTTTAATGTACTGTTGGCTCCTGTTAGTTAGTATTTTGGTGAGAATTTTTGCGTCTGTGTTCATGAGGGATCTTGGTCTGTAATTCTCCTTTTTGATGGGGTCTTTGTTTGGTTTGGGGATCTATTCTGGAGAATGTTCCATGTGCTCTAGAGAAGAATGTGTATTCTGTTGCTTTGGGATAGAATGTTCTGAATATATCTGTGATGTCCATCTGGTCCAGTGTGTCGTTTAAAGCCTTTATTTCCTTGTTGATCTTCTGCTCAGATGATCTGTCCATTTCAGTGAAGGGGGTGCTATCTATCTATCTATCTATCTATCTATCTATCTATCTATCTATCATTATACTGGTGAATAGAACAGAGCCACACACTTGATTTTGGATGTATTTTTGTGTGTTAGAAGAAACTATCTCCCAAAATTTTAAAGAAAGAAAAACTTATATATATACAAAATAAGGGTAAACGCGATGAAGGGATGGAATATGACTGTAAAGAGAAAATTAAAAAAGATCGTAAAAAAGGAATTGATAAGTTGGTTGAAAAAAGAAAAAAAAAAGGAGAGAGTATGATCACATTGGAGACTAGAACAAAGCCACATGCTAGATTTAGGGTATATTTTGATTTGTTAGAAGAAACTGTATCCCAAAATTTTAAAGAAAGAAAAACTTATATGTATACGAAGAATAAGTTTAAATACAATGAAGGGATAGAATATGACTATAATAATGAAAATTAAAGAAGATTTTTAAAGAGATATTGATAAGATAAAATAGTTTAAAGAGGTTAAAATAGGAAAGAGGAAAAATTTTAAAAAATAGAATAAGAGAAAAATAAAAGTTAAAAAATTTAACTTTGAAAGACTAGAATCATGAGAAAGAAGCCATGAATTCTATGTGTTGTGTTCCCCTAACTCTGGAGTTCCGCAGTTCTCAGTGATCAGTGAACTTGGTCTTGGCTGCATGTTCTTGCTGATCTTCTAGGGCAGGGGCCTGTTGCGGTGATTCTCAAATGTCTTTGCCCGAGGTGGAATTGTACCGCCCTTGCCAGGGGCCAGGCTTTGCGCAGTTTTGCTTTGGGTAGCTTTTGTTCCCTGAATGCTTTCTGTACCACTTTTGAGGATGAGAATGAAAATGGCAGCCTCCCAATTTCCGACTCGGAGGAGCCAAGAGCACGTCTCAGTCTGCCCTCAGAGAAAAGCCGTCAGTCACTCCTGTCTCCCTCGTCTCTGGTTGCTCTCCATGCTCATGTGGCCTGTGATGGAGCCTTTCTATCTCTGGTACACGACCCTGTTTGGAGTGTCCAAACACAGCAGATTCCTGCAGGTTGCTCCCGTGCCACTCCCCCCAGGGGAGGAAGGTGAGTCTCCCGGGATCTGCCACTTGTGGGGTCCCTGCTCGAAGAGTGGCCCAGCTGTGCCAAGGATCATGGTTTATAGCAACCCTGATCTGAGAGCCCACTCCTCGGCTCCATCTTTGCAGCTGGATTCAGCACTGAGACCTGAGAGCTCTGCCACATTTAGGCACCCCTGGTCTTTTTGTGACTCCACAGTTCCTGAGACCACACTCTCCCAGTGAGGGCTCTGCCCCCTGCTTAGCCTCTGGAGCAATGTCCATTCCTCAGTGGAGCAGACTTCTAAAAGTTCTGATTTTGTGCTCTGCTGTTCTACTGCTTGCCCGGAGCCGGCCCCTCGCCTATAATCTGTCTTTCTGTATATTGCCTCGAATTCACTTCTCTGCGTGTCCTTCCAGAAGGTAGTCAGTTTTCCGTTACTAGAATTGCTGCTCTTCTCTTCGATCTCCTGTTGAGTTTGTAGGTGTTTGGAATGGTTTGATAACTATCTGGCTGAATTCCTGGGACCCTATGATATTTAGGGTCCCTGCTCCTCTGCCATCTTGCTCCTCCTCCCTCCAGAGTCTGTAAATCTTAAGTGAAGAGGTTAGACTTGCTAATCTCTCCGGTTTTTCCCAGTATGACATTACTGTAATTTTAGAGGACTGCTATCACTCCATGGGGGAGAAATTCAAGTCATAGGAAGAGAATGTGTTTATTTGTAAAAATGGTCAGGATTGCTTGTGTGTTTTGTCCATGGTAGGTTCCCACAAAGGTGGGTGGAATTGGTTTGTGGAAGGAATTAGATGACAGCCAGGAAACCATTCAATTCAAAGCCATGTCCACCCTCAGCCTTCTGTCCTTCCCTTACTCAGACATTGATGTCAACTATTTACCATGGCTCTTGGCACAAGCAGAACTGTTCATTAATTTATTTACTGTATTTTTGAAATATAATTCTAACAATAAGGCTACTATTGATTTGAAGAGTCTACAAACTGAAATGATGAGGATTTTGAAAGTTTCATTTGCTTTTTTACCTCAGTTCTTAAAATCAGTCACCCCTTTTTGTACTGTCATTGAGTTGGCTAGATTTTTACTTAACCATCTGCTTCTGTATTTTCAGTGATGACTGCCTTAATTGCTATATCTAAATATTATAGGTTTGTTGATTTGTTTGTTTTGATAAAGGATAGAATTTGAGCATGTGAGAGACAAGGCAACATCAAGGAGGGGAAGTTTCAAAAAGAGGTGACAGAGAAAACATCATCCATCTCCTTTCTTAGTTTATTTGTCATCCCTTCCCTCAGAACATACACATAAAAAAACGAAGCTTTCTTTCCCTCAGCACAACATCAATTGCAGTGAAACGTGCCAGGCATTCAGGGTGAGTGGCCATTTGCAAGGCCGATGGTGCTGTCTGGGCATGTGAGAAATGCCACAAGTGTGGAGCGTGCTCCCAAGCATGTCAGTGAATTTTGCCCCTGGGATAGGGCCACCATATCACAGGGAAGACAGCACCAACCCCACCTCTCAAGTGGCACCTGAGATGCAGTTAGCAGAGCGTGCAAATCTGAGGAGGGCACGGGGGGTTACGAGTCTGGAAACTAATTAGTGTCAGGGCTAAATCTTCATGGTAAGAGATTACCTTGTACCAGTCAGGTACTGGGTTCCAAAAGTTCTTTGCAAAATAGATTTCACATGTTTTTGATCCTTTAGCTTTAAAAAAAAATCTTTTCAAATTGTAAATAATCCCAAATCATTTTATGGCAAGTCATGTGTATTTGTTAAGACCCAAAACAAGGAGCATTCATGCTGATGCAAATGGTCATTGAGTGAATAATGATGAATTTTTCTATATTCATTAAGTGCAGACATATATAACTAACAGTCAGAACTTCTGTGAATAATTGGATGCCCAGGGCTTCCGTGCAAACGTGTTATAATTTTAGAAATAGGGAAAGGGACTTGGCATTTTCATCAGGGCTTGTGAAATCTTTAATATGGGAAGATACTGCTTTTGCAGAGTCAGGATTCTAAGGACCCAGGGCGGGAAACCACTGCTTTTACTGATGGAGATTTAGGCACTGTAATAAGCAGGAGTGAAAAGGGGTGGTCAGTGTGAGAGTTTCATCTTTTTGAACAGGGTCCCTCTTCTAGGGAATAAGGAAACCTATTCTTAGAGTTTTTTCAGTTTTCACAGATGTCCACCCTTCTTTACATTCACTACATTTACTCACAGTGGCTTCCATGAGAGTCACCAGGGGAAAAGAGGGGTGATATGGGATTGGGGATAGAACAAGTGTGGGGTTCCATGTGAGCCAGAGATGGCACCCCTCCTACAACCTGTCTATAGGATCTGTCTGTTAATTTAAGTAAGTTTACCAGTGCTGTTCTGACAGATTCAGAATTAGTGACACAGTGATTTAGTAGAAGAAATTATTATTACTATTATTAATGGCTGTTCACATTCATCAAGCTTGGTTATATGCCAAAATCCTTTCCAAACTCTTTATAATAGCCCTTTAACATAGATATTATTTTCTGAATTTTATTGAGTAGATTCTTCAACTAGAAAGTGCCGTCGCCACTTTTAACATCTGCTCGCTCATCTACTGTATGGTGTCGAAGACCAACCAACAAGGAGACCTAGTTTATATTTGCTATTGGAAGGCTAAGATTCCCTAACTTCTTTGAAAAGCATGGAGCTATTTAGGATTTACTTGTTTGGTTTGGTCTTTTGCCCTTTGATATTTCTGGATAGTATTGGATTCAGTACTATGAAATTCTTAAGGATCTGAAAATTGGTTCCTGCTCCTCTCACCTTAATTGAGAGTTTATATCTCCCTTCTCTTAAGGAATGTTAACCTGTCCCAACATATTATCAATATCACTCCAGTATACAGTTATCTCTGTCCTTCCTTTCCTATATTATTCTATGGATGATTTCAAGGTGGAATCTGAGTCTTCATAGTCACCTTTTTTTTTTTAGTGTAAGTAGTATATGCTAAATAAATATTTATTAAATTAAATTGCTTTTGTCTAAATTTGCATTTAACTCTATAGATGATCCAGTTTATTCCTTCACTAAATATTGATTTCACTTGAGAAGTGAGAGAAGGAAGGAGCCAGCAGGTGAGGAAATTGGGTGGGGACTTTGAAAGGTAACTTTGAAAGGTAGCCGTTCTTCTAAAACCAAAGAAAGAAGAAAACCAATATTTGAGGTGAATTTTACCAAAATGGCAATTTCATAAGATATTTTCCAGAAAATCTATTTCCTCAAGTGAAAGCCCATGGCCAATTTTGTTCTGTACCTGAATTTAGAAACACTTCAAGCGGATTTCTTCAGCTGTACCTTTAAATTTTAGTTTTTATTCTAGATAAGGACAAAACATTATATAATTCTAATTCTAATTGGTAAAATTTGGGGCCATGTATGGAAAGTTCCAGAAAATGGAAACTTTGGGATTAGACATAATCATAAAATACAACAATCATTGAAAGACACGATAATATTCAATAAAATATTTTTTAAATGAGATTTGAAGCAATACTTTTTTTGAAAATTTTATTGTTTTAGCTGTTTTCTAGTTTATGGTAAAATCAAGAGGAATTTACAAGGATTTTCCATATTCCCCCCACCTTGCTTTTGCACAGCTTCTCCAATTGTCAACATCATTAATCACAAATGGTACATTTTTTTCCTACCAAGGACGAACCTACATTGACACATTATAATCATCCAAAGTTCATAGTTTTACCTAAGGGTTCATTCTTGGTGTTGTACATTCAAGGGGTTTACACAGATGTTTAATGACATTTTTCCATTATTAGAATATCACACAGAGTATTTTCACTGCCTTAAAAATCTTCTGTGCTCTGCTTATTCATTCCCCACCTTCCCCGGCAACCACTGATCTTTTTACTGTCTCCAGAGTTTTGCCTTTTCCAGAATTTCAGATAGATGGAATCATACACTATGTAGCTTTTCAGACTGATTTCTTTCTCTTCGTCATATGCACTGAAGATTGTTCTGTCTCTTCATGGCTTGGTAACTCATTTCTTTTTAGCACTAAATAATATTCCATTGTCAGGATGTACCAGTTTATCCCTTCATCTAATGAAGCATATTTTGGTTGCTTCCAAGTTCTAGCAATTATAAATCAAATTGCTAAAAATTTCTGTGTATAAGATTTTGTGTGGACGTAAGTTTCCAACTCATTTGGATAAATACCAAGTGCAATTGCTAGATCATATGGTAAGAGTATATTCAGCTTTGTAAGAAACCACCAAGCATCTTCCTAGGCAGCAATACCATTTTCATTCCCACCAGCAATGACTGAGAATTCCTGTTAATACACATCCTCGACAGCATTTGTCAGTGTTCTGCATTTTGGCCATTCTAATAGGTGTGTAGTAATATCTCATTGTTTTAATTTGCAATTCCTTGATGACAGAGGATAGAGAGCACCTTTTTGTATCCTGACTTGTCACCTCTATAGCTTCTTTCATGAAGTGTCTTTTAGGTATTTGGCTCATTTTTGAATTAGATTGTTTCCTTTTGAGTTTTAAAAGTTCTTTGTATATTTTAGATAACAGATGTGTCTTTCAAAAGTATTTCCTCCCAGTCTGTGCCTCCCCTTCTATGAAGCAATACTTTTTTTTTTCAAGTAGGTTCCACACTGGGTGTGCTTGAATTCAGTGCAGGGCTTGAACTCATGACCCTGAGATTGAGACCTGAGCTGAGATCAAGAGTCAGACCCTTAATCAACTGAGCCATCCAGGCGCCCCAAAGCAACATTTTTAAAATACACTTACTACCTAAAAGAAAACCTCACTCTTCCCAACCCAAACTTGTTTGTGAAAAAGTACCTGGCATGAAATGAAATCAAGATACAATGAGTCTATATAAATCTACCGCAAATGGCAACACTTTCCATATTTCCCTTTATCTTTAAATATGTAATTTGCCTTGTACCTAAAATACCGTAATTTCAGTTTATAAAGAAAGGCATCAGATTTGTTTTCACTCCAAGTACACTACACATACACCTACTTTTCCTAGAAATTTTTGTTTTGAAAATGAATTAGTCTTTATTCTTGTAGTTTGTGATCAGTGCCACTTAAAACAGCTGAGGATAGTTTATTACTCAAGTTGTTTCTTAGTGGTAAGGGACTGTTGGTGAAAGAAGTAGTCCTAGGTGTGGGGGTGCCACCTCTTTACCTTACTCTGTGGAGAATATGGAGAAATGCTGACTCTGCCTCCTGAGCTGCCAGCCACTGAAGTCCCAGGGGAGAGAAACTCCAGGGAAATGAGAGCAGAAAGACTAGACAGGTTACATGTGACCAGCAAGAGCTGGGGACAGAAAGGTGGTCTCATCTGGAAGGTAGGAAATAGGAAGGGAAACAGTCCAACTTGACCAAGAGAAAAGATCAAAGGTACGTGATTCCAAAAGTAGGACCATTTATGAATGAGAATGAATAATAGCCCCAAGGTAGAGAGGAATGGAAAAGAATTAAGAAGGAAGGAAGCGTTTTTTTAAAAAGGAAGGCAAGGAATAATTTAAAAATAAGGAAGATTTTAGAGAAATGTTTGGGGAAAAGATTTAAAAGCAAGAGAAAATTTATGGAAAAATTTTAAGAGAGATTGATTAAATGTTAAACATTTAATCTTAGATAAATGAAGAGAGAAAGAAATGGGTCTATAGACCTAAAGTTAATAACTAATAGTGGAGAATATGTCTTTTTTTCAATGGAAACTTTCCATCTTTGAATTTATTGATGGTTTCACTGTCACAAACAGCCATCGGTTAGAGATAGTGAAACAATTTTTAGGCTTAAGGTCGAGGAGGATGGGTCATTTTGAATCCTGTGGAATTCAGTAGATTATCCCTTTTTTCCTAAGAAGTTGATAGTTTGGAAATGTTTATATCTCTCTGCTTATGCAAGTGAGACTTGGGAAATTCCCTTTTTTTCCATTAGTAGATAATGAGCACCATTTTCTTTGCAAAATCTCTTTGCCTTGGTTGCTCTGCCTCTCTGGTGCCACAAATCTCAGTGCTTTTGGCTCTGTGGCATAATGGCCGCTGTTCTTTTTGGCTGGGAAGACATTTTAACCTTTTAATGGTATACTGGTTGCCAAGTGCCCGTCCTGTGCTTTTCAGAGTCCTCTGAGGACTTGGAAATGAAGGAAGCTAATAGCACAGAGCAGGCAAACAAAAACGAACCAACCAAACAGCTTAAGGATGATTTAGGTTAGAGGAATAGAAATTTTTTTTTTTACAGAGAAAAATGTGTTAAAACACTTAAGTTTATTATTGGGCGAGTTTGCTGCATCTCCCTCCATGGAGGTTTTTAAAATTCGTGTCTGTGAAATGGTTGACTATGTCTTACTCAGGGCAGGGTCTCCTAGCTGCCTGCCAGCCGCCAAACTAAATTTCCCTCTGTGCTGAGAGCTGGGCGGACACATCTCCCTTTCCTTCTCTGAATGGGGAATTAACAGTGATTTCCCCTCACAGAAGGTTAGGGACCTGTGGATAAAGTAACTTCAGAGAATCAATCATTTGGCAAAAGGTAATTGAAGAAGGTAATAAAAAAGGAACTAATGGGAAGGTACACAAGTAAATCCTAGAAGTATACTTCTTTATTCAGGAGCATTAGACCTAACCACATGAGAAAGTAAACAGCGTTTCTAAACAATGAGTCTTAGATCAGTACTTTAAATAGTCAATTAAAAGAAGATGATGTCAGTGTCTAGAAACTGCTGGTGTAGCAGACACTCATGTGCCTGCCTGTATACCTTAAACCTGCACTGTCCAGTAATGACAGCCACTAGCCACATGTGGCTACTAAGCACCATAATATGTGGCTAGTCCTAATGGAGATACACTCTAAGTATAAAATGCTTACCAGCTTTTAAAGACTTAGTATAAAAAATGTAAAATATCTCAGCAATTTTTTAATGTTGATTACATGGTGAAATGATAATATTTGGGGTAACATATTGGGTCGAATAAAGTATCTTAACTAACACAAAATATATATATTTTGAAGCTAATTTAACCTGTTTCTTTTTACCTTTTTAAATGTCACTACTAGAAAACTTAAAATTACATGAACTATTCCAGGATCTATATCTCTATATCTGAGAGCTTCTTCTGGAGTTGTTGTAGATGGAAATAACTGGGAATAATGTTCTTCCCTCCTCTACATGGATCCTCACCCAGTAAGTTGGTGTGTAAATACCCCAGCTCCCTTACCTTACAGATGAGATAGTTCCAAGGTGCATGTTTTACACCATTTCCAATATTTTTCCCATAGCTGTCCACTGTGGTCCCATTCTCTTGCTCATTTTCCTTGATTTTCCCAAGTAAATCATATGCCCTCAGATTTCTTGCCTCACATACTGAGACTACTAATGCAAACTCAGACAGTCAGGGTAGAAGGCTGTAGAGTTAGACATAGCATTTGAAATGTGGATGGGATTTATAAAGATAGATGGAAGGAACTTCATCTGCATATTTATTTACCCATAAATTTTATTGATGAATGTAGAGAAAGACAGACTTTGTGAAAGTAGATGACCGTGGTGTTAGAAGAGCATTAGATGACAGATATTTCTAGAGCAAAGGAGATGTGTGAGAGACACAGGTAGACAAATATGCAGATCCCCAAATGTGGATGGTCTCAATTGCTTTGCAATCGTATAGGCCGTAGGGAGCTTCTCATTGGTAGTGTCAGACGGTGGAATGACATAATCACCACAGAGCTTGAGGAGATCTTACTTTAATGGGAATAGGCGATGATATGAAGCTTATTATATTTGTTGTGGAACCGTGAAGATCTCAACAAGGGTTGTGGCAAACAGAAGTTGAAAGGAATAATTATCCTAAATGTGTATGATGTTATACAGTTTATCACATATTTTCACGTGCCCACTCTCATTTTATCCACCATCAGCCCAGTGGGTAAACAAGTGCAAAGAAGCATTTTGAAGAAAGATATGACAGGGTTTGTGTGTAACTGGAAAGGAAGGTATGAGAAGAGCCCCACAGCAGGGAGAATAGTGACATTAGTGTTCCATCCATCTATCTATCCTTACAAATCACTCAGCACGTGTTTATTGAGTACCTACTATATGCCTTGGGAATACAGTTGTGAGCAATTCAGACAAAACCCTTTGCCCCCATTATAGTTCACCTGATAAAAATCATGGGGAATGGAGGGAGGGACAATTATGTGGGGGAGAAGGTGATGATTTTATTTTTAGGCATAGTGGCTTCAAGGGACAATTTTCAAATGAAAATGCCTAATGATATACAGGCACTTGGAACTGTCATTCCAGAGAAAGGGCTGAGCTAGAGGTATGTTGAACATTGTCTTCAAAGAGGTGGTATTTGAAACTAATATCACTATCCAATAAGAGCTGCGTGTCGTGTGCTAGAACATTCAAACGATTAAATTTGCTTACAGGGTAAAAAGGATAAACTTTGGGTACTTGAATATATTTTTGCATGTGTGTGAGTGTGTGTATCCCTTGTGGTCAGGGATATATGTATGTGAGTGCTTACAGACTAGTAACTTCTTCTCTAACCATATGGAGCCATGGATAGCGGCCACAGTAAAATGTAAGCCCTGTTACAAAGGAAGGCGTGCTGCTTTCATTTGCTCTGTACAGCCCCAGCTATGCAATGTGATTTAATGCTGTTATCTTTTCTTGCAGTGACAATATTTAGTGTTAGGATTTTGTGTGACTTGCTTAACTTTTCAAAATGCACTCATATAGGTCATGGCATCGTATTCTTAAAAGAGCCCGTAGGTCAATGTTTAACGATTATTGCGAAGAGTTAGCAATAGAGGTGCTGACATGTTTTCCCCTGCATTCTGTCTTTGAATGTAAATTTATTTCATGGGGATTACTTAGTTCCATGTTATATCCCATGAGTGGCAAATGACCAATGGAAACAAAGCGTTTGCATTTGCACAAAGAATATAACATTTTAACTGACTCTACATCATCTTCCAGATGGGCTTGTTTGACTGATTTAGCCCATCCGTCCAGCCACACAATCATTCCATTTAAACAGCTGCTCAAGTGATCAAAATAGTTAGACATAGATACAGCTCAAAGAAATGTCTCTCAAATAGAGTCCCAGATTCCTCCATGACAGATTCTAAATGCTCCCAGATTCCCTGTAGCCATAAATCATTTCAAGGGATTATTTTCCAGACTTCTTCTCCATTACGTACTTCTAAAGAAACCATATCCTCAGATTCTCATATTTGTTCTCCCTCTCCTCTCTCTTTCTTCCTCACTCTCTCTATCTTCTCCCCTCTCCTCTCCTCTCCTCCCTTCTCCTCCCCTCCCCTCCCCTCCCCTCTCCTCTCCTCTTCTCTCCTCTCCTCTCCTCTCCTCTCCCCTCCTCTCCTCTCACTTCTCCATCCTAGTTTAAGCCTTATTTTATTGGCTTCCGACCTCAACTCCATCTTTGTTACCCAGAAATCCCTTTACATATTTGACTTGGTTATCATTAACCAGTACATTCTGTTCCAATTTAATGTGCTGTGTCCTGCACATCCCTGAGTGCACAGAATTGGTAATTGGCAGCCTGGGAAGCTTAACAAAAAGACGACAAGACTTGCAGAGCCTCAATTGTGCTGCCCTTCTGCACACACAAATCCGATTTAGGTCAATGAAAGTTATGTAGATAAAGGCGTGGAAAGGGAGCCTTCAGAAAGCAGATTTCCTGACCTGTATGAGATACAAAGCATTCTGGGATGTAGTATGGAAAAGCCTTAGAAAAGCATTTGGGCTACATATCTTGCAATGCGTATGCTGGAGTTCTCTTTGGTTTTATTTGTTTCTTAAGACATGAATACTTTTGGTTTATGAGGAAAAAAAGAAATTTCAATGAAATATCAAGATGGTAAAGATGACTAAGACCAGCTCAACTGTCATCATCACATATGTGGGAGAAAGAGAAGGAAGGGATGGAGAAGGAGGATGGCAGGAATAGCAGTATTCCTAAGGTGGATCAATTGAGAACCCTTTCAATTTAACTCTTTCATTTATTCACTCATAATAGTTTGATCAAGCTGTGTGGCCCACCCTCACCACCCTTCTGTCTTTCTGACTTCTAGGCAGAGATGAGTGACATAAAGTACTTCGGCAAAAAGGTGTCTTTGATCTGGCAGATATGATGTTTAGCTCATTGCTTAAGTTTAGTTTAGTTTATCACTTATAAATGTTTAGTTTATCACTTGTAAAACAGGAATAATAATACCTATCTCAGAGGATTATTGGTTAGATGAGATGATAGATGCAAAGCTTCTTCTTAACCTGTGGTTGTTAGTATCACTAGTGGAAGGAAATAATAATAAATCAAAATATCCAACTTTATCACATACAGAATGGTAGTTAATAATTACAGGACCTAATTCATAGAGTTCTTGTGAAAGAAAAATTGGAAAATAGACATAAAATGCTTATAGAGTAGTGTTTGGCATATTATATACCATCAATAAATGGTAGTCCATATTGTTTTTACTAGTAGTAGTGGTGGTGCTGCTGGTGCTGGTGGTGGTGGTAGTGGTAGGAATCATCACCTACCAAATACAGATAAATCGCCTTCCAGATACAGATTCATCCTCCATTATGGCTGAAATATCACTCCCTCTGTGAAACTTTCCTTCCGTTGTCAACCCCTCCTGCCTCTGCAGAACTGGTCACATGGCCTTGTGGAGGAGAGAGAATGGCTGATAGCTACAGGATGAGTCCTCCTGATTATTCATTGCTTCCTCTGTGGTGAGCATGAACAAAAAAGATCCTCAGGCTTTGTGCTCCCCCTCCTAGGTCTAGACACTAGTGTGTCTCTTTCACAGCCCTTCCTGTTTCCAGTCTCCTGGTCTTACTCCTTCCAGGCTCCTGACCAACTATGCATTTACCACTGCTCATGAGGGTTTCTGTATCTTAATGTCAAACAATTATATTGTCTTCACCCTAAACTTTTGACTAAATGTACTAGTCAGGGCTCTACTTTAGAGAGTGACCCATCACCACTGTCTTGTAGGCTATTCTTGAGTGATGCTAGGAGATCATTTACAATTCACACCAACATACTGTGCCAACATATTCATGAACCAATCTCAGTTTCTTTCTTCCTCTGTCACCTGATCCTAAGGAAATATCCCTACCGTGAGTAAATGGTATGGACTGAGGGGAGGTGTCAGTGTAACAGATCGGTTGGCATAGGAATCTTGGCCATCTGTTCACGTAACTCCTGGCCTTTTTACACCTGATGCTGAATATATGTACTGTTGCCACTGTGCGACGATGTGCTGGTCTACCTATCTAGCCTTGTGAGTAATGGGTCTACCCAGCTCATGAAAGGCGGCTCCACTCGCACAGTCACTTCCAAGTTCCATGATCAGACTTTCAGTCACTACTTGGGGCTCAGTTCCACACCAGGAACTGCTTTTCGAAGAGCTGCCCCCTTCTGTCTCACCTGTCAGAACAACATGATTTTTAGCCATCTCCACAGATCTCAGATTGCCAGCTCAGCCTCTCTGAACATTACAATAATTATTAACTGTCATGTCTTGAAGGGTTAAGTGCCACCATCTGACCTCTACCATTCCAGAATCCTATCTTCCTCGTTGAAATTAGAGACTTGTTCCAAGACAGCATTTTCTTTCATTTACAACTGAGCTATAGAGAACAGCCACTGCTGAGTTTCGTAGGGATGTCATTGCCAGTCTCACTAGAATGTTCTTTACTGATTCAGTGAAGGGATTATTCTCTGGGCCTTCCTAGGCAACATACTCATGTAGGCTTACATAATAAGTCTATTCTAACATTCCTACCTCCTGAACCTTTTGACCCTTGCCTGTATACAGTGTCAAAGCAGTTCTACTTCTCTACCCCCATTTGCTATAGGCTATCACCATGACCAAGGGTTTCATAATTCAAATTAGCCCAGGCAAGCATTAAGACTGGCTCCATGTTTCTTTGCCAGACCATAATAGAGTCTTATGCCATTAAATTCTTCCTTTATTTGCCCTATTTTCCAACCCTCCTGTTTCAATATCCTTTAAACCCCTTCTCATGGATGTTCCATGTTTCACTACAAAAACATCAGTTCCTTCAGTGAATAAGCTCTTTCTTCCGGGAGCAGATCATCATTTCCCCTCTTGAATTCTCCTGAGGACTAACCCTGGTTATCAGGTTATCGGCAACAAGAGTGGGGACAGTGAATCCTGAAGAGGACAAGCATGATCTGCCTCAGGTGAGGTCTTTTCAGGTGACACGAGGTAAGGGGAGGCTGTTCTGTTCTGGCAAAGGGGAGAGTTGGGTACCTCTGCCAATTGTAGGTGCCCGGGAGTCCAGAAGTTCAAGATTCATAGGACCACCCACCCAAATTATTGCATTGCAGCTGTAAGGGCCCCATTCTTTTTCTGTCAGTCCTGACTTTGGGATAGAATGAATACCTGTTGAGACTATGCATTTAACTTAAGCCTTTGTAGTTCTTCTGCCCCAAAATTACATCATTAGCCTGATTTTAAGATCTGTCTACCACATGATTGTAGAAGATGAGGGTCTTCTCAAATGCTGCTGTAGACACTGTTGGTTTTTAGAGCTGCCTTGGATTGGTAGTTGTCTAATTTGAGCTTATCCTTTTCTGAGGATTTCCAGATCAGCTAAAAAAAGTCATTCAATTCCGTAATATTTATATCTACCATTTCCCAAGGCCATGCAAATGTCGCTGATTCCACATCATCTCATGGTTTGCTTCCATCACTCCCAGTTGACCAATTTCAAGGTGGCCATGACTCCTCCCATGTTGAGCAGGTTTGTACAGGTTTCTCATTTCACAACACCAGAGAATTGTAGGGCAAACGTCAAACTTTTGATGCACAGTCCAAGGAAAATCACTGTCTGGCACCTGCAAAACTCATGCCAAAATTTTCTGTGTATAACTTGTTATCATGTAATTGTTGGAGTCGGTGGTGGCAGAGAGGGTATGAAGTGGTGCCACATATACAATTCCACTGAGAGCTACCTCTAATGTCCTTTCTAAAACCTAAAGTATGGAACGAAGGAGAAGTTAGCCAGGGCAAGTACACTGGGTACTGAATATCTTCCTCGAGGAAGTGGTGAAGGAAAATATGAAGACAAATCTGAGCTGCCATTTATAGTTATTCAGGTTGGATACTGCGCAACCCCTTGGGCTGCCACTGACATCACTGCGATGCAAGTCGGTCCCTTTGGAGTTATCCAGTACATCACCTGCACATCGGTACATGGCGACCCTGGGTGATCTTCCTAACTTTAAAGTAAATAGTGAAGAAAATCCAGTCCACACCCTTCAGATTTCAGTTTAATTTAGGCATCACATAAGCAATTAGAATACCATATGATTGGTGTTATAATTGTGATCTATATGAAATACTATGGAATTATATAGGATGAATTATATGGGATTCAGGCTGGGACATTCATTCAACATCAATTTATTAAGTACTTACTACCTAGGTGCTGGGGATATAGTAGCAAGCAAGATAGATATAGTCTGTTCTCTCATGGAGCTTACACTCTAGTGGGGAAAAAGGGACAATGGACATTTGGACAAGAAAAATAGCAGATAATGATAAATTCTACGAGAAGAATTACAAGAGGGTGATATAACAGCCAGTGGATAGTGACTTTAGAATTGTTGATCAGGGAAGTCTTTTCAGAAAAGGTGAAATATGGCCAAGATCAGAATGACATGAGGGAGCCAGTCGTACCAAGGTCATAGGGAAAAAAATCTCTTGAGAAGGAACAACTAGGAGAAAGTTCTCAAAGAAATACTTTGGGCCCACTTGAGAAAGAGAAAGAAAGCAAGACTGTCTAAACTAAGGTGGGAGTGGAGAGAAACAAAGTAGGAAAGGTAGTTGGAGCCTAAATCATGCAGAACTGTGTGTGCTGACCTTTATTCTAAAAGGGCATTGAAAGGATTGGCTAATGGGTTGGTGTGGAAGAGGACCACAACACAGAATAGTTGAGAACTGTGTGAAGGTAAGGTGGCCATGCCATTTACAGAAATAGAAAGGGATCTGGGTTTTAATGGGTGGGTAGAAGTTCTCCAGGTGGGGAGGAGGAAGGATATTTTTAGAAGAATTTTAAAATAACTGACAAAGTCCAAATATGAAGACTTTCAGTTCTAGTAGCTACCATTACAACCAGTTTGTACCCATGAGAATCAAGGCCAAAGTCAAAGTAGCCATGCCAGAGATGAGACCTTGAAAATATCTAACTAATTAGTATTGACTATGCGAATGTGTATTTCTCCATGAGACTGCATTTGAAATGGATTTGATCCATTGGCACTGAATTTCTCTGGTCCTGAAAGAGTACGAAGGGTGCCTTGAGTGTTCATATTCGAGCCTTTATACATTTGGCACAGGGTTACCTTTTTCCAAGATTTATTCAAAAGACATCACAGACCTTCAGCACATTTCTTATTTTGGTGGAAGTGTCAGAGACACACAGCCTCCTTTGACAAAAGAGGAGAGAGACATACTGCTTCTATTTGTGCCATTTAAAGCCTATGGCTCACTAAGCCGGTTTTCATTCGTGTCTGGACAATTATGTACCATTGCATCTGAGTATATTTCCATTGTGTCCTATTCCCCTGGACTGTGTTTTGCCTGTTTTTGATGATGACTTGTTGGATGACGGAGAATAAATTGAGTATGATTCAGGGTTGTCCAAAGTTCAGCTCATGCTCTTTCCCTTAACTGGTTCCATGTGATAAAATGAAAGCTTTGTGTCTATGCTCTGCCTCACCCCCATATGCGTAATGACAGTCCTGAAGAACTGCATGTCCTCTCTTCAGGTAGAACAGTCTTTCACCCGCAGGTAGTGTTCCATGGTAGTCTGCTCAGATCTGTTCCCCTGAACATGCCTTCCTCCTTCCCCCAACCCGTTTGCGCTAAGGTATCTGAAGAGGAACAAAAAGTAGCCCTCAGTCACCGATCTAATGTCTTTTTTTTTTTTAAGATTTTATGTATTTATTTAAGAGAGACAGAGTGACAGAGCATGAGTGAGCATGAACAAGTGTGAGCAAACTCGACCTGGGAGGAGAGGGAGAAGCAGGCTTCCCACTGAGCAGGGGGTCTGACATGGGGCTTGATCCCAGGACCCTGGGATCATGACCTGAACTGAAAGCAAACACTTAACTAACTGAGCTACCCAGGCACCACCCCCTCCGAACTAATTTTTTTTCATAAATTGTAGACATTTTCCCCCAAGGCTCTTAGAATTATATTAAACTTTATTGCTTCCACATGGTCCATCTCCCCCATTTTAGTGATGAAGGAGTTGAAACCTAGAAAAAATAATTCAGCATACTAGCAGCAGAATGAATCCACTTATCCCTCTCTCCGTGAGCTTTGGGTAGATCTTAGAGCACCATGTGGATTGTAAGGGGTCTGGTTAGCTAATAGAATCAGTGGACATTTGGGGAAAGTGACTTTATATCAAAACTAAATTATCATCCTTAAGCACATGCAAAAGGACTGCATATATTATTATTATCCTTGCCCTCTGACTTGGTCGTAATATTTCTTGAGCATCTGTTATATCCAGGCACTTATGTAATTTAATTTTACAAACATTTTATAAGCTCATTATAATTACTCCATTCTATTGATGGCGTGACTAAAGATTGCATGGATTAAAAACTTATTTATTATCTCACACATCAAAAGTGGCAGAGCTGGTGCGCCTACATGGCAGTCAGTTAAGCCTCTTGGTTTCTGCTCAGGTCTTGATCTCAGCGTTGTGATCTTAGGGTCATGAGATAGAACCCCGCTTGGGACTCTGAGCTCAGTATAGACTGTTTAAAAGACTCTCTGTCTGTCCCTCTGCCCCTTAAATAAATAAATAAATAAATAAATCTTTTAAAAAAAAAAAAAAGGTGGGACATATGGGTGGTTCAGTGGGTTAAAGCCTCTGCCTTCGGCTCCGGTCATGATCTCAGGGTCCTGGGATAGAGCCCCACATTGGGCTCTCTGCTCAGCAGGGAGCCTGCTTCCCCCCCTCTCTCTCTCCCTGCCTCTTTGCCTATTTGTGATCTCTCCCTCTGTAAGACAGAGGGATCTGTGCTACATGTGGTGAAGGCTTAAATTTTAAATAAATAAAATCTTAAAAAAAAAGTGGCAGAGCTGAATTTCATGTTCATTCTCTGCCCCTGAATCCACCACTCTTTCTGTTGTACCTGCTGCTAGGTTGGGTACCGTGAACTTTCTGGTTTAAGTAGTCCTTTTAGAAGTCACCACAGGGCGAGAGGTATTTTGTATTGAACTCAAAGGGATGTGGCTTTCAGCTTATAAACCCAGGATCTATCATGTATACAGTAGGTGCAATCCATTCTGGTTCTTCTGCTCTACCTTGTTTTTCTATCTTATTCCCCCTCCTTCTCCCTAAAAAAAGAGGACGCCTACATCAGGTTGTGTCTGTCTAAAGAAGTAAAAAAGATGGGGGCAGACATTAGAACTAAAAAAAAAACCCTGCTGAAACTGGGAAGGGCATTGAATCTGTCCCAAGAGTGTTGCTACAAAACTGGAGAACGCAGAGGCAAAGGGAGGCGATGGAGGAAGAAGACCTCTGTGTGGCCGGCTGCAGAAGCAGCCAGGTGAGAAGAGTCATGTTGGAGCCCTTTGAGGAATGCCGACCACTTCACACGGCATGGTTTAGAATGGATTTCCGGACACAAAATACACATTATTGCCTTGGTTCAGCCAACAAGAAGGCTCTCGGAGGCCACATGCATATTAAAGTGTGTAATCTTGCCATTACTATGGGGAAATAATTTACAAGATCATACAACCCGCTGCCTCCTGTAATCTGCTGGGACCCTGTGGTTGCTGTGGCTGCACGTGGGGACCCGGCTACTGAGTTAATGTCACCTACTGTGTAAAATTGCACCTCAGCAAAAAGAGAAAGCTGATTGGTCTTGGCCAGGGCTACATGTGGTGAAGGCTTAACTAGGAGAAAAGCTATTTGGACCCCTGTGGCTCCTGGCCAAGGGGGTGTCAGAGCCAGGCCTGACAGATCTGCTTTGGTGTCATAGTATAGGATCATTCTAGCTAAAACACATGGACGTTCTGTTAGCAGATCTGTGCTAAACTTCAGAGCATTTCTTTGGGACTCAGTGTTAACGTAAGAATATGAGTGTTTAGCAGGGGAAAGAAATCTGGAAACCGAGTCTGTATATCCACAATATCTTATTTATTTTAGGGGAAACAGAGTTAGGAAGGTGCAGGATGTCAAAAGAGAGACACAGAAAATCAGAGGGTACTTGTCTATTAGATTTCTTAGGCATCCCTAAATATCTGGGCCAGGGCCCAGCAGAGTGGCACTGTGGGGGGTGTGGGAGGGAGGTTGGAACCAGTAACATTTCATGAAAAGATAGATAAACTTGTTTTGAAAAACCTTGGCATTTGGGCACCTGCGTGGTTCAGTTGGTTAAGCATCTGCCTTCAGCTCAGGTCATGATCTCAGGATCTTGGGATCAAGCCCCCAAATGGCTCCCTGCTCAGTGGGGAGTGTGCTTCTCTCTCTCCTCCTGCCTTTTCCCATCGCTTGTGCTTGCTCGCTCTCTCAAATAAATAAAATCCTAAAAGAAAAGAAAAATCTTGGCATCTCAGATCAGATCAGACACAGGGCTTAGGAGATTCTCTGCAAGACCCACTCCACCATAAAGCATCTGTGGACCCAAAGCAAACCTTTATCCATGTAGGGTTTCCCTGTCTTCATGCGCAAAAAGGTGAAGTTTGCATGAGATGAACTTCCGGGCCCCCATCTCCCTGACCCCCATTCTGCCATAGCATAAGCTCCTTAGTCTTTACTGTCCCCATATCCCACACACACTGTCCAACAGGGTACCTTGCACATTGTGGGAACTCGGGAAATATTGAATGGAAGAGATGAACACATCCAACGGCAGAGTGCTCTCCTGGTGCGTTGAACAGGAAAGATTCTGCTCCAGTGAGTCCATCAGTGTTAATGCGGCCACGCTCCTTGGTTCTGCTCTGCAATTCCTCAAGTTTTCCATCGTGGGAAGTGATAGTACATTTCAAGGCAGGCAGGAAAGTCTCACAGTGTCAGCTGCTGGGAGTAAAGTGAGAAGCCAAATCTAGGATCAGGAATGACCAGATGGAGCTACCAAAACTTATATGGGTACAAGAAGTAAAGTTTTCAGCCTGGGGAGTAATTCAGCACTGGATCCTTTAGACTCAAAACCAAGCGGACTGAAATCTCTTCAATCTTAGCTTGATACATTGGGCTTCTGCTTTTATTTATACGTATCCTTTGCCTTTTCTTCCCCCTAGTGTGTTTCAGCTTTAGTTAATGGACCCGGGTGACTGGCTAGGGAGTTAATGGACAAGTCTCCGAGGAATACAGAGGCAGAGATAGCCCCTTGACTTCGCAATCAAGCCAGACGTTAGAGTTAATTATTGAAGGGGATAGAGGAAGAAACCGGTTAAAGAGAAAGTGAGCAAGTGGTCAGCCCCACTGTTCAGGCCCTGCCTTCCCTAAGTGACGTAAACCTTCCCAGAGAGGCAAGATTTTTTTTTTTTATTTGTTTATCTCCACTATCAGGTGGCGCACTGGCTGGCGTTCTGCATTTAGACAGCCGAGCAGGGAGGATATACATATATATTTATATTTATTGTATTTTTTCAAGCACATTCATCTGAAAAGGCTTGGGTTGATTAATATTTTCTGCTGTCCGGTAACCATGGCAATAGGGTCAGCAGATATAATACTTAATTTAATCTTCCAGCTGCCTCAGTGTGCTTCACCGGTGTCCCGAATAATAGAAAGCCTTTTGCCTCTCTCTCTCTCTCTCTCTCTCTTTCTCTCTTCCCCCCCTCCCGTATATTATCTCTTCCAGTGGCTCCCTCACATGACCCAAAAGGAATACACTTTTTTTTCCCACTCATTTCATTTTGTATATGCACCTGAAATAAATTCCTATGTGATTCTGCTTCCCACCGAGCTAGATTCCCCCTTCAACAACCCAACCACCCTCTTCCCCCCTCCACCTCCACTCCCCACCGCTCCTCCCCCCCCCCCACACTCCAGCAGCCAATCTCCACGGAATGACAGGAAACGTGGGAAGATCCTGATAGCTTTCATAGCCGCACCGTAAGGTTTATGAAACACACTCCTCGGCCAAATGAACCCATGCCGACTCTCCTCCCCGCTGCAGACCCAGGCGATTGGCTGAGAGCGCCTTGCTGGTCCGATTTGCTCTCCAGGTGGGTTAAGTGCATTGCTTTGTCTTCATTTGGCCCAGTTTCCTCATGTCATATCTCTTTATTTCCTTTCTCTTTCCTTCCTCCTCCTTCCCTCCGATAATTATCTTTTTTATTTTCTTTTTAAGCTACCATGTTTTTGCACACACTCAATATTTGGTTGGTTCTATGAGAAATGAGAATTGGTTTTCAAACCTAAATAGACTTTTAGCAAGAACGACTCCAGAGAAGGACCTGAGGAAGATGAGGGCGTAGAGATCGGAGATGAATATTTTTGTTTTTCCCGCTTTTCAGAAAAGCTGATATGAATTCTCTGATTTGAGTTCACCTGGTTCTTTCCTTCTTCAGTTTATCATCCTGCCACTGTTTCTTCCAGAGCTGTTAAAAGAAAACATTAAGATTAAACTAATACTTTCTTCCCAAAGCTGGCAGGAGGGGTAGGTTGGTGAGGGGGGATATTTAAAAGAAAAAGGGGGGGGAGGAGAAATGGTCAGAATATGGGTTCGAAGAAAACTGCAACATTTTTTTCCATTTCTGTTTATTTATTAACCAGACTTTTATTAATCCTGTCATTGACTCAAATAATAAACATATTTTCCCATTTATGCTCCCCCCCACCTTTTGTTGTTTTAGAAAAAAGAGCAATTTCAAGAGCAGAACAGTATTTTTTTTTAAATGAGGAAACGAACAACTATCACTCCCATTTCTTCCTCTGCTGAGCATAAACTCCAGTTTATCCTTTCAGGATTTCTTTTCCTTTTTGGAAAAAAGAGGTAAAAAATATCACAGAAAGTGCTGACCGTGCATTCACTCACTAGCTTCAGTCTGAAATTGGGCCAAATCCAGTTGATTACATTTTCCCAAAATGGAGGAGGGTGCCCGTCTGTCTTTGATAATGTGTGTCACGTCGATAGACATCCACTATCTTTGCTCTTCAAGGGCAGCTCCCCGGTCCTTTTCCTCCCATTCCCCCTTTCAGGAAATGGGGCATCCAGTTAAATCATGACGTTGTCTGTAATTGACATGCTGGTAATTGAAAGCTGAGGGAGTTGGGTTGGGATGCAGAGGGGAATGGTTATGCGGCTGTCAGTGCCCTGAAGTAGGTGCCACTGTAGAGCCACCACCACCTAGGACAGACGTTGCAGTCAGTGCCTTTTGCAGACAGGTCTCTTGTTAAGCCACGTGACATTCCTCAGCCAGCTCCTGTATATGCAAACATTTATGACTTGAAGCAAAAGGATGCCCATAGTGGTCCGTATGCTCAGTGTCCCAGACCTCCTCAGAGACAAAGGTAGACAAAGAAAGGTACCTGTAGACTCACCTGGGGTGGTTAATGCTGTGTACCTGAGTGCCCATAACATCCAGACCCTGGAACGATAGGCACACAGCCAACTACATGTGGATGTATAGACAAGCGTCTCTAGCTCATCACCATGGCTACAGCTACCTCCCAGATGAAATCTTGGATCTCCATGGGCCACAGGCCCTGTGGGGGTGAATGCTGACTCTCTGCTTATGTGTTCATCATCTAGTTCTGATTCGAGCATCCCCCAAGAAAGTGGGAAAGGGGATCAACAGTTCTGCATGTGTACAACACAATGGGCTTGATCAGACTGTTCCGCCAAGACATAGGACACGCCAGTAAATGCCCTACAAGTGGTGCTTGCCATCATGTCTAACACTACAATGTCAGTGTGCCAGGGAGGTGCTTTGCTATGCAGGGAGCCAAGACTGTCTGAGCTTACCACAATGAATGGAGTCTATTTTAATAATACTGAGGAAAATTAGGAGGAAAGGCAGCCATTTCATGAAAACACAAACAAGGATCAGAAAGAACTGGAGCATCACTTGGAAACAAGCAGTCCTTCCAGTACTTCAGCATCTAAATGGCTCAGCGTCTGTTGTGGTGTTTATCTCCTGGGGTTACCAGGCCAGTCTTCCTGCTTTTTTCAGCCACTGATGTCCATGGCTCCTACTCCAGCAAATCCATCGAGTCTTCAACTAGGGATCCGAGAGATCCACTGATTTCTCTTTGTGCTTCTGTTTCTCTACTGGCCTCGATTCTCTGTCCTCTCATTGCCTATCACTTCTACCTTCTTTCTTTGGGGTTCTCAGCTTCTGCGCTGCCTACCATCTTGATAGGTCTGAAGTCCATACCGCCTGCAAGTGAGGGTCTGAGTGGTTAGTCTCCACGCAGTGCAGAGTAGCCACTGCCCCAATATCTATGATTATCTTGGGATGAGGGGCCCATCTCTGACCCCTTTAAACTGTGGTCAGTTGTTAGGACCATCAAGTAGAAAAGAAGTATGGTGACCCCTTCGAAAGGGAGTGTGCTGGGCCCCCTAGGTGTCTCAGCCAATACTTTTAGTCATTAAGTGTCCCAGGTTCCCCAGCTGAACACCGCCTGGCAAGTCTTGTTGGCACTGGGCACTAGGCTTTATCAAAGAAAACCAAGAAAAAAAATGTGCATTTTCCCCCGGCTGCTTTCCTTAATGGCCTTTTAGAAGTTCCCATTTATATTCAAAATGGACTAACCACAGGTTTCTTGATCTATGGCCCTTTTTTTGCCCGATCAGTGACTTTTAATGCTGTATCTTCAACCACTTTCAGTGGGTTTACCTCCTGGTAGAAAGAAACAGAAAAGAGAGATAACCTGCTGCTTGTGGGAGGCACAGTTTATCAAAGGAAATAAATGGCTCTTTGTTTTTTAAAAAAAGTCCTACAGAACAGCCACCAAACCTTTTGTCCATAGAGTCTTTCCCCGGAAGTGTAAAGAGAGGGTACTTTCAGCGGTTCCTCATTGCTCTGAGGGAGATGCTGGGTGTGGTCCCAAACTTGGACACAGACTAACTCTCTGAACTTCCATCTTCCCCACATGGCAGCTTTCTCCCAGGTTACTTTTAATTTTTCTAATTAATTTTGAGAGCTCTTGGAGACATTTTCCATTTTGTTCACAGTTTGAGTCTTGCTCTGAGGTGTTCTCAGTAAATGCCTTGGTGCCTTTAGCAGAATTTTTTTAGTATATGGAGACTTCGAAGGAGACTCCTATTCCCATCTAATTTAGATGCCTGATCTGATTGTCATTTTCAGTCCAACGATGGCTTTGATTATCGGTGGTAACCTATAAATCATGAGCATCACGGCACAGTTCAGAGAGGGAGGAGGGAGACTGCTGGTTAAATACTCCAGAATTAAGGAGCTCAGGAAGGATACAACTGCTTTTTGGGAGGTGCTGGGTTAGCTTTTCTTCTAAAACAGTTGACTTATTTCATGCTGAAGGCGGGTCTGTTCCAGAATCTCAGATTGTGAGTGGAGTGTATGGGTGTGTGTTTAAGGAGAGACAAAACAGGGAACATTTTTGGTGTAGACTTTTGTAACCGTTGTGTAATTTTTTTTGTTTCCATATTTCCTTCTTTTAGTTGCGGAGACCTCCTCTTACAATATCGATAGTCTCTACTCATTAAAAGCTTTTATCTGGGTTTTCACAGATCTGGTATACAGATCTAGTTCTAGCATAAAACTGTGTCTCTTCCATGTTTGCACATCAGATGGATATTTGTACCATAACATGAGGAACTTTGAAGGCAATTCAGCTGTTTTCCCAAATGTGTAACTTGGAAAGATCCGGTATTCCACAGTGTGAAAAACACAGATGTCCTCCTCCACTTCAGAGAATGCCTATCAGTCAGTTGCCACCTGTTCGAGAAAGGGAACTGCTGAATGCAAAGTGGCAGCTTGTCACCAACTTCCCAAACCCAAGCACACTAATTAACTCATGCCCCCTCATGAAAACTCATTTGCAGCCGGCACAAAGATGCTTCTCCTTCTAAGATGGCAGCACTCAAGGGGTTGCCCCTTGGGTAGATGAGTCTGCAGCTCTGATTGTCTTTCTTGGCTGTGACCCAGCAAGAGAGGTTATGGGCTTGAGGGACTAGAAGGCACCCCTGAGTTTCTCCCCTGGGGCCATTGAATTCTCTTTAGCTACATGGGATTTGCAGGCTCAGTATCCTGCTACCTAGGATGCCAGATGAGATCCTTATTGAAGTGAGCTACTGTTGTCTTGCCCATAATTGTAACCCTAACTCCAGGTCTCAGAAGCACATAACTCAACACTTTTTAGGTGCTGGGATACTGTTAGGGCAGTGTGATACCTGCTCCTTCTTGCCTCCACCCTATAGTAGAATCTCCCAATACCATCCAGGTCTGTCCTCCACTTTAGAGCAGAAGCACTTCTTCCCCTGGCTGTTGGAAATGTTGGAAGCTGACAGCTCTCTAGAGAGTCCTCTCCCTAGCAGTTGCTGCAGGTTAATAAACTCCTTTCCTCAGAGGCAGACTACATCCCATTCTGGAGCTCCCCCTCAAATGAGGCCTTGAGGCCTTGGTTTGATCTGCGTCACAGTTCAAACTCTTCCTCGACCCCACCCTGCTTCCTTCACCCCACCGGGGGCAGTGTAGATCCTAAACACACCGCTCAATAACCTTTGTACCTGGACATACCCCTCACAGGGTCTCCTTACCTGAGACCTGTTCCTGTTAAGACCTTCACTGTAGTTCCCAAGAGGCAATTCCAGGCATCTTGAGGAAACCCTGAGACCCCTGAGGCGTGCTTCTTCTGAGCTTCACCTGTAGCTATTCCTTGGGCTAACTCGTGTGTCTACTATGATTGCCAAATTTCAGGAAAATGCCCATCCTTGAAAACGATGGTGTAGCCATCATTTGTCTGTAAAGAAATATCCCTTCTTTAGCTGTTCAGGGGTTGAGGTTGTAGGTCTTTCGGAAAATGATTATTTTCACATTTTTTTTTTTCCATTGATGTGTACATACATATAATAAAGAGCACAGGTCTTAAGTGTATGGCTTACAGGTTTATTCATATATATATTCATATATATATATATATTCATGACAGAGGGAAGTATATATATATATATATATATATATATATATATATATATATGTAGTGATGTAACTAAACCCATATCAATATGTCAGACACCTCCAGCATCCTGGGAAGCTCCCTCATTCCCCCTAGCCAGTGTTCCTTTACCAAAGGCCAAGACTGTTCTACCCTCTACCCACATAAATTAATTCGAAAATGATAATCTTGTGTATTTTGAGTTTCCACCTTTCATTTACAGTCTTTGGAATTTGGTGAGTACTAATGGAAATCATCATTTCCGTTATGCTTTTAAAACGATATTTAGAAAGCAGCACACAAGGGGAAAACTCACAACTCAACATTTACATGAAGTGCTTAGAAGTCTAAGCAGTGACACTGTTAATATTTGTACACACGTAAAACCAAAGAGGCATTCATCATTTGCAGAGAAAATGGTTCAGAATGCTATACAACCAAGATGTCAAATTATTTATAACTTAGTGGGATGGTTAGGTTGGAGTTGAAGCAGTCATTAGGCTGGGATTTTAAAATTAAATCAAGATACACAATCTAAGCTCTGAATATATCACTATTTTGTTTTGTTTTGTTTTGTTTTCTAAAGGTGTCCTACATTTTATAAGGTATCACCCTGTAATTCTTACAATCCTTCTTTCCCCAGTGCTGTTGAAGTTGTCTGCCTTTTCCTCACCTTCTCCTTTGGGGTGCGTCAGCCTTCTGTCGTAGTCCTTCCAAAGCTGTTGCCAGGATTCCCAGAAAGTTTCAAGTTGCATTTACTGAGGTCCCACAGTTGAGGCTCTCTTTCTCCAGGGGGTAAGAGGAAATAAAGGTATCATGTAATAAATGTGGTTGCGGCACATTTGTCAGATGGTCCCCCAGAGGCTGAGGACTGGGTGAGGCTGGAAGCAGATCTGGATTTTGCTCCTCATCCATGTGTTGGTCAGTCGAAGATGGTGGCACAGTCTCCACGCTTCCTGGCTCAGTCAGGTCCCAGCCGGAGGAGGAGAGTCTAGGTACTTAATGCCAGGAGATTACTATGGGTTCTAGTGTCAGAGGTGCTTGAAGGTCCCAGGGAAGTAATCAAGAGATGAGTGGCAGAGGGAAGCCTAGAGGAACAAAGGCAAGAAGCAGTGGTGCAGAAGCCAGGGGAAAGGCTGGCTCTCTGGAGGGAGCTAGAATCACAAGAAGGCAGACAGGCAGAAGCTGCGGTTTGCAGAACAAGCAGCAACTTCCAGCAGAGATAACAGGAGAGGGGAAGTGGGAGAAATGGAAGAATCCCAGGTGGTAAACCCCAGGTCCCTGCCAAGGCCTCCCATTGGGTGATCCCCACCAGAAGCCTGTGGCAAAGGAGCTCGTGGAAAGCACTGTTTGCACAGGGCAGTCGTCTGGAATGCGGAACCCAATGGGGGAAGGGAGGGTTTGGCTGTGAGAGCAACGTGGCCCATGACCAAACCCCCCCCTTTCCTGCACCTCATTAACTTATGAAGAGGAAACCTTCCTACCCCTTGGACATAGAGCTTATTTTTTAAGATGTGTTTCTCAGGAGAGCAAAGGCTAAACATTTAGTGTGTCTTTGTTTTCAGGGTGCGGGGACTTCCAGCTGAAGCCCGTGCTAGGGAGCTCGTGGATGCAGCGCCTTACTTGACGATTTACAGGCTATCTCAGTTTCATAAATCAGCAATGTTCGCTCCACGGGTGAGAGTCTGCAAATTCTAAACTAATATGTCGCTCTCTTTCTGTCTAGCATCATATTTATGTTAAGGCTCCATAAATCGTGCTGTACGTTTCTGCAGCACAGCCATGATGAAAAGTGATGTAACCAACAATAAGAATGGGAATTAGAATGCAAGAAAACAAAATGAAATAAAAATTCATGTGGCCTGCAATTTTAAGCTACTTATTTCAGAAATGAAATTTCTGCATTGATTAAGGGAAGGGAATCAAGGATTCAGTCTGCATTTAGCCATTTGGCTGCAAAGCCATTCACCCTGTCCTGGCCACATGAGAGATGCGCCTCTTGCCAAGGCTCTAAGGATTGTTGCTGGATCAGAGGTGTTGATGGGGAGCTTTCCAGCCTGAATGTCTTTCCTGAGGCAGAATTTCCAGAGGAATCTTAGGGGCCAGGGCATTGGGGTGGATTGTAAGGGCAAAAAGGGCTACTTTCAGTGACCAGATTTTCCCGCCAGCAGGTGAAGACTGAAGAGGGACTCAAGGAAGCACTTCTCAAGATTGAGTTAGGAAGTTTGCTCTTTCCTGCCTAGCTTAGCAAGGTGGATTCCGGTTGCTCTGTTTAGCTCAAGCATTTTTATCATACAGATTTCAGAGTCTTGTATACACACAGATCTCTTCCCTCTGTATCAAACTTGGAGAGGGAATGAATGTACTGGAGTTAAAGAACAAGCATGCTAAGTGGATCGGTTGGCTGGTAGAGGGCAGCGATTTCAAAGGGAAGCCACCCAGGCACAGAGCATCTTCCTTTTCTTGAGAGGTGTTTGCTTTTCAAGTTTTTTTATTACATATGAAAACCAACTGAAACATCAGGTTATGCATTAGACCAAGGATCAAAGGTAATATTTTAACATGCTAAAGGAATTCTGCCAGCCAGTCATAAGTATCAATCCGTCACAATTATTAGAAACAATGTACTCTGCAGTAGTAAAGAGATACAGCCAATATGCAGACACACACTAAATAAATTCCCTCTTAGACTGGCTGTTTCCTCCCCTGCCCTGACAGATGCAGGAATGGTTTATACAAAAGAGAAATGCTGAGAGGTGGAACTCAACAGCACACAGGTCCCTCTCCCCCTCCCCCAACCCAGGTCCCATTCATTCCTGCAAAGTCTCTGAATAGAGCTTATATCAGCACCCCTATTTCCCTCTTAAAGGAATAGATCAGTTCTGGATTCAGGGGTTTTCTATACAGAATGTGATTATAATACTAATGATTACACGTAAGCATCTACAGAAACAGCCTTGGGGAGGAAGAAACTGAGGGGTGGGTGGCAGATGCGAATTGATTCAGCCAGAAAATGGACCTCACCTAGGCATTTATGTGCATGCAGGTACCTGCTTTTGTTTCTCTTGAAGTTCTTTTGTTTTCCAGCCATATCATCATTAGCAGAGAGAACGCTGGAGGCAGCCCCTCTTTCCTGTAGTCATTTGCTTTACGTAAACCAGCTAGCAAACCGCTCTGTTAGTATTGATGTAGACATTACCACAAATCGCCACTTAGGGACCTGAACGAATTGACTAACTGGTTTCAGATCCAATACACATAACTTGATCAGACACAAAGTTTAAGTACACTTGCAGGCGTGCCAACTGCACCTACCAGGAAGTGACTCTTTGGCTGCCAGCTTCAAGAGGCCCTAAGGGAAACCCAGGAGGAAGGCGTGCAGATCTCGGGGTGAGGCAGCAAGTCGGGAGGTTTCAATAAGCCCAGTCCTTGGTGGAAAGAAATAAGGTACTGAGGGCAGGAAGTAAGGCAATTTCAAAAGCCACATGCATCCTTCAGGCCAGGGTGCTTTTGATACAATTTCATTAATTTGGCTTTTTATCTCCTGTCCAGTGGCTCTGAGGTCTGGGAGACAGAGTGTCAGATGACGTGGGAGATGCCTGATCTCTGATCAGAGAGAAATCTCAGCCGATCAAGAGTCAGCTGCCTGCGTATCTGCCCACCAGGCTGCCGGGCACCGGAGAACAATGGCTTTTGAGTTACTTGTCTTCTCAGTAGCCAGAAAATGACCCGGGCAAAACTGGGCAAAGGCCTTGGACAGACTGAATAGCACTGACCCTGGTGGGTGGCGTGGTGGTGCTGAGGACCACGCAGGCATGTTCCACCCAATCTGAATGTTAAAGCATCACCTGCTTCTTCCTCCTGTGGGGTAAAAGTGTTGGCTTTTCTCCCTTTACCTAGGGAGTAGGTATTTCTGTGGCATGGGGCTTTCCCTCAGAAATTGTGTAGTAGAATGCTGGATATGCAAGTGGTGGGATAGGTTGGACGTGTTGTCATGGGAGTTCCTAGAAAAAAGAAGAAATGAGAAAAACCCGTGGGTTCAACAGAGGGACATAAATCTGTGTGTATATGTATATATGGGGGTGGGAGAGATATTGATAAAGGTGAAGCAGGGAGGGTCTTGGCAAGAAAGGAATGCATAGTCTATTAAAAGCAGACCAGGCTAACAAGTGAAAAACAGTAGGTGGCTAAGGACAGACAGCAAGTTAGAACAGAGTGGAGGGCTTAGCTATAGGGAGAGAAGTGGATATGGGGGGGGTGGACTTCAAGAAGAAGGATTGGGTTAGAATGAGAAACCCTTAAAACCAGAAATAAAAATCCTGGTTTAAACATAGACAAAACACTTACTTCTTACATTATCATATGTTTATTATTATATGTATATTTAATATTTTATTATTAATGTATTTAATGCATACTTATTGACCACATCCTCTGTTGTCAAAGCATTGTGGATGCAGTGAAAAATAATAATGACCTGGTTGGTGACCAAGCAGCATTTACAGTCTTACAGTGTTATCTGTGAGCAGATTATTGAAGGCTTAAGGCATTTGGCAGTGCTTAATCCGTACAAATTGAAATAATTTAATGTTAAAAGTGATTTTAAAAGTGATCTAATAATAACACAAGCAAATGTACCCAAGAATTATGTGGTAGATCTCTATATTATATCACTTAATTCTCATGACCATTTTGTAAGGGAAAAGTTGTTAGTCCTATTTTATATCTGTGGCTTAGAGAGGTTAAGGTACACCCCATACGTTATGGTGGAAGACCTAGTTTTTGAATTTAGGCATATCTGAATTTAAGCATCCTATCCCTTGTTCTCTTCTACTATGCAGCTTCCCTGGAGGTGATGTTGAAGTTGGGTCAGGGTGGAGAGAGACTAGAGTTAGGGAAACCAACTAAGAGGATAATAATATTATTACTCTATGGGGGTAACAGTGAACCTACAAGCTATAGAACATACATGGGCCAAGGGAGATGGAGAAGAGTGTCATACTTAGTAGTCTTGACAGGCTACCTATGGAATTGGGAGGCATCTGGAATTATGAAAGTGAGGGAGTCAGGAGTGGCCCTTAAGTTTTCCAGCTCAGATGACTAGAAGGGTGGGTGGTCTGTGACCTTAGAGAAGGTGGAAACAAGGGAAAAAAGCAAGAGATGGCAATGAATTTCATTTTGAACAGATTTTATGTAAGGAGACAGTTGGACATCCAGGTAAATATAACTGATAGTTGGATATATGTTATTTGAGAGAGATTAAAGTTAGATATACAGATTTAGAAGCCATTAACAAAGGGACCAAGGAAGCAGGAGGACATAGCTGAAAGCAAGCAATTGTTCAAAAGCACTTATTGGGCATAAGGGGCAAGATGCATTTCATGGACCATCTGGTAGACCAAGGTTTCTCAAACTGAGCTCCATTGACAAGATAGGCCAGATAATTCTGTCTTGTGCATTATAAGATGTTTAGCAAGATCTTTGGACTTTGCCCATTAAATGCCAGTGGCAACACTCTTCTAACTATAACAAAAATGTCTGGATACTGCCAAATATCCCTTGGGGGACAAAATTACCCTCAGTTGAAAGCCACTTAGGTGGATGAAATAAGTTCATTCTTGTCCATACGACTATTTATAAATATGTATATCATGATATATAACTTCTTTATACATGTTATGCATACCTATGCTACTTTTCCAGTCAGCGGGACTTAATATTACCCTTGTATTTGCACATATAATGAAAAATGACTCTGATATGAAATGGTCAGCATGCTGTGTAGTTCCTTGCTTATGATTTGAAGTCTTTGGAGGCTTGTTCAAACTTACTTAATTTTACAGTTTTATTTTAGTGTCTGTGTCAAAGACAATTGAAACTCACCAACCATCCATATGCTCTCTTACATTTGTGTGACAGATGAGTTAGAGCCAGGTGACTAGTTCTAGTCAATGGATGGAGAGAAAGTGGCATATATCACTTCTGGGCTGAAACGGATAAAAGCCAGGTGCCTTTCGATTTCTCTTCCCTGACACAGTGGCACATATTCCAGATGACTTAGCTTTAAGATGGAGGAGTGCCTGAACCATACCAGACTTTGCATGGATATTATGTATCAGGTCACTGAGGCTTGGGGTTTATTTCTTGTAACATCAGAGCTTAGCTTTACCCTGACTAATAGAAATCTCCTAAATATAAAAGGCAGGAAGAATAAGAATATTTTAACAAGGTTTTGCCAAATGTATATCCACTTTATAAGAACATGACAACCACATGTAAAAACTATACCTAATTGGGGTGCGTGGGGGGCTTAGTCAGTTGAGTGTCTGACTCTTGATTTCAGCTCAGATTGTGATATCAGGGTCATAAGGTTGAGTCCTGTGTCAGGCTTGGTGCTTTATGGGGAGTCAGCTTGAGGATTCTCTTTCTCCCTCTTCTCCTCCCCCTGCTCGTGTTCGTTCTCTCTCTCTCTCTCTCTCTCAAATAAATAAATCCTAAAAAAAAGAAAGAAACTATACCTACTAGAGTAGTAAGATCAATGTTATTCACCATGACAAATCTGACATCTTATTATACATTCATTCAAAGAAATATCAGTTAGCAGTCGCCTCTAGTTTCCTGGTTTCAATGAACTTAGTTGTTATCTTATTTTTTAACACTAGATAATTCTGTTAAACAGAGCTTGTGTCAATGAAAGGTAGGTAGACTTACGTAACATACCAATTCAGTCTTTTTTTTTTTTTTGCTGAAAAAATTATATTTAGATTTAGCCAGCTGGACTCAGTTTAGATGATCCCAATTTTGTTGGCAACATCCAAAGCATCATAGTTAGGAGCCAGTCGAACACATGCCTTCTTCTTTCCATCAAGCCTGATGAAGGTGTTGACCTTGGCCACATCAGTGTCCTAGAGCTTCTTCACAGCCTGTTTGATTTGGTGCTTGTTGGTCTTGATATCCACAATGAACACAAGTGTGTTATCTTTTATTTTCTTCATGGCTGACTCAGTAGTCCGGGGGAACTTGATGGCATAGTGATCAAGCTTGTTTCTCCTGAGGGTGCTCTTTTGAGGATATTTGGGCTGCCTTTGGAGACACAGAGTCTTGGGTCATGGGAACATAGGTTACGTGCAGATCTTTTTGTGTGTGTGACTGTGGATGCCTTTCAGCACTGCTTTCTTGGCCTCCAAAGCCTTTGCTTTGGCTTCAGCCTTGGGAGGGGCAGGGGCTTCCTTCTTTGCTTTCGGCACCATCTTCGTGAAAGGGATTCCCAAGCCTCCTTTCCAGGGGCTTAACTCAGTCTTGATTTCAGATGTATCATGTGCACCCTGACACTAATTTCCACATTGCTTCACCCAAAATAAAAAGTTTGCTTGTTTGAACAGTAAGGGAATCACTACATTTTTTTGTTTGTTTTTCTCCCTATGTGCTTAAAAAGTTTTCAAATAGGAATTGGGCAAAACCTCGCAACTCTGTTACAAAAAAATATGAAAAACATCCTATTTTTGGAATTACCCTTGTGGAAGTGCTGGAATTAATGTGACGGTTTTTGAACTGGATATCTCAGTTATTTCTCCATTCTGAGTGGCAGTAGAATTCTTGATAAAATCATTAGCATGTTGGCCGATAGTATTTTCATTAATTTTAAAGCGAAAATATAAATGTTTTAAGGTACTATTCTAAAAGTGTTTGAATAACTGCAATGAAATTTTGTGGGAAGAAATTTGTAACAATTACATAAATGGTGCATCTTCGTTTTTACACTTGATATGATGTTTTTCATATTTATATAGCAGGAGTGGAGATGCTTTAACCATTTTGTGATTTTATTGAAGTACAGATCAGACAACTTGATATTGTGGAACACAAGATTTAAGTGACTGATCCCTGCTCTCACAAGGAGGCTAATAATATTGCAATTATTTTTTTTTAAAGATTTTTATTTATTTGACAGAGAGAGACACTGCGAAAGCAGGAACACAGCAGGGGAAATGGGAGAGGGAGAAGCAGGCCTCCCTCCGAGCAGGGAGCCCGATGTGGGGCTCGATCCCAGGACCCTGGGATCATGACCCGGGCTGAAGGCAGACGCTCAATAGCTGAGCCACCCAGGTGCCCCTAATATTGCAATTATTATGAGCATTGTTTTATTCAACTGAAAAAAAAAATCTGAAAAAAATTGTTTTAAGCATTCTGAATCAGAATTCTGCTTCTTACCATAAAGTGTCTTTCCCTACAGCCCTATTCTTAAGAAGGGGGAATATGGGAGGGTCTATATAACCATGTGGATCACACAGAGATTACACAGAGAAGGAAATTATATTGAAACTAGAATTGTGTGAATATTTTCCCTGAGAACTGATTTAGAAGAAAGCAAGACTTATAAGATAATGCTGCTTAAGGAAAGTTATGGAAGAAAATTGCTACCTGTAGTATTTATTGCAATTTGGATCCAGTGCATCAGGTAACAAGGGTGTCCGATGTTCATTACTAAATTATTCCAGAGCTTTGAAAGGCAAATCTCAGTGTTTCAATGAATTATGCTGGATTCAGTTAGACAAAAAGCCCTAAAAGGGATGATCTGGAAAAGATATGGAATCATTTCTACGTTGTTCATCTTACTCTGTCATAAAATGATCTTTTTTAATGAACTTTCAGTTCTTAAATCATATCTTAATGAGAACTTGCTAGCCAGATGGGATAGAAATAAAGATCGAATATAGTTGAATGTGCACATAGATTTTCATCAGAAATATATTAGAATCCCAAACATAAGGAAATACAGAACTTTATTTTCTCCCAACCAATTTCAAATGCTTGTGATCAAGAGGGCATTTTCCCTAATTAATATATTTTAGGTACCAGAGAAGATATTGTTGGGATTCAAATGGTGAGATCTTTGTGGATAATTCAAATAAATTACTCAGAAATTTGAGAAAATGTGGAGGACTAAACAACTGTTGAAAATAATAATATAGGGTTGCCTGGGTGGCTCAGTAGGTTAAGCATCTGCCATCTGCCATGCCCTGCTTAGGTCATGATCCCACGGTCCTGGGATGGAACCCCACGTTGGGATCTCTGATCAGTGGAGAGCCTGCTTCTTCCTCTGCCTGCCACTCCCCCCACTTGTGCTCTCTCTCGCTCTCTCAAATAAAATCTAAAAAAAAAAATTTTTTTAAAGAAAAGAATAATATAAAGCGTTTGCTGTGTACCAGACAGATACTGTGTGAAATACTTTGAATATATGATTCTCTCTCTCTTTTTTAAGATTTTATTTATTTATTTGACAGAGAGAAAGAGATCATAAGTAGGCAGAGAGGCAGGCAGAGGGAGAGGGGGAAGCAGGCTCCCTGCTGAGCAGAGAGCCTGATGCAGGGCTCCATCCCAGGACCCTGAGATCATGACCTGAGCCAAAGGCAGAAGCTTAACCCACTGAGCCACTCAGGCACACCATGATTCATTAAAATCATCACAGTAGCAATATGAGATAGGAACTATTGCTATTTCCATTTTACAGATGAGGAAACTGATGTTAAGTAAGTTGCCCAGGGCCAACAGCAAGTAGGTGGTTAAGCTGGCATTGGATTCTAGAACATATGCTCTTAACGGCCATTCTGTCTTCGCCCCAAGCAACTGGGCATACAGTTGGACATCAACCTCAATAGTGGCTGAGATGATGAAAATAAAAACAGAAATAATGTCTAGGCTGACAGACAACTTTTGCTGGGTTTTGTATGTCCTGTCATGCAGCTTTATTTGTTGGGACCCCATGCTTTCTTAAATCACAGCCAACTGGCTGAAATGGAAGAAACTCGATCAGTGAAGCTTTTCCCAGAAGAGTAATACCCATGACCACCATGTATTCTTGCCCCAACAGAATCCTAGGAGGCAGCCATGAAGATTTACATGCTGTATCCATCCATGTCAGTATCAACATCTACTCTGTTATCCTTGTGGACCTTGCTATGGCCTGCCATTTGGCTGTGAGATCCCTGCTGATGTGGGTTCTGTTATTCTTTACATCCTTCTGGCTTTCCCTTAACCCCACTGCAACCAGTGCTGGCCCATGTTGCTTGTCATTAGCATCGTAGTGGGCTGTCCCTCTTTCTTTTGCCACCCTCTTCTTGGCTGCCGTTCTTAACCAGCCACAATATTGTTAAAACTCTGGGCATGTAGCCGTACAGGATGGCTCCATTCTTTTAATTTTCTTATAGTATTTTTAGCTCTTTATCAGTTCCTAAAAGAGTAGCCCTGTTCTCTCAAGTTCTTCTAGGCTCCTCTCTTGAGGACCTTTTATCAGTCATCTGTTGGTGAGTAACAAATCACGCCACAGATTAGAAGCTTAAGACAAAATGGTGTATTAGTAGTCCATTCATCTGGACTAATGGTCCAAATGTGGACCATTTGGGCTGGGCTCAGCTGGGACAACTCATTTCTCCCCCGGCAGAGTGTCACGTGAGCTCTGGGACCTCTGTTGGGTCAACTATAACTGGATCTCTCTCTTCATTTGGCTTCTCCTTCTCAAGACTAGCCTAGGCTTCTTTCACTGGTGCTAGAAGCACCAGCAAACAGCAAGAGAAGACAAACTCCTGCAGGAGCACTTTTCAGACTTCTGCTTGCCTCACATTTGCTGAAGTCCCATTGACAAAGCAAGTCACGTGGTCAGTCACAGCATTAATGTGGGAGGGTCTGTATAATCACGTGGATCACTCAGAGATGTGATTCACTGGGCCATTGCTATAAAAGACCGACCTTTATCCAAGTCCTTCTAGAAATGGTTCAGAACACATTTGAGCAACTCTGCCCTATCATGCCAAGCCCAAACTGTCCATCGTCAACTAAAATCTTCAGTTTGATATTCAAGGCTCTCACCAATATGGTTCTCTTCCAAAACTCTGCTTTTATAAACCTCTTCAGGAATCCTGTACTGTAGCCACTGTTCCTGTTCACCTTCCCCTTCCCATTTCCTCAAGGTCAAACCCTTGCTCTTTCTAAATAGCAAGCTATTTCAGCTTAAGGAACACTATTTTTCTACCAAACTTCAATCTCTAGTTCCATTTCCCATCATTTCATTTCTGTTATTGCTGTCATCTCATAAGCCTTATTTTTCCAAGGAGGTTTTATGCTCTAACACTTGTATACCTAAGATATAAACACTCGGGAGCCTGTACTGAATTGGGCTGATAGATGAAAGGAATTTGCCTCCCTGTGAATTCCCTGCAAGGGTTGAAGTGGTCTTCTTCTGGGTTCTGGGTAAAGCCCGAGATCCTGAAGTGTGCAGAACAGGCACAGGACACAGAAGGATATATTCTTTGCAATGTTTGTAGATAAAAGTGAATTCCATTTCTGAAGAGGAAAAAATAAGGAAAGGAGGCCCTAGATTCAGCAGGAAGTGAGGAAGTTGCTGGGCTGGAATGAAAACTGCAGGACAAAATCCATGAGGTCAACAAGCACCATCGAGCTAATTTGATATTTGGAATACACACTGGTCTATCTTGATGTTGGGGGCTTGCTGGAATTCTTGAACTGATAGGCTTTCTGGCAAGGAGAATTCTCCACTGCAAAAAGAGAGTAGTGGAGAAGTGCTATCAAGTGACACTTAAGGCCCTCAATTAAGCTGTTGGAAATCAATTAAGCTTTTGGATAATCACATGGTATTTATTCAACACACGTTTATGGCTCAACTACTATGTGCCGGACACCATGTTAGGTAATGAGGGCACCATGGTGAATAAGAGAGAGGCGGTCCCTGCTCTCAAGGAGCTTACAGCTTTGAAAAAGTGAACGATTAGAGAACTTTCTATTAAGTTCTAGCACTGGGCACTGTGAGAGCACATAGGAGAGGGCTTACCTCAGATTTAGGGGGTCAGAGAAGGCTGTTAGATGAAGTAGCAACTAAGCAGAGAGCTGAAGCGGAAGACACAGATGAATCAGCTTCAGAGGTGTGTGTGTGTGTGTGTGTGTGTGTGTGTGTCCGTGTGTCCATGTGTGTGGACAGGTGCTTCTGTGTCAGAGTAGAACAGTGCATCCAGAGAGTAGTTTGTGTTGAAAGTAAGAGGTGAGTGATGCTTGGGTGGCTCAGTCATTAAGTGTCTGCCTTCAGCTTGGGTCATGATCCCTGAGTCTTGGGTTCAAGTCCCACGCCAGGCTCCCTGCTCAGTGGAGAGCCTGTTTCTTCTCCCTCTGCTCTTCCCTCTGCTTGTGCTTGCGCTCTCTCTCTCTCTCTCTCTCAAATAAATACATAAATATAATCTTGGAAAGAAAGAAAAAGAAAGAGAAAGAAAGAAGAAAAAGAAAGAAAGAAAGAGAGAAAGAAGAGGTGAGAGAAAGCATGGTGGGTTCAAGACACTGAAACCTGCTTCTTATGGTTGGATTTCTGAGGAGGGAAGGGGGAGAAATGAGGCTGGAGCGCTGGGATGTGCAGGCCTTGTGTGCCACACCACAAGGCAGAGCTAGAACAAAAGCCCAAACACAGTCATGAAATGGAAGGGTATTTTTTTTTATCAGAAATCTTTTCTTTTTGGCTTAAAAAAGAATTTGTAAATGCTGTAATTACACTCCCTCCCCACCGTCTGTCCCTGATTTCTCTCCATGGAGACTTGAAAGTTTCTCTCCATAGAAACTTGAACCTGGGATTGTACCTAGGAGTTGAGCATTCTTTATTTAATAAAGGAATGGAATGGGTCAGGGAAAGCTGCGGAAAGAAACCTGGGGCCAGTTGTTCCCTGTCTACTGAGTGGGGTCTGAACATTATAGAACAAGAAGAGGCAGGCTCATATCATGGATCCTACCTCTCCACTTAGCTCCATTTCCTAGATTACCCATTGGTCCCATCTGCGGTGACACTATGCAAGAAATTTGTCATTTCCTTTTACTCATTGTTCAACCCTCTGTTTGTCTTTGCTTATGACCTGATCTGTTTTTAGCCTTTCTCATGTTTTTGTTAATTTTCCAAATATGTACAACTCGCCATTAGTTCTCTCTCTACCCTTTGGAGGACAAAATTGCTGGGATCCTTTTGTACCTGTGTCTCTGAGGATACTTCAAACCTTATAAAACAACTTTTTTCTTCTCCTGATGGGATATGCTGCCTGGTTTTAAAGGTGTGTTAGGTGGCTGTGTCTTTCCAGTTAGCCAAGTGGAAGGTTCCTATTCCTATCCATGTTTTAACACTGTACATTTATGAAATGTACAATGTAAAATAAAAATAAAATGGCAAGGCAATGCATGAAATGTCCCTATGCCACGGGAGGAATACAAATGAAAGACCTATTTCCAGAGAGGCTTCTTTCATCCGAGGCATTCCTCTGGCAGAACAGATGCTAAAACAAGGGAAATTGGAAGTTGATTGGTTTGAAGGAGAGAGTGTTTTGGGAAGTGTGTTTCTTCACATTGTAGCTTTTCGAGTGCAGTTCTAGATGTCCCCTCTGATGCCGTGCCTCTCATTTGGGACAATTTGGCCCTGAGCTGACCATTCGCCTTCACTCACCCGTGCCACACAAAGGGGTGAGCTCATCCCAGCGTCATCTGATATTCCAGTGGCCCATCTGGTCACCAGTCACCCAGCTCTTGGGAACATGGAATTAGGCTATCTCAAGGGAATGCCCGTGGCGAAAGTCTCTGAGCCTTTTTTGCAAGAGTTTGGGGCTTAATGCATCATGATTGGAGGTGTCCAGGCTGGGTATCTGAATTTTAAGACATTAGAGGCAACCAGAACTTAAGTCTTTGGGAGTGGGATGGAAGACAAAACCCAGCTCTGTCTGAGCAGGCAATGTTCTCCGGACCACTGGAATAAGGCAAGGACCCGTCCTGGAAAGAGTGCTTCCTCTGACACGTCAGCTCCAAACCCTCTGTCATCACCCAAGGCTCTGAGTCATAACATTTGCCCCAGCACTTCTGCGCCTTTTCTTACCTGCAGACCTGGGGCTCCAGCACAGAAAAGACGCTCTTCCCCCATCCATGTTCTACCCTCCCTTGCAAACTTGACATTCTTGCAACCACGTCCCTCACCGTCTGGGGGAGGGGGTTGGGTTTCAGACTGTTTTCTTATTACTAAATGGAGAGGTATTAACAACACAATGCAGAAATTAAAAAAAAAAATAAAGGCAGAGGGTGAGGAGTGGGGGGAGAAAAGAAAAGACAGCCGCCTGCTCTTTTCTTCTTGGTATTATTATTTGTGACAAAGCCCTCGGTCCATTTTTCTTCATAATTTGCAGGACTCCTAATGGGAACAGCACCTCCCAATTACCATGGCTGCCAAAGGCTAATTTGGTTACCCTCCGGATCCACAATAGTGAAACTGTGTCGAGCCTTTGTCGATATTTGCATACTATACATACCAGGAATGTAAAACAGCTGCCTGGCCCCTCTCCCACTATCATGGCAATTATGGGTCATTAGCTTCCCCCCCTCCCCCTTTTTTCTTGTTCTCGTCTTCCAGGGTCTGGTAGGCAGTGGTAGGCAGCTGACAGGTTTGCAGAGACAAGAAATGAGAGCACGGAGCCGCATGGCCTATTTGTGGAGAGGCTGAGGCTGACGGACTGCCTCTTGAATCGCGCTAACGCTGCCTGGCGCTCTTATTCACGATTACCTCCTTTTCTGCCAGCCCCCTCCCTGGCTCTCGGCTCTTCTTTCCAAAGCCTCTTGGACAGTCAGTGTCGGCCCCGCACGTGTCCGCGCGTGTGCGCCTTAGCCCTGGCAGCCAGGCCGGAACCTCCTCCGGGGACACGTGTGCTGCCACTTGGCTCTGGAGACTGCGCTTCTTGGGATGCGCTCTCCTGGGGACGCGCTCTGAGGGATCGGGCCAGCCTAGAGGCCTAAGCTGCTCCGCCTTAAGAGGAGGGGAGGCTTCACTTCTCAAGTTTTCTTACTGAATCTTAGCCCCGTGGAGTAGGGGGAGGGCAAGGGGGAGGCGAAGAATGAGAAAGGGACTTCACCATGAAGTACTCTCTCCTTTGGAACAATGTGTTATGTCTTGCGGTAGTTAATGGGAAGTTATGGTTTTGAATATAATTTTTTCCTCCTTCAAGCTGCTAATTTTATTGACAATATGGATAGATTGAAAGACCCAAAGCTTTTGTGTTGTTTTGTTAAAGCAAATAAGTGAGGCACAAATGTAAATTACATCTCCAGGTTCACATTAGAGGTTTGCAAATAATACTGAGCTAATGGTTATTGCAAAGGAAAATAGCACTGGGATCAATATTCTATACAGTGGAAGGCGATACCTCTCTCTCTTTTAATCACCTCATTGCAGAAATGGCATTGAAATTTGAAATCTCATTTTCTCCATTTGTACAAATTGAACATAAATCACCATGAGTGAGGGGAGGTGGCAGGCAGCTTCACTCTTTGCGGGATTGCATTACTAATTAGTGTTGGGCTAAAGCCGTGCACAGGCTGGGAGAGGTTTTGCTAGACCTCTGACCAAAGGCAGGATGCTCTGGATAGCCTGGACGTGTGGGGGAGGGGCCCTGCCCGGTGTAGTGGGGAGTGAGTGAGGCCAGGGTTAGCCCTGCGAGAAAGAATGGAGACAAGAATGGAGACAAAGGGCAAAAGGCGTTTAGACCTTCACTGGCTTAGAACATTTTCTGTGCCAAGATGGCAGCTCCCTGTCAAACCCCTTAGATGTCAGCGGGTCAGAATGTGTAAGACATCACAGTTCCTAATAAGTAGCAGGTGAGATGGGAGCTTTCAAGCCTTATCTTTGTCTGTGTCTGTAGGGATAGAGCACGGGGTGTGTGAGATGGAAGAACCCTCCCAGACATGGGCACGCCCCTGTTACCAGTGCTCCCCTCCCCCCACCACAGTCTGCCTCCTGCTTACCAACACCAGTCCCCCATTCCTTCTGTTGTCCTGGCTTCATACACTTGCATCGAGGGGGCCTGCACAGCTCTGAGCTGGGTGACACATATTATGTATAAAAGATACTCTGAGATGTCAAGGGCCTCCGATATTCAACTATACTTTCTCAGTGTCACAGCTTACTTGACCTTGAGTGTGGGTTCATCAGAGGATAAGAAGTCAAAACCTCTTTCCCTCCCATTAAGCCAAAATAGCCTATGCTCAAGCACTTTGGGACTGGGCAGGTACGAGGGAAGAATGTCTTTTCTTAAAGATGACAAGAGGTGGGTGAGAAAGTCGGTATCTGAAATGTGTGGGGAGAGAAGAGTGCAGGGGAGAGGGAGGTCAACTTGGCTCATGGAACTCCTGGCTTAGGACTTTGTTCTTAAGGATTTGGAAAGACCACGTAGGGAAGTCGTGCATGCAGAGCCTTTGACTCGTCTTTGCAGCTGGTCACTTGCCCTCTCACTTGGAGTAAATAACATTCTGCTAGGTGATGAATAGAGGATGTTTAGCTCATTAAACTTGATACCCCAAGGGCAGGGTGGACTGGTAAAATATTTATATATTTATATGAGAGATTGCTCCCATAGGGGCCAGTGTGTGCAGATTAGCCCGAAATGGGACAAGCTAGTGTCCATCATGGTGAGGCCTCAGTGGTCACCACAGACACCAGCATCTCCTCCTGCAGCCAGTGGGTCGCCATTAGGATGAAGAAAGACACCTTTTCGTTGTCAGTCAGGAAGACCATTAGGAAGGCCAGAGTGGGTCCTGCCACAGTTCAGGAGGATGGCCGGCCAGTGTGGAAGAGAGCAGCGCAGGTGCACTCTGCCCTCATCTGCCTGCCCCTCCTTCTCCGTGCCTGGGGAGAAAGGCGGAGGGACTCCCATAGATTCATCAACAACCCAGGAATTTTCTATCCTTTTCCTCGCTCTTAGCAGTGGCAGGAGGAGTTAAAAATAGGGGAGGTTAGGGGGAAAAGTAGAAACAAGATTCATTACCTAAGGTCCTTCTCATCCATTTCAATAGATGAAAGCAAAGAAAATACAGCAAACCCCATCCAAACAGTAAGCAGGTGGTGGCCGCTAATAGAGAAGAAATAAAAACCTTTTAGAAATCAGAGCCAACTACAAAAAACACTGACAAAGTGGAATGAAAGTTCTGAACAATCAGTTCAAAGAAAAGGGTGTTTGAAATAAACCCTTAAAAACATTTCAAATGGCGAAGAAGAAAAAAAGAAGCTGTTTTAGATATTTGAAGCTAGGATGACTTAATCTAGAGAGAGAGTTTTTTGTACTTTGCTAAAATAAAATAAAATAAAATAAAATAAAATAAAATAAAATAAAATAAAATAGAACAAAGAAAGCCTAATAGGTTCTTGGAGGTGATGGTGCTTGGAGGACAGACATCTATCAGGTGCACATGGACTGCCTTGGTTTCCAATCACAGGTTCATAACCAGCTCCTGGGTTGACCTGGGGCTCTTAACCTCCCTGTGCCTCCATTTGTCCAGCTATAAACTGGGGTTGGTAATAGGCATGTCTTCTTACCCCCTCAGGTCCCTGAGGAGGTATAATAGGATAATGGCCTAGATCCTATTGATGGAGAATGAGTAACTGCCATTTTGTGACCTCTGCCTCTAGAGGCCAAGCAGGTATCCTTCCAGAAACCTTTGGGGGACCCTTCCCCTTTCTGGTGAATTTCAGTATTCATTAATTTCACATGAGCTGTCCCTGCTATAGTTCTATTGTGGTATATGATGACAAAATGAGGGATGTACACTGTCCCCTCTCTCTGGTTGATCACATGTTGAAGGAGGCAGGCAGGTTAACAGGTGACTGTAACAATGCATGAAAGAGTGGGATATCTAGGGAGTGCAGCCTGGAGGGGCTTCCTGGAGGAGGTATGACTAAGCTTTTTTCTTGCAGAACAGCGGAAGTGGCTGGGTGTTAAGGCTGGAAAGGCATCTCAGCCGAAGGAACAGCATGTGCAAAGGATGAGATGGATGAGGTTTTTTGGTTTTTTTTTTTAAAGATTTTATGTATTTATTTGACAGAGAGAGAGAGAGTTCACAAGTAGGCAGAGAGGCAGGCGGAGAGAGGGGGGAAGCAGGCTCCTTGCTGACCAGAGAGCCCGATGTGGGGCTTGATCCCGGGACCCCGAGACCATGACCCGAGCTGAAGGCAGAGGCTTTAGCCCACTGAGCCACCCAGGCGACCCTAGAGGGATGAGTTTTGAGAACAAGAGTCAACAGGACTCCTATGGCAAAGGATTTGGGGCACAGAGGGCAAAGTGGAGATGGAGGAGCCAAGGGAGGGAAGCAGAAACTTCACCAGTGAGCATTTGGGTAAGTCAGGACTTGGATTCAATTGGAATTGGCAATTCACAGTTGTGGAGGCTCTGAGTCATCAGCAACTCAGGATCCTTTTATTTTCCCAAGCCACCTTCCTTAGCAGGTAGCTTTTATCTTCAAGTTCGCCTTGCAGGTGATGGGGAAGAATAGGAAGGACATGGCATAGGTACTGAGCAGGCTGTAGCACAGCCTTTCCCATCTTAGGAAGGAGTGCATTTATCTCGGGTGTGTTCTGGGATCATTATCTTGATGAGACCTGCATTCATCTTGCTTTCACACCCTCTCAGATATTTGCACCTCATTCTTGTGTTTTATGAAAGGCCTAGGAGTCCTAAGGGATGGACAGGCTAACAGAAAAACACTTAGGGGAGAAGAGGATAAGACATTTAGAGATTTGCTGCAGTGAAAATAAAACCCAAGAGTCCTAAGACCTAGGCTGACAGCCCACCTTAACTTGCCCGGGTGAGTCCTGGCATGTGCCTATTTCCGTGTTCCATGCAGCTTAACATTTGTCCCGGATTTTCCTTTTATTATTTTTCATAAAGTGTCATTATTAATTGTTGCATTAAAATAAGCCAGGAGGACCTGGTAGATCTTCATTTTGTTTCACGGACTCCTACCAAGGTCTTGTCCAGCTGTATGTGAGATGCAAGTTCAGTGAACCGAATTCTCATTTTAACTTCTGGTGAAGGCTGAAAGACTACCAGGGGTGACTGGTCTCTGTTCTCCCAGGTTGTTCCGGGCTCAAGGTAACTGACCCCGCCTTCCCAAGCGCAGCAGGCATGGCATTTGCTGCGCATGCAAAGTGTGCTCAGCTGTGAGCACAGGGTTCATTAACTCCTCTAGGGCTCTGGTGGTGGTGAGAAGTGTTTGATGCTGCCGGAGCTCGCACTGGCGACCTGTGCGTGGGACCCACGGGGTACAGCATGCCTCTGTGATGTGATTCCCGGGAACTGTAGGAAACTGTAAGTGTTCTCATGTAGGAAAAGAGTGGTCCCATGTAGGAAACAGAGTCTGAGCAGCCCTCCCATAGAATAGAGGATGCTGTGAGAATAGCAGTATTGTCTCTTATCATTTCAACCCACAATGTTTATTTTATTATTTGGTAACACTCTTATTTCAAAATAAACCCTTTCGGCAGCAGTGAGCTAGCTCAAAAGACAAAAGTCCATGTTTAAGGAAAAATTCATTACTGAGTTTCTTACAGGAGTTGAACTTGGACAAAATGTTTATCAACAGTTTCCGTCCACTGTGACAAGTGACTCCAGGAAAAACAGGAGGCAAAATTTGCTAACAAAACATCAGCATCTAGTTTTAAGAATTGGTAGTTATCTTAAGATGACTCTTTTGAATCGATGATGTATCTGCGGAAGGTGGGTTTACATATCCCTTAGCAAAGCGTGAATTTTCATTTGTATCACATGGTTTTTTAAATAAATTTCACTCATTTGCTTAAATTCTAAGTCTCTACACATGCGCAAAAGGTGAAGTGTTTGCAGTTAATAAGCTCACAGTTTAAGCAGAAGGAAAACTGCAAATACTTGAAGGCTATCAATTTTATTCGTGCTGTGAGTTGATTCACAAAGAAACTCAGTTAATTCTAATAATTGGCTCAAATTTTTACTTCCAGTGGAGGAAATGAAAATAAAATTTCTGGAAGTTTTTTCTGAAGGAGGCGAAATATCTGCCCTCATTGTTCACATTACTGTCAGATTCATTTTCTAAAAATAAACTTTAGTTTAGCATTGAAGACTAAATGATTGATTTTTGTAGTGAGAAGACACATTCTTACATTACACTGCTTCACAGCAAAAGCAGTGTCATTATAAAATTAAGAAACTTACAGTGCAGAAATAGGTTTGAGATTGGTTTTGGGGTTCATATAACTCATACTTCCCTCCCACTGAACTGCAGTGTTAGATCGATTAAAATTAAAGTGGCAGGGGTTTAAATTTACACCTATTTTTGTATATCCTCCTTGAGTAATTGAACCACAAAATTTTTGTCATGGAGCTGATGGTGGATATGAAAAAAAGGTGTTCCTGTCTCCGGATGCACTTTCTCTTTGCAGCCCACCATCTTTTTAAATATTTTTGCACCTTCAAAGAACTTTTTGCACCTTCAAACAACTAATTTTGTAAATCATCCTACATGTTTTGCAGTGGTATTGAACTTCATTCATAAACACATTTGTCAGTTTTGGTTGCATTATCTGTTGGATAACTTGAACCTCAATTTCCAAAGAATAGAGTGTTCACAAAGCTTCATTTTAAAGCTTTGAACCAGTTGCAATCTTTGAAAACACTACTTACAAACGGGAAGAATGAAATTTATTTCTGTAAAGAAAGGAAAAAAAAGTGAACAAATTAAATGTGGAGAACTCACAAAGTATAGAAGACTTTAGTTTCAAAGTTATAATTGCTCTTTGGAATATCTTAATCTTTGGAAGAATCTTTTGATGACATTTTTATTTTTAAGTGTATAAAGTTATATTCTTGCTGGATGGAATGAAACTGAATGGATTATAATTTGTAATCATAGACACAACTTATTTGAAGAGGTTTTCCCTCAAAAACATATCTATAAAGGATAAGTACTTGGGAGATTAAAAGACAATATCTGAGAAAGCAATTGGGCTAAAATATTTACACATTTTAATATGAAAAATAGAGAATTGGAATATACGCTAGTAGAATTTGCTCTAAACTTACAAGGCATCTTAGTAACTAGAGAAAAAGTATTTTTCTCAATTAAAAAATAATATAATCTACAGAGGAGATTCAATTGAGGATGTCAACGATCTCAAATTTATTAACAATAAAATGCAATGTTAGTACTTTCCAGTATGTAATACTTCAAAAAGCTTTAAAAATGCAACTTCAAAGATTATATGCAATTTTATGAAACAAAAAGATTAAAAAATAAATCTGTGTCAAAAAAATTCTTCAGGAAAATACCATGACGTAGTAATATTAGAAATAAATAAAACTTAAAAAACCATGAAAATATATGAATATATGCCAAGCACCATTATTCTGCTAATGGTATTGTTTAATATTTGGGTAATAGATGGGAGAAAATAAATTACTTCTAGTTTGCTTTAATGGGCATGGATATATTTATTTGGTGCCAATAATTTTATTTTTTAAAACAGGTTTTACATGAAACTATTTTATAATTCCACCAGTATAAAGAAAATCAGCCTATTGGTCAATAAATTTAAGTTATAGAATTTTAATTATTCCTAGCACTCTCTTTGGCTCTCAAAAATGTACTAATTCAGTTGATGAATTATGCGACCTCCCCAATAATAGAAATAATAGCTGAAGAAATCATCAGCAAGAAGAGAGAAAATGGATGGAGGAGTTAGCAGAGGGAGGAACAGGAAGGAGACCAATGGAAGCACAAAGAGAGGAAGGGAAGGAGGAAGGAAAGGTTGTGAGGAGCCCCAGGGGAGCTGGGGCCTAGCACATGGCTCAAGAGGGCATCCCTCCTAGGGACTGTATAGGCAAGAAGAATCTCAGGTGTCAGGCAGATTTTGCCAACTGCTGTTACTTTCCCATGTATCTCATTAGATCCATTTCCCATGTATCTAAAGAATAAGGTTATTCTTGTCCTTCCCCTCATTTAAATGGAAGTGACCCCATACCCAAGTCAGTTAATGTAGGCTGTTGTTCTCTAATACAGTTCCACTGAAGGGTACCCAAGAGAGCTGGGTACAGCAGGATATACACCTCAGATGACGCTGGGCAACAGGAAAGAAGTGGTGAATCCCCATGAGTTCATAATATAGGTCACTCTGGTGGTAAATACCCATCCTGCTTTCTGAAAGAAATCATTCATCAGCTAGAAAGACAGTGCTCTCAATTCTTGATTCTTTCATTAACTATTTCATCTCTTACTCATCCGCTCAATCATTCATTTGTTCATTCACCCGAGAAGCATTTGTTGATTACTTACTGTGTGCCAAGCACTTTGTTAGGCACTGGTGGGGCACAAAATAGAATAAGGCAGAACTTAAAGGTGTGCATAGGTTTCGGGTCCATAGATGGTCAGGGAAGCTGCCAGTTAGAGTGGGGACATGTTGGAGGCCTATAGGGTGCCCCCGAAAGAGCATCTGCTTAGAGGGGTACTAAGGAGGGAGTATGGAGGGAGGAAGGTTGATAGCAGTTTCTCCAATTAAACTAAGCTTCCCCCTTCCCCTGTTCCTCCTCCTCTGCTGCCTCCTGATCCCCACCCTCCCACTCCATGCTCTCTTACCTGGCAGGTAAGGGTTTTAGGTCAGAATGCAAGCTACTGCCCTTTGCTCTTGCCATCTTTAATAATACAAGAAGAGCGATAACACAGATCTCCAAGAATGATTCTCTTTGCTCCTTGGTGTGGCTTCCAACTGTTGTTTCATTCCTGTTGAGTCTCAGACAGTGTCCTGGAAAAACTTTTAGGACCCAGTAGCTGTTTCCTGTTCCAGGTTCCTCATGTGTTGTTTCTGGGCACAGAAACAAATCCAATTCAAGCAAATAATGCTGTCATCAGGATCTTGTGCAGGCGTTGGGGTGGGGGCGAGGCCTGGCCAATCGAGTGCTATGTTTAAAATATCTTGAGATCTTCAGAAACATTTGTTTTTATTCAGAAGTGTTCATTTGATGTTTCCCTGACCCACACAGTTTCCCTATGGGCTTAAGCTCCCATTTGTTAAAGAAACAGATGGGAAAACCAGTTCAGTTTGTGTTTGTTTTAGCATTTAAGACAGCTTACCATGAGTTGGTAGAGTTTGGACATTGCAGATAGTGACATGTTATATTTAGCAGGCATGAAAGGGAACAGAATCATGTGACCAATTTAGAGAGGTAGAAGCCAGGACCTGCCCAGTTGCACAGAATAAATCACTGGTGGCACTGGGAGTAGAATCCTGTGATCCTACTGCGGGGTCAGTGACCTTGAGTGGGACGATCTAAGGTGGACTGGGAGAAACTCAAGTGTTGGGCAGATTTTGCCAATGGCTGATGGTTTCCCATATATCGCCTGCCTTATTTTGGCCCTTCTCCCTATTGAAATAGAAGAGACCCTATACAGAAATCAGTGAATGTAGCCTATTGTTACATGATACAGTTCCACCCATGGGTACCCCTGAGAGACAAGGAGTGCCCCAACCCACAGGGATGGCCCCTGTCAGAGTCAGGGTCCTGGAAGTAAAAAGCCAGCATACTCAACATGTTGGTCTGCTGAAGAGACTTTAACAGTGGAACTGTTTGTAGAGTTGAAAGGGTAAAGGGTAAAGGGAACTGACAAAGGATGAGGAAGAACCTCAAAGGACTGAGGTGGGAAGAAGAGAGATAGTGTTTCTGGTCTCTGGTGAGACCTGTGGCTGCCGGGGGGAGCTGTAGCTATTGGTGGAGCCACTGCCAAAACCATGGGGAGGCAGAGAGGAAACCAGAATAACCAGTACTCCGACCTCTTCCCATAGGTTAAACCCAACTGTGACCTGGAGGACAAACTAATCCAGGGGGCGAGTCTGTGGGCATCAGTCTCCGAGGACACAGAGTGGCGTGGAGAGGGATGGAGGCAGGCAGGAGGGTCTGGAGGGGCAGAGAGAATAACCAGCACACCCTTTTTTTTACAACACCCCCTTGACTCAGGCAACTATGATCTATCTAAAACACCATGTGCTGTTTCTCCCATTGCTGACAGAAGCAGAGAATAGCTCCACCTTTCAATGTGGTGGAGCTTCTGGCAATAAATAGAAGCTTTGTGGCTCTGTCCAAATGCATAGTGGAGACAACAGCCTATAGGCCAGCTAAGGGTGACTTCACCTTGTGCCACCATATGCTAGATAACCCAAGAGCTATTTCTTGGAGTCTTTAGGTTTCCCGGTTTTTAGAGATTAAAAAAAAAAAAAAAGAGTTCTGAATTAGGAGTCAGAAAACCTGGGCTCCTGTTCCAGCTGGCTGTGGGTAATCCGCTCTGGGTGTTTTCTCATCTGTGAAATGAGGAAATTGGGTTAAAAGCTGGCTTAAACCTCTGTTGGCGCTAACATTTAGTAGGACTTTAAATCAAAACCAAAAGACCGCTTAGGAGGAAGGATCCATGTATGCAGGGGGCTATCTGAGCATCCCCAGACATAAGGGTATGAAGAAGCAAGAGGAGGTTCTGAAATGCTCAGGCCGCTGGACTGGTTGGGCATTGCGTTGTCAGGCTCAGAAGGTGGGTAGGTGGTTTCTCAGCAAGAAGTGGGCTAGCTCACATGCTGAGAATGCTAGCTGCTCTCAGAGGCCTCAGCTGGCTTCACGGTTGTCTCCAGGTCAAGGCTAAGCCCAGAGTCAGACAACTTCTTAACTTTGCCCTTTTCCACACAGGAGAACAGAGAGAGACCTTTGAGTCTCCTTTAAGTGAGCTCCTGCCACAGGAAACTGCTAGCAGAATGCCTTCCATTCCCTCTAGCCTAATCCACGGGGGCTTCAGATCCTTAAAGGGTCCCCTGAGATCTCCTTTTCCCACCATTACTCAAGTCATTTGAACCTGCAGTTAAAGGTAGACCTGAAGACAGAGGAAATTTAGAAGGGCAGTCATGCAGTGGCTATCTGTATTGTCCGGCTATAACACGAGTAGGGGATGAAGAGCCTACCTTAGCCCGTCTCTTTACGTGGGATTCAGACTTGGAGGTGGTGCAGGGTCAGCCTGAGCCTGCAAGAGAGGCAGCTCAGCTGTATCCTCCAATTCGTAAGAAAGCCCCCCAAAGCAGCTTCCGTTACCCATCCTAAGAGCAATCGAGTTTCCTACACGGCGCAGTTAATTGTTGACTACGATAACACATCTTGTTATCAGTTTTTCTTTAATGAATTCCCTAATAGATGTCATTAGGCATTAAGTGCTACATTACTTCCTCTCAGAAGAAATATTTAAGGAAACTACACACACACACACACACAATTCTGCTTTGTGAATCAGCCCCGAATGCCATCCTTAGCAATCGCAGACCATGCTGTGGAACCACGTTCTTAGTGATGTGCTTGTGTTAGCTTCCTTGGCTTCTGAGAATATGTGTTTCTGAGGATTGAATTTGAAGCTACAAGTCTATGCTCATTCAAAAAAAGGGGGCAAAGACTTTGAATTCCAAGAAATTCACTAGATCTCATAGGAGACACAGAGCCACGATGAAAAATAGATAAACAATCTCAGTTTGTCAGCACCCTGTGCAGGGAATTAAACTCACAACTTCCATGTTAATGACACTTTCGCATTTAATTTCCTGTGTGCCACACTGAAAACGTATTTGCTGAAAGTGGAATTTCAGTCCATAGAGCTGTCTTATTAAGTGAGTGCGTGTGAGGTTGTACCTGTCAAAACAAGATTCTGGAAGCTCATTTAGAACTATAATTTGGAGGAGGGGAGTATACAGAGGAGATTGTACCACGTAGGACTATCATTGTTTTCTTGATGTCATTATTGGTATTAGTAAGTGGTTACTTATTAGCACTAAGCATTAATTATTAATATTAATAAGAGCCATATTGAGCACCAGTAGCCTGCTGTCTGCTATGTCCAACATGGGCCATTCTAGATCATTAGCTTAGGGGATGGCATGCTAAACATGAAGGCAGATGTAGAGCAAGCAGCAAGGAGCAGAGCTGGAGTCCTGTCGGGGAGGGCCTTGTTACAGGGATGGATCTCCTTTGGCCTCCAGACAGCCTTGCATAAGTAGACAATACATCATAGCCCCCAGGAAGATAGCGAAATTCCACGTTATGTGTCAGAGAAATGCAAGAGTCAGACTTGCTACTCAAAGTCAGGTGTGCCCCCAAGATGGGCAGCATCAGCATCACCTGGGAGATTATGAAAATGTGGTCTCAGGCCTATCCTGGACGTTGTGAAGAAGAATCTGCATTTTGCATAATCCCAAGGCGACAGATAGGCACATTAAAGTGTGAGCACCCTGGCTCTAGATTCTAGTGATTCCTTAACTTTACTCATGAAGTCAGAATCTTGGAGGTTGGGACTAGGCATGAGCATGTTGTCAAAAGCCTCAAACGCCTCAAGTGATTTCAGTGGGTAGTCAACTTTAAGAATTCTGATGAAGAAGACTATGACACTAGATTAACCTAAAATTCTTCAAGAACCCTAAGAACTTAAATTCTAATTCTTGGAATAGATCGGAGATGCTGTATGCATGCAAGTGAGCTACACTAACCTCCATACCCATGTCCATCCTTCTTGCAGAGGCCTCAACTGCTCAGAGATCCTGGGCTGACCTTTCTTGGCCCGGTGTTTTCCTGCTATCTCGCTAAAGTCCACTTCTGGCTTTTGTTGCTAATTTTCCCCTCCAGGTGAGATCACCTGTTTAGAGCTCCTCTGCTGTCAGGAAGCCTCTGTGCTTTTGAAGGTTTCAGTTATCTGGTGGAGATAGAGGGGCTGAGTGGTGGGAGAGACTGAGGGGACTTGCACATTGCCAGCGGCCTCTAAAGATGAAGACCTCATCAGTCTTTTGCTAAAAGCCTCCATTTCTTATCTCTAACATGGTAGCAATACCTACCGCACCCTTTGTTTATTAATTCTAAAGCATTTATTATGATGTTTCGTATTTCTTTCTCCTCCTGACCATATGATCAGGCCAGAAAGGAGACCATTGTCATGGAGGTTCATGAATAAGGTCAGAGCTGACCCTAAGGGAAGATAGTCAGTAGAAAATTACGGATTTGTGATTGCAGCATTCTAGAGAGACATTCTCCCTGCCTTTCAGAGAGACATCTGTTCCCGCAAATCTTTTCTCCCCTTTTTCATAGTAATATAACTTCTCTGGCTAAAATCAAAACATAAGAAACAAGTGTTGATGAGGGCGTGGAAGAAAAGGAACCTTGTGCATTATTGGTGGGATTGTAAATTGTTATAGCCACTGTGGAAAACAGTGTGGAGGTTCCTCAAAAAAATTAAAAATAGAACTACCCTAGCATCCAGGAATCACACTACTGGGTATTTACCCCCAAATACAAAAATACTACTTTGAAAAGATATATGCACCCCTGTGTTTATTGCAGTATTACATACAATAGCCAAATGATGAAAGCAGCCCACATGTCCATTGATGGGTGAATAGATAAAGATTATGTGGCATATACAAACAATGGAATATTATTTAGCTGGGAAAACACTGAAATCTTGCCATTTGAAACAAGATGGATAGAGCTAGAGAGTATAATGTTAGGTGAAATAAGTCGATCAGAAAAAGGCAGATACCATATGATTCCACTCAAGTGGAATTTAAGAAATAAAACAAATGAACAAAGGAAAGATAGAGAAAGAGAAAACAAGAAATAGACTCTTAACTATAGAGAACAAAGTGGTGGTTACTGGAGGGGAGGTGCGAGGAGGGAATGGGTGAAATAGGTTAAGGGGATTAAAGAGTACACTTATCACGATGAAGACTGAGTAACATATAGAATTGTTGAATCACTATATTGTACTCCTGAAACTAATATAATTCCATATGTTAACTACCCTGGAATTATAATTAAAAACTGAATATAAATGAAAAGAATTAAAATTATAGAAAAACTAATACAATTTCTCTGTTGGGCACAATATAGCTCAGAATTAGGACTACATTTCCCATTCTCCCTTGTAGCTAAGTGTGAACATATGATTAAGCTTGCATATCAGTTTCCAGGAATCGTCTTTAGAGATAGCTTGGGCATGCTGTTGTGTTCCTTCTTTGTTCCTGCCATCATCTTGCTGCTTGGAGTTTGGGTGCAGCCACTTTGGACCTCGAAGAGGGAGACTATCCATGTCTTAGGGGTTTTAGAGCAGTTAGCTGGAAAAGACAAGGTTCTTGAAATGTTTGAGGTAGAGAGTCATGGGCAATTTCCATTTGGGCTCTATGTATGTGATCATGAAATGAACTTCAATCTTGTTTACCACAATTTTTTTTTTCTGTCTGACATTTGCAGTTGAATCTAATCCCAACTGATATGCCGCCTATAGTTTCTTCTCCACTGCCTGAAATTCCATTTGAGATTTATTTCTTTGGATATTAAAGACTTGTATCACTCATTGGGAAAGATCTAACAAAATATGGATTCCATAGCATGGGCTCCTAGCTTCAGTCTTTACAAGTGACATTCTTAGCAGGTTGTCCATGGCCGGGAGAGTGTGTGGACAGCACTGGACATCTATAAGGCAAGGGGAGACAGTTGAAGAAAATCTACCCTTTCAATATTGTGCCAACTCCTCTTAGGGACAATTTGTCTTGAGACATTAATTGATTATCTTGGATGTTGTTACCTATATTTCCCCAATTTTTTATTATTAAAATTGGTAAACACATAAAGTTGAAAAGAAAACATTTACAGTGAACACTCATACACTCCCCATCTATATTCAGCTGTGAAAATTGGAGCATACTTATCTCAGTCTATTTGTCCCTTTGCCCATCCTTCAGTCCATCTTTATTTTTTTTTTCATTATATTTTGAAGTAAGTTGCATGCATCAGTACACTTTCTCTTGACTCCTTCCCTATTCCCTAAATTTTGTTCATTTTTGTAGCTTCTTTGTTTCTGTTCAAGCCCATTTCCCTGCAAGGAAGGAGAGCAGGTGCTCCAGGGCCAAGAATTATGACTTAGAGATCCGCAGATACCTTTCTCGACTCTTCCAACACCCAAAGTTACATGGCAGTGAATAGAAGATGGAGATGCTGTCCTTCTGGATGTATCTTGCCTCCTCCCTCTCTGCTCTTAAATTTGCTCCAAGATTGTTCTCCAGATTTCCTTGAGCCCTCTAGGTCTCGCTCCTTGCCTGCCTCCTGCCATTTACTTCCGTGGCTTGTTGAGGTACAAAGATCACTCCTACTTAGCCAGCATCTTCTCCATTCTCTTCAACTAGATCTTCCTCCATAAGCTCTGCAATGAAGCCTAACTCCCTTTGTCCCCTTCTTAGGGAATCTGCCCAGCGGTTCTGTATATGTCACTCTAGAAAATCAGTTCACCTCCCCTTGGCTCAAAGCTCAGGTTTTGCTCTGTGTTTCTTAACTTAGAGCTTCCTGTGGTTGTAACTTGGCCTTTTCTTTCTTTCTTTCTCTTTCTTCCTTCCTTTCTTTCTCTTCCTTCCTTTCTTTCTCTTTCTTTCTTTCTCTTTCTTTCTTTCTTTCTTTCTTTCTTTCTTTCTTTCTTTCTTATTATTTATTTTAGAGAGAGTGAGCTGGAGGTGGGGCAGAGGGAGAGAAGAGAGAGAATCTCCAGCAGACTCCCCTCTGGGTGTGGAGCCCAACCTCACAACCCCCAGATCATGACCTGAGCCAAAACTGAGACTTGGACGCATCATTGACTGTGCCACCCAGGCGCCCCACAACTCAGTCTTCATTGGAGCCTCAGTCTCCTAAGGTCCTCCCTCTCATCCTCTAGAAACCCCAGAATATCAGACCTTCTGGAGTTGAAGAGGGGATGAGGAATTCAAGATTTGCTTTCAGAGTTTTCTGACAATAAGATAGGTACCCAGAAGGATTCGTTTTGTTTGTTTGTTTTATTAACGTAAAATGTGTTGTTTCAGGGGTATAGGTCTGTGATTCATCAGTCTTACACAATTCACAGCACTCACCATAGTACATACCCTCCCCAATGTCCATCCCGTGGCCACCTCCTCTCTCCCATCCTCCTCCCCTCCAGCAACCCTCAGTTTATTTCCTGAGATTAAGAGTCTCTTATGGTTTGTCTCTCTCTCTGGTTTCGTCTTGTTTCATTTTTCCCTCCCTTCCCCTATGATCCTCTGTCTTGTTTATCAAATTCCTCATATCTGTTAGGTCACATGATAATATTCTTTCTCTGACTTATTTCGCTCAGCGTAATAACCTCTAGTTCCATCCATGTCATTGCAAATGGCAAGATTTCGGGGTTTTTTGATGGCTGCATTCCATTGTATATATACACCACATTTTCTTTATCCATTCATCTGTTAATGGACATCTAGGCTCTTTCCATAGTTTGGCTATTGTGGACATTGCTGCTACAAACATTGGGGTGCAGGTGCCCCTTCAGATCACTGCATTTGTATCTTTAGGGTAAATACCCCATAGTGCGATTGCTGGGTTGTAGGGTAGCTCTATTTTCAACTTTTTGAGGAACTCCATACTGTTTTCCAGAGTGGCTGTACCAGCTTGAATTCCCACCAACAGTGTAGGAGGGTTCCCCTTTCTCCACATCCTTGCCAACACCGGTCATTTCCTGACTGGTTAACTTGAGCCATTCTGACTGGTGTGAGGTGGTATCTCCCTGTGGCTTTGATTTGTATTTCTAGAGGGATTAGTTTGACTAAAGCTGCTGCTGGTTGAAAAATCACGATGTGCCAAGCACTTTGCATGCATGCGTATTACCTCATTTTATCCTTGCAGTAACACTTTGAGATAGGTACTTTTACTTGTCTTCCTTTTATAGATGAAGAGGCACAGAGAAGTTAAGTAATTGGCCCATGTTTGCACAGCTAATGAAAGACTTCTAGTATGTTTTGTATCAGGGAAGCTCAGGTTGGAAAGGATGATGTTTGTGGGAAGTGTGGGTCTACTGCCTTATAGGGCTATGCTTACATTTATATTTTCAAATTGCAACATTTTCATATTGTTTATTTTTCAAGGCAATGTTTTTCAAACTAGAATCTTCAGACCCCAATGGTTCATGAATATTCTTGTGTTTTACTACATTTTCTTTCAAAGGGCTGTGTGCATTCTTCCAGTTTGAGAATCACTGGCTTAGAGGAGGTAGGGTGGGGTGTCTTCTTACCAGTCTGTCTTCTCCTTATTATCACAGCCCCCAGACTTACTCCAGGCCATGTCATTACTCCTCTCCCTAAACTAGGTATCACAGTCCATTTGGAATAATTTCCTTATCCATTTCATCTGCACGTCAGACTACAAGTTGGGTCAAGAAAGGACTCAGAGAAGGGGAGAGAAGGCGGAGGTCATATTCCAGGTGGGAGGCAAGTCATAGCAAAGGACTTGAGGCAGGACTTTGCTGGAACTCTCTAGAATAGTGGGAAAGCTCATCACCTGTGGTTGCAGAGCCAATGGTAATAGCTGGAAGAAGGTCTGCAGGGAGCTTATCTGTAGAGCCTTGAATGCCAGGTGATAAAGTCTAGACAATGCTGTTGGCATTGGGGAGCCAGAGAGAAATGGATGAGCAAGACCCTGCTCTGGTGCAGTCCCCAGTGAAGCCTCAGAGACGGGGGGACCTGGAGGAGACGGGCAAGGTGGCTTCCCAGATGGGCGGAAGTGAGGTGAGGAGTGGACAGGGCTCTTCTGGCAGCCCTGAGTGGGACCTGCCTAGCCACCATGGGAAACCATGAGGGAGAGGAGGCCCTCTGGTTGTGTCTCCCTGTCTGCCTCAAGGAAAACACGAGCCCTGAAGATCCTCAGCTCTCAGACCCTAAATATAGTTGTTGGATTCCTTTTGAAAAAAAAAATTGTTTAATTCTGCTTCTTGGGCTGCCCTTTGCTTCAGTGCAGCATAAGCCAAAAAGAGAGAAAATAACTATTAACCCAGAGAATTAAAGTCAGAGAAATGCAGTCAATAGCTCTCTGTGTTTCTTGTAAGCACTGGAACTCTCTCTGCACAGCTCTGGTGTGTACTGGGAGACCTCGCTCCAGCAGCTGGGTCTCCCGATCTAGTGACCACACCAGCCTTCTCGTGGGTGTTCCCATCCAGCCCCGCCTTCCCCTAGGAAGGCAAGAGCCCCCACTCTGGCACAGCCTCCGCAGCCCCTGTTATGTCACCACCGGTATGTTCCTACCTCCCGCAAGCACCTGAATAAAACCAATAGCAGTGTGGCCTTCGATGGTCAAGGGACATACCAGGAAAGCTAACTTTCCCATGTGGACAAAGGAAAGACACGGAGAGTGGGACCCAGAGGCAGGTCAGGGACTAAGTTTGTCCCCAAGCCCCTTGGCGTGACCGAGCCCCAGCACAGCTGTGACATTAGCGGCCGGCATTTGAGGCACAATAATAATTCTTCAGATCAAAGCAGCTCTGTCTTTAGACAATTATAGTAAAATTGAAGCTCTCCTCTAAAAGAAACACATGCTCTTGTTGTGTTCCCCCCCCCGCCCCCTCCTTATTTGATTCTTTATGAACAAATTGGTTTTCAGGGCTATAGAAAGAACCGATTGGAAGCTTAAATTCTCACTGTCTGCCCGGGGTGGATTCGCAGGGGTGGACATGGAACATCTGAAAGCTGATTTTTTTTTTTTAAATTGATATCCAAGAATAAAAGAGAGAATGGTAGGAGAAGCTGATCAGGAATTAATAAAGTCTCCTTTTAAGCTGAAATAACCCCCTCCCCCCATCGTCCCTCCAGAAAAGCCGGACTGTAATTGCTTGCAATCACTCGGTACAAATTGTCTGCTCGTATTTGCTTTTTAATTTTGTATAATCTGGTCCATTTCGCTCTCTCTGCCTTTGAGCTTAACCTTTCTCTTTCCTTCTCTCCTCTTATTCCTTCTCTCTTCTTCTCTCCCTTTAATTCTTCAGGGCTGTTCAAAAAATTAGTAATGATTCTCAATGATATTTGATGGCTTACCAAGCAAAGGCACTCAGGAAAAAGAGAAAAAAAATATACACACGCGCCAGAATAGAATGGATCCGGGCTGCATCTGCTTACGTGTTCATTTCTGCATCCAAAGTATTGTTTATTTTAGTGAATTAATGCAATCTCTTAAGGCAGAGTAGACATTTTAATTAAAAACTGGACTGACCCCAAAGTGGGCAAAGGAAAAGCCAGAATAAGAGAGGTGATTTCTCAGAGTAACTGTGCAGGCTTATGTCTACTGGCCCCATAGATCCTCACTGGTTCTCACTCTAACGGGTGTGCATTCCGTTCAACGCACTGCCGCGTCCGTCCTGCTGTCTCACCAACTAGTGCCTACCTCTCTTCTTTGACCTGTGCTTTATTTATATGGGGCCCGATGAATCTAAAAGGAGACACATCGGTTGGTATTGCTTGCTTTCCAACTATACAAAAGGTAATAAGGGAGGTGAGGGGGTATTTAGGTGGGGGTAAGTCCAGAGAGAAAATCCTCCATGGGCAGAGAAAAGAAGAAAAATGGAAAAAGAGGTGGGCGTGAAGAAAAGGTAAATAAGATGAAAAGCACAGTTTATTCCAGAAGCCAGGGATGTGACTAAGGCTGAAATATGTGCTTTCCATCAGCATCACGTGCCCTGGTCTTCTGAAGGAGACATTATATGCCAAAAAAAGGAACATCGGTTGAACCATGTGGCTAAGAGTTTGATTTCTGTCCTGCTTCAGATCCTTACTGTGGGTTTATTTACAGATGACTTCTCTGAATTTCAGTTTCCTTTTCTGTAAAGTTGGAATGACAATGTAACCTTCTCTATGGGGCTGCTTACATGAAATAACATATATAAAGTGCATAGCAGGTGTTTGGCATGTTTCAAATGCTCAGGAACTATTAACTGTTATTATCATTATTTGTTTAATGCCAGATTACTTAAGATAACGGGATTCAGTCAGGGAAGTAGATAAGAATATTAGGAAGTAAAGAATTTATTACAGACGTTAGAAGTTGCATACTTGGGGAAGAAGCCAAGGAAGCTAGATCTGGAAGGAGAGTTAGAAGAACAGAGAAAAATCAGACCTGGTGGTTTCACTGCAGAATTCTACCAAGGACTTAAGGAATTAACATCAGTTCTACATAATTTCACCCAGAAAGAAGAAAAAAAATACATCTCAGTTCATTTTATGAAGTTAATAGTATCCTGATACTAACACCAGACTAAGACAGTACCCCCCCAAAAAGGAAAACTATAGGCCAATCTATCTCATGAACATAGATGCAAAAAATTTTAACAAAATGTTAGCAAATACATTTCAGCAGCATACAAAGAGAATTTTATAGCATAACCAAGCAGGGTTTATTCCAGCATTGCAAAACTGTTTACGTATTCATAAACAATATAAATCCACCATATTAACAAGCTAAAGAATGATTGCATGAGGCAGAGAAAACATTTGACAAAATGCAATGCCCGTTCATGATAAAAATTCTCAGAAAAAATAGGAATAGAGAGGGACTTGCTCAACTTTATAAAGAGCATCTACAAAAACCCTACAGCAAACATTATACTTTTTTAAAAATAGGCTCCATACCCACTATGGAGCCCATTGTGGGGCTTGAACTCATAACCCTGAAATTGGGACCCGAGCTGAGATCAAGAGTCAGATGCTTAACTAAGCCACTCAGGCACTCTGCAAACATTATATTTAATAAAAAGACTGAATGCTTTCCCCCAAAGATCAGGAATAAGCCAAGGATGACCACTCTCACTATTACTGTTCCACAGAGTGCTGCACATTCTACTCAGTGCAATAAGGCCAACAGAAGAAATCAAATGCACACAGATTGGAAAGGAAGAAATAAAATGATCTTCACTTGCATAAGACAGACATGATTGTCAACATAGAAAATCCTTAGGACTCTACAAAAATTAATAATAAAACCTTCTAGAATAAAGAGCAAGTTTAGTAAAGTCACAGAACAGAAGATGTACACATAAGAACCAACTGTATTTCCATAGACTAATGAACACATGAAAATAAAAATTAAAAATATAATACCATTTATAATAGCTTTAAAAAATGAAGGCTTAGGTGTAAATCTAATAATACATGTATATCTTGTATATTGAAAACTACAAATGCTGATAAGAGAAATCAAAGAAGATCTAAATAAATGGAGAGAAGTACTATGTTCATGGTTTGAAATATTCAACATGATAAAGATGTCAATTTTCCTTGAATTGTATATTCCTCAGTGTAATTCCTATAAAAATTCCAGCAGGATATTTTTGTAAATGTATGTAGAATTACCCAAAAATTTATATGGAAATTCATCGAAACTAGAATAGCTAAAACTGTTTTTGAAGAAAGAATAGATATGTGACAGGAAATCAATCTACCCAATATAAAGACTTCTTTTCTGGCTACAGTAATCAATGCTGTGTTGTACTGTCACACACATCAGTAGAGAAGACTAGAAAACCCAGAAATAGACCCACACAAATATGCCAAAATGATTTTTTTTTTGCCAAAATGATTTTTGACAAAGATACAAAAGCAACTCAATAGAGGAAAGATGGCCTTGCAGCAAATATTGCTTGTGCAATTGGATATCAATGGGCAAACAAAAATAAACTTCAACCTAAGTTTATAAAATAACAATTAATTCAAAGTGGATTACAGAGTTAAATATAATTCATAAAATTATAAAAACTTCTGGAAAAAATAGGAAAAAGTCTTCAGGCTCTACGGCTAGGAAAGATTTCTTAGTATTGACAGCAAAAGCCCAATCTTTATAAGGAAAATTTGATAAGTTGGTTCAGCAAAATTAAAAACTCTTGCTATGTGAAAGATCCTTTCAGGATGAAATAATAAGCTACATAGTAGAAGGAAATATTTGCAAACCCTGTATCCAACAAAGGATTAGTTCCTAGACTATATAAAAACTTTTAAAACTCAGTGGTAAGAAAAAGCAAACAATCCATTTAGAACATAGCAAATGACATAAAGAGTCATTTCACCAAAGATGATATACAAATAGCAAATAACCACTGGAAAGATGTTCAACATCATTAGCTATTTGAAACATATTAAGTTAAAATTAAAACCACAATGAGCTATCATTGCACACCTATTAGATGGGATAAAATAAAAAATAGTGACAATACCAAATACTGGTAAGGATGCAGAGAAATCACTCCTACATTGCTCATGGGAATTCAAAATGATACAACTGTTCTGGCAAAGAGTTTGGGAGTTTCTTAAAATCCAAACATGTAATGATACAACCCAGCAATTGTACTCCTGGACATTTACATCAGAAAAATGAAAACCTATATACCATGTAAGAACCTGTACATGAATGTTTATGACAACTTTATTTGTAATAACAAAAAGCTGGAATCAACCTAGATGTCTTTCAGTGGGTGAGTGGTTTTTATCAAGAAGGAAAAATATACAAAAGATTGGGGAATAAAGGTTGGGGCGAGAAACCTGGAGAGGTGAACTACAGTAGGGAGAGAGGGAGGTGAGGAGTATAAGGACAAAAACCAAGAGAGTCAGAGAAGATCAAAGCTCAGGTATAAGGATTTTACTTGGGTGTCTTAGGCAGCAGGTAACCACTGTGTGGGGCTGAAAATTATGTTTAAAAGGAAGAGAAAAGAA
>CM052803.1:36539724-36653296 GCA_028533885.1 Nasua narica
GGAACGTTTTTCCATTTCTTTGTGTCTTCCTCAATTTCTTTCATGAGCAATTTGTAGTTTTCTGAGTACAGATTCTTTGCCTCTTTGGTTAGGCTTATTGCTAGGTATCATGGTTTTGGGTGCAATTGTAAATGGAGTCGACTCCTTAATTTCTCTTTCTTCTCTTTTGCTGTTGGTGTATAGAAATGCAATTGATTTCTATGCATTAATTTTATATCCTGCATGTTACTAAATTCCCGTATGAATTCTAGCAGTCTTGGAGTGGAGTCTTTTGGGTTTTCCACATAAAGTATCATCTCATCTGCAAAGAGTGAGAGTTCGACTTCTTCTTTGCCAATTTGGATGCCTTTTATTTCTTTTTGTTGTCTAATTGCTGATGAGCTAGGACTTCTAGTGCTATGTTGAATGGCAGTGGGGATAGTGGGCATCCCTGCCTTGTTCCTAATCTCAGGGGAAGAGCTCTCAGCTTTTCCTGATGGACAGGACTCCATCAGAATCCTGGAGGAGAACACAGGCAGCTCTCAGCTTTTCCCCATTGAGAATGATATTTGCTGTGGGTTTTTCATAGATAGCTTTAATGATACTGAGGAATGTACCCTCTATGCCTACACTGTGAAGAGTTTTTTTTTTTTTTTAAGATTTTATTTATTTATTAGAGAGAGAGAGACTGAGAATGAGAGGGGAGAACATCAGAGAGAGAAGCAGACTTCCCGCAGAGCCAGGAGTCCGATATGGGACTCGATCCTGGGACTCCGGGATCATGACCTGAGCCGAAGGCAGTCGCCCAACCAACTGAGCCACCCAGGCGCCCTACTGTGAAGAGTTTTGATCAAGAAAGGATGTTGTACTTTGTCAAATTCTTTTTCAGCATCAACTGAGAGTATCATATGGTTCTTATTCTTTCTTTTATTAATGTAGTGTATCACATGGATTGATTTGTGGATGTTGAACCAACCTTGCAGCCCAGGAATAAATCCCACTTGGTTGTGGTGAATAATCCTTTTAATGTACTGTTGGATCCTATTGGCTAGTATTTTGGTGAGAATTTTTACATCCATGTTCATCAAGGATATTGGTCTGTAATTCTCCTTTTTGATGGGGTTTTTGTCTGGTTTTGGGATCAAGTTAATGCTGGCCTCCTAAAATGAGTTTGGAAGTTTCCCTTCCATTTCTATTTTTTTGGAACAGTTTCAGGAGTATAGGTATTAATTCTTCTTTAAATGTTTGGTAGAATTCCCCTGGGAAGCCATCTGGCCCTGGGTCTTGTTTATTGGGAGATTTTTGATGACTGCTTCAATCTCCTTACTGGTTATGAGTCTGTTCAGGTTTTCTATTTCTTCCTGGTTCAGTTTTGGTAGTTTGTGTATCTCTAGGAATGCATCCATTTCTTCCAGATTGTCAAATTTGCTGGCATATAGTTGCTCATAATAGGTTCTTATAATTGTTTGTATTTCTTTGGTGTTGGTTGTGATTTCTCTGCTTTCATTCATGATTTTATTAATTTGGGTCCTTTCTCTTTTGTTTTTGATAAGTCTTGCCAAGGGTCTATCAATTTTATTAATTCTTCCAAAGAACCAGCTCCTAGTTTCGTTGATTTGTTCTACTATTCTTTTGGTTTCTATTTCATTGTTTTCTGCTCTGATCTTTATTATTTCTCTTCTTCTGCTGGGTTTAGGCTGTCTTTGCTGTTCTTTCTCCAGCTCCTTTAGGTGTAGAGTTAGGTTATGTATTTGTGATCTTTCTTGTTTCTTGAGAAAGGCTTGTATTGCTATATATTTTCCTCTCAGGACCTCCTGTGCTGTGTCCCAGAGATTTTGAACAGTTGTGTTTTCATTTTCATTTGTTTCCATGAATTTTTTAAATTCTTCTTTAATTTCCTGGTCAACCCATTCATTCTTTAGTAGGATGCTCTTTAGCCTCCATTTATTTGAGTTTTTTTCCAACTTTTCTCTTGTGATTAAGTTCTAGTTTCATGGCATTGTGGTCTGAAAATATACAGGGAATGATCCCAGTGTTTTGGTACCAACTGAGACCTGATTTGTGTCCTAGGATGTGATCTATTCTGGAGAATGTTCCATGTGCACTAGAGAAGACTGTGTATTCTGTTGCTTTGGGATGGAATGTTGTAAATATATCTGTGATGTCCATCTGGTCCAGTGTGTCATTTAGAGCCTTTATTTCGATGTTGATCTTTTGGATAGATGATCTCCATTTCGTTGAGGAGTGTATTAAAGTCCCCTAGTATTATTGTATTATTGTTGATGTGTTTCTTTGACTTTGTTATTAATTGGTTTATATAATTGGCTGCTCGCACATTAGGGTCATAGATATTTACAATGTTAGATCTTCTTGTTGGACAGTCCTTTTAATTATGAGATAGTGTCCTTCCTCATCTCTTATTATAGGCTTTGGCTTAAAATCTAATTTATCTGATACAAGGATTGCCACCCCAGCTTTCTTTTGATGTCCATTAGCATGGTAAATTGTTTTCCACCCCCTCACTTTACAGCTGGAGGTGTCTTTGGGTCTAAGATGAGTTTCTTGTAGACAGCATATCGATGGGTCTTGTTTTTTTATCCATTCTGATACTCTGTGTCTTTGGATTGGGGCATTTAGCCCATTTACTTTCAAGGTAACTATTGATAATAATTTAGTGCCATTGTATTGCCTGTAAGGTAACTGTTAACTGTATATTGTCTTTGTTTCTTTCTGGTCTATGTTCCTTTTAGGCTCTCTCTTTGTTTTCAGTATTTCCTATAGGGCTGGTTTGGTGTTTGCAAATTCCTTTAGGTTTTGTTTGTCCTGGAAGCTTTTTATCTCTCCATCTATTTTCAGTGACAGCCTAGCTGGATATAGTATTCTTGGCTGCATATTTTTCTCATTTAGTGCTCTGAATATATCATGCCAGTCCTTTCTGGCCTGCCAGGTCTCTGTGGATAGGTCTTCTGCCAATCTAACATTTCTGCCTTTATATGTTACAGATTTCTTGTCTCAAGCTGCTTTTAGGGTTTTCTCTTTGTCACTAAGACTTGTAAGTTTTACTATTAGATCACAGGGTGTAGAACTGTTTTTATTGATCTTGAGAGGTGTTCCCTTTGATTCCTGGATTTTGATGCTTGGTCCCTTCCTCAGATTAGGAAAATTCTCTACAATAATTTGCTACAATATACCTTCTGCCCCTTTCTCTCTTTCTTCTTCTTCTGGGATCCCAGTTATTCTAATATTGTTGCATCTTATGGTATCACTTATTTCTCGAATTCTCTCCTCGTGGTCCAATAGTTGTTTGTCTCTCTTTTTCTCAGCTTCTTTATTCTCCTGTTCTCCATCATTTGGTCTTCTGTGTCACTAATTCTTTCTTCTGTCTCATTTATTCTAGCAGTAAGAGCCTCCATTTTTGATTGTACCTCATTAATAGCTTTTTTGATTTCAACTAGGTTAGCTTTTAGCTCTTTTATTTCTCCAGAAATGGATTTTATTTCTCCAGAAAGGGATTCTTTAATATCTTCCATGCTTTTTTTGAGTCCAGCTAGCACCTTGATAACTGTCATTTTGAACTCTATTTTTGACATATTACTAATGTACGTATTAACTAGGTCTCTAGCCATCAGTATTGTCTCTTGTTCTTTTTTTGTGGTTAGTTTTTCTGCCTTGTCATTTTATCAAAATAAGAATAAATGAGTGAGAGAGAAAAATACTCTGGAGTGCCACAGTTTTCATTGATTGACGAACTTAGTCTTGGCTGGATATTCTCACTGATCTTCTGTGGGAGGAGCCTGTTGCGATGATTCTAAAATGTCTTTGCCGGAGGTGGAATTGCCCCGCCCTTGCCAGGGGATGGGCCAACAATTCGCTCAGGTTCGCTCTGGGTAGTCTTTGTTCCCTGAGTGCTTTCCGTACTGCCTTGGAGGCCGGGAATGCAAATGGCGGCTCCCAGTCTCCGGCTGGAGGCCCCGAGCGCTTGCGCTCAGGGCCCCGGTCCTCAGCGCGCCCTCAGAGGAAGGCAGTAAAGCACTCTGGTCTCCCTGGTCCCCGCCCAAGCTCTGAGCTCAGCCGCCTGAGGCGGAACGCCTCTATCTCCAGCGCAGCCTGTCTGGAGTCTCCAAACTGAGCAGATTTGTGCTGCGCACTCCCGTGCCACTCCTCCCGCAGGAGGAAGGAAGGGGTCAATCCGAAGTTGCCTCCTGCGGGGTCTCTGCTTAAAGAGCCACAGCCCAACTCTGCCTCGGATTGTGGTTTAAGGTAAGTCTGAATTGATAGTGCACTGCGAGGCTCCTTCTCTGCCGCCGGCTTCTTCTCCCAGATACCTGGGAGCTCTACCACACTCAGACACCCCCACACTCTGGTCACCCCTTTGTGACCCTACGGGTCCTGAAACCACACTGTTCCCGTGAGGGCTAAACCCCCCTGCCTAGCCTCTAGAGTGATGTCCCTCAGCGGAGCCAACTCTAAAAGTTCCGATTTTGTGCTCTGCGGCTCTGCGGCTCCAGGGAGCCGCCACCCCCTCCCCCCGCGGTCTCTCTTCTGGTCGCTTTGGATTCACTTTTCCAAACGTCCTACCTTTCAGAAAGCGGTCGATTTTCTGCTCCTAGAATTGCTGTTCTTCCTCTCCTCTCTCTTGTTGAGTATTCTGGCTTTTAGAATGGTTTGATAACTATCTAGCTGAACTTCTGGGATCCGACTCTATCTCAACCTCCTACTTCTCCGCCATCTTGCTCCTCCCTTCTTCGTGCATTATCTCTTTTAGGCATCACCACGAAGCAGGTATTACTCTCTCATTTTATAGATGACTGAATGAGGCTCGGAGAGGTTATGTAACTTCTGCAAGGTCATTCCACTAATAAGAAGCAGAGCCACATGGAAAGAAACTTTCCAGCTCCCACAGTGCAATCAAAGCCAGGTGCTTCAGGGCTGCTACTGGTGGGAGAAATGTTCTATGAAAGGAAGATCAGATCTCATGGCCTCCATATTTGATAACCAGGATTTATACTCCTATTGGAGGTGTCTCATCATTACCTCTTAGCCCACCAGGTTGATTTCAAGGGAAATGCTACCCCATGGAAGAAAACTGGCAGTTTCTTCAATAAAAATCCTCCAACCATATTGGTTATGGGGGTGGGAGGGTACAGAAAAGGAAGAGAAGTGGGTCTTTCAGTCTACTCAAAAACACAAGGCACCCTCCAAATGTGGTGGTTTTTCTTTGTTTCTAACCCAGAACAATCAATGGACTTCCTCCCTTCTGAATGTGGTCGCTAGTGTGTTTGATCCTAGAGCCCAGGCTCCTTCCATTGTACCACACTGAAGGGAACTTATGGGGCAACACTCTGACCATTCAAGTACTTTTGCCTAAAAGGTGATTACAGAATTTGAGAGGGAGGCAGAGAATTATCAATACCTAAAGTGGATGCATATGGTTTTCAGTAGTTGATGGTTAGTAGTTTTTGTTAAATAAATAAATTATCAAATGCAGCTTGATTCCATCTTTCCATCCAGATAGAACATAAGATGACATCTGGATTCCATTCTCCAGGCCTTGGAGCAGCTTCTCACTCATTTCAAGGATGTAATTTTCATTTTGATGTCAAGGCAGCTACTTTTAGCAATGAAACAGAAGAGATGAAAGCTTGTGATTTTTGAGTGGCACTTTTTTTTTTAACCATAGTTGGCTGTGGTCTTTTGTATTGGAACATATTGTCCAGTGTGTCAAGAAAGTAACATTGCCCAGGAGATTCAATTGTGGATATTTTCTAGAGGATGTAGTCCCAATCACACTTTGGTATATATTTATCTTTTTGCCTTGTGTAGCATGGAAGGTGATCTTGGTAACTACATGGGCCTTCCTGTGCTGCAGAAGGCAGGCAGGAAGGAAGGAATCTCTTTAATTTCGGAATTGATCCCAATCTCTATCTACTTTAAGAACTCAACAAATTATTGGGGAGGGGATGTGCTATGGTAAATGCTATGAAATGTGGAAGCCTGATGATTCACAGACATGTACCCTGGGGCAAATAATACATTATATGTTAATTAAAAAAAAAAAAGAACTCAACAAATTGAGAAAGTTCTTTCTTTTCTTTTCTTTCCAGGGATTTGAAGAAGGAAAGAAATGAGGAGCAATCCTAACGTGTCCCTGTCTCATGACCCTGTCACATTCTCAAGGAAATGAACATATGGGAGGCTACACATATCCTAGCAAAAGAGGCAGCAGCCTTTTGACTCGAGAAGAGCTCTGTCCTCTTCCCGAACATTGATGAGAGGGCTCCTCTAGCACCCTGATCTTTTCTGGACTGTTCAAAGTCGGCAAGTGTGGTTTCCTGGACTGGAGAAGTCTGACTCGCAATTTTCCCCGGGTAAGTGATATTTCTGTTTCAGATTCTAAAAATTCTAAAGATAAAAAGTAAACAATACAAGAATAAAAAAACAAAACAAAACACTTCATTCTTTGGGAAAGGGCACCCATTACTCAGGTGCTAGGGCTTGTACCACAAGTGGAAATAATGTTGGAAGCTCCTACCGACCTAGGTTAAAGGATCTCTCCCGTTGTGCCTCCTCACTCCTCCCCAAATCAAACATATTCCCTCCGTAAAAATAAATTGGTACCTGCTTCTTAACAAACAAACCCTTTGAGGGCAAAAACAAAAAACAAACAACAAACAAACAAACAAAAAACCAAAGCAATATTAAAAAAAAGAAAATTACATGTGTATTTTCTCCTGACACAGTTTTAAAAGCTGTTTGTAGCTGATTTACAATGCTCCTAGTATTCAGCTTTTCATTTGAAATTCTAATAAGTGCTTTGAATGGGTTGGAGCTTGTTCGAAAGTAAAGGGAATGAAATGTCTTCATTGAATTGCATTGTTTTACTGGCTTCCTCATGGATGTCCTAGTTCTCTCTTCACTGTCACCTTTCTTTCCATGGAATGTTATTGAGTTGATAGGACAATGAAAGCCAATATGGAGTGAGAGGATGACCATGTGGAACCATCATGTCTCTTCCATTTATGCAGTCCTCTGGGTCTCTATGTCCACCCCTTGGTCTGCGTATTCCTATGTTTTGCGAGTGAAGTAGAGGAATTGTTTGTTCCATACTCCCCAAGAAACTCTCCTCTAAAAATACAAATATAAAGTTTCTGGGAAGGGTTTGGACCTCTCAGATCAAAAGTGCTATTTTTATGGATTAACTGTGTTCACCTTTGTTCTAAAACCAAGTGTTGGCTGATATGAAAACCAGGCCTTAGCAGATCTCGGTTCCTATCAGTAGGCCATGCTATAATTCTCCAAGCTGCCCCATCTGTGATGGGCACCAAATAAAGCCATAATGATTTTTAAAAGGGAGTCAAGTCAGAATTCGTTAACGATACGCTTCCATTTCTAAATCATTTAAACAATAAGTAGCATGTTCTTGGCATCAAAGATCTAATTCTCATTTGGTCTGACCTTGGCAAAGATAAATCAAGGCCCAGGTTAGTTTGCTATAACAGTTTTTTTACTGCTTTATATTCTAATATCCTCGCTTTCCCAACACTGTTATCATAAATGATGGAAAAATCTTGAATATTTGCATAACATTATAGAAGATTTGTGACTGAAAGGATAGGATGTTACTTATGCAAACCATATATATTTTTTCTTGTGTGTTTGTAGTCAGTTCTCACTCTTCTTCCTTAGCCACACAACCCCTTCCTGGAGGAAGACTTTCTAACTTGGAAAAAGAAGTAGGAATTGTGAAGGGTTTGAGTGAGTTGAGGAATAAATAGGAGGTGAAGAAATTGAGAACCATGTGGATTTGCTCTTCTGAGAAATTTGACTGTGTGAGTGAGATGAAAGAGCCTTGGTATTTCCTAACTAACCTGAGTAAAATTTATGGAGAAATGGCTGACTTTGGTAGGTGTAATGGTCTCAACACATGTGAAATCCTCCTAAGACATTTATTCCCTTGGTATTGTCATCAGTTTCAAAAACCTGACTAGTTTCATTGTCTGCTGCTTGCTTCAAAAAACACATCATCTTTATATCCTCTATAAAACAGTTTCTGGTTGTATAAGATTGTCTGGATTTTCTCTCTAGAATAAAAATAACAGGGATCTGAGATGGTGGCAAAGGTATGGTTGCATATGAAAGCCTCTTAGGATGTTCCAGGTATTTATTGTTGCCTTACATATCACACCAAAATGCAGTGGTGGAAAAGCACAATGACTTTATGACTTTCATGGATTCTGTGGGTCAAGAATTCTGATAAGGTGCAGTGGGAATGCTGCCCTTTGCTCCACAGTGTTTCGGGCTCAGGGCTGGTTAAATGAGAAGAGATTCTTGGCTATGTTGGATTCAGTGGCTTTGTCTTCATGTGATCATATTTCTGGCATCTGAAGATATTGGAAAAATGTTTTACATACCTAGATTTCCTATCTAAATTGGACTCTTTGGTGTCTTTCTGCAGCTAGAACAGTTCATTACATTTTTAATGTAATTAAAAAATTTAAATAAAATAGTGATTTTTATATACAGCCGTTGATGAAAGATGTGTTTTTAAAGCAGTAAATTAAAATCTCATTAATATTTCAGTGAGAATATTTTGTGCTTATCTGTTTCATCTCTATTTTTGACCTATGGCTTAGAGTTCACAGCATGAAGGAGATGGTGAAATCTGTTCACCATAAAATGTTAATTATAAGTAAATTACAGCACAAACGTTCAATCAGCCACATTAATTCTATATAAAGTGAATTATTGTAGCAGAAAATTTTGAAATGTGACTGTAATCTTCAGTTTCCTTTTCCTACCTTTTATGACAACTCTGATTCCCATGTGTTTATTCCAGAAACTCTGAGCTCTTTGTGTAGAGTTGAGCTCATTCTACTCACTGTGTTTTGAAAGTTAAATACAGTGTGCACCACCCCCCTCCATCTCTCTAAATGATTCTGAGTTGTACATAACTCTGTTTGCCCATGGCAACTTAAATGAAAGCTTTGATATTTTTCAAGCAGAGTTTGGCTTTTAAATGAAGGTGTTGGGTTTGTCATATGAAAGAGTTCTCTCCTAAAATATGATCAAAATGTCCTCACATATGTCATTTATATATATATATATTTTTTTTTTTTCTCTTGGACTTAGGTAGGTCTGTTTTAAAGTTGCAAACTTTTTTAAAAAATTGTTTTTATAGCCAAAACCCAATGGATCTTCCATCTTAGTCACAGAAAAATACTAAGGGAATCAAAAATCTTACCAAAGAGTAATAGTAATTTAGAAAATGCTTAAAACATCCAGACTGCATATGGCAGCTAAGCTAATTGTTCATTAAAAAAAATACGGATGCTTCCTTGAACAAGAATGCTTCAGTATATTCATTTTGAATTCATTTATATTCAATCAGAAATAGGGATACTGCTCATTATTAATAGGATATTTAATGCAGTGACTAGATGCTGTTAGGTACTGTATTCAGAAGAAGACAGATTTTGCAAAATACTAGGGGAGGTTACTTTTTTATTATTTGGTACAACTAACAGTCAACTGAATTTAAATAAGTAGCCTAAAGGAATTGTGTGGTAGGAGTTTTCAACTCCTACTTGTCTTCGGGTCTAAAGTATTTTGTGATGGAGGTAGTATGCTTCTTTCCACTTATCAAGGTCTACTGTATCCTAGCAGATCTAGAATGTTTATATTGAAAATTTGAATCATATTCTGGAGGAACCATTTCAGATCCATTTTGGATCCCTAAGACAGAAGCCGCCACCTCTCTCCTGGTCTCATCTCACCCACTGTGCTAACATTATTACTTAGGTATCTATTCTGTGACCTCAAGAGCACTCCATGACTTAGGAGAACATAAAGAATGGCACATGTATTGTAACCTACCAATAACTGGCTTCTGTATTAAGGATCAGTGTTCCCATTAATTGAAGGAGGGAAGTCTTTGTTCCCTCAGAGAAACCATTCCATTTAACACTCATTAACTCAACAGAAGGCTGAAGCATCCAAGAAAAATGGAAATGCTTTCCAGACTGGATTAATAAAGGAAGATGCAGAAATGGGAATCATAGTACTACTAAGAGAAAAAGTCTCCCACTATAAAAGGGATGAGGGAAAGAATTTCCAATTTGCTAATGGAAGAAGCTGTTAATCTGCAAATGTATGTAGACATTGGTAAGTCTGCGTTTGACATGCTCAGGAAACCTTGAGGATTAAAATATCTGAGAGAGTCAGAATTAAGGATCTGATAACCATTAAGAGAAAAAGAGCATCCATTTCCTAAGAGGCTAGATCTTCTAAAGAAAATAGCAGAATAAACAGTGTAATAAAGTTGGAATGATAGCTACTTTAATTTGAAACCATAGGCAAAAAATATAAAAAAAATTAAAATGATGTGATGCTTCTATTATAATCTTCTTCCCCTTTCTCGATGCACCACTTTCCCAATCTGGGCTCTTAGTATCTTCCAGGGTCTACTTTGCTTTTCTGCCATGTACAAAGTCATAAATACATTGATAACTAAGTGATAGAAGCCTTTATTTATCTTTTATAGAGCAATGATGACTGTTTTTGCAAAAATTGTATATGTTCTCCTTTCATAAAATTAAAAATGGTTGTATACAAAAAAGAAAGCAGAATTTCACTAAAAATCCCACCACTCAAAAATAGTCAGCTTTCTTACCTGGTGAATATTTCCCCAAATTCTTGGGGAGAGAGACAGAGACAATGAGAGGCTCAAAGAGACTGAGAAAAAAATTGAGATTTTTTTAAAGAGGCATTGTATATGACAGAAATAACTATTAAGTGTAATGGTACTAAATTTTTTGGGGGTCATAAATTATTATAATAAAATTTAACAGAAAAAGTTTAAAGATGAAACCGAAGGAATTTTGGATCCTTGGTGGGGGGATATTTGTCTTTAGAATGTACTTCTTGAATTATCTATGATTAAGAAAAAAGATTAGGAAAAAGCTTTGTCTAGATCGCTTATTCTTTTTAAACTTCATGTTTCAGTATAATATAATAGTGGTTGACTCCCTGCTTAAAATATGAGAAAATTAGCACACAGCTGCCCAATTTCCTTCCTGTTTCTGGTTATTGCTTTACTTTGTCATAGTGGTGACATTTGTCATCTTGTTCTGCACCATGAATAACATGTTAATTTTGTCATATTTTTATACATCTATATTCAAATAACAGTTCAGTGCTCATATGAAGTTTTTAGATCTGTGTTCTTACATTATTAAAATTTTATTTCCTTTTTAGTTGGGTGAACTTTATTTTTAAGACTTAGAAGATATTTAAATGCCACATTTTAAGTTCTTGCATGCTTGAGAATGTTTGTTGCCTTTGTATTCAAGGTGTAGTATGAAGGCAGAGGAAGTAAATGAAAATGAGTAAATGAATAAGTAAAAGGACACTTTAGCTGGTGATAAAATTTTGAGATCATGCTTTCTTTCCTTAGAACTTTGTAGGTCTTTGTTCATTGTCTCCTGGCACTTGGTACTGCTCTTTAATCACAAAGTTGTCATTCATATATTGTTTGGTAGATAGACAGTGGATTCCATACTCCAAGTTTCTTCATATTTGAGACTATCTCAGTCTTGTGTTTGTATGTGAACATCAACTTGACTGGATATGATATTCTACAGAGCATACTTTTTCCCTTTAGCACCTTGTAAATTTTGCTTCTTTGTCTCCTGGCATTCATGCTATGGAGAAGACCAAGGCTAGTCTAATTTTTCTGTTCATAGAGAACTTGATTTTTCTACCTGAAAACTGAAGAACTTCTCTCTTTATCCTTTAAACTTGGCAACTAAACCAGAATATGCCTAGTATCAACTAATTAGTATCAGTTTTTCTTAGAATATACTGTGTCCTTAAATTGATAGATCTATTTCTTTCTTTATTTTTTACCCCTTATATATCTGATTTTTTATCCCATCTATTGTATTCTCTGCTCCAGAGCCACCCATTCTTTTTTCTTTTTCTCTTTTCCTTTTCATTCACTAAGATTATCTCAAGCCTTTCCCCTATGCCACAGATTCTATTTTCAGTCACGTTATTATATTCTACTTATGCTCATTTATTTATTCATTATATAGTGATATTTTAATCTGCTGTTTGTCTCCAAAGCTCCACAATCTCTTTTTCTTGTATTATTTTGCTACTTTAATAGCCTACCATTTAGTGACTGTTTTAGTAAATTTGTGACATAATGAATTATTCTATAGCATGAAGTACTCAAAAAGAAATTTTGTTTTTCCTTGGGTTGTATTTTTTTCTATAAGATGAGTATGCCATCTCTCTTTTGCATGTCTTACTTCCTTTTTAATGTTCCTTAACATGTCATCTTTTGAGGTCCTGGCTTAATGTGGGGAGGTCTCTTGCAAGATTCATCACCCTGGATGGATGGTAGGCATACTGATACCTCTCCCACCTCACATACAGCAAGGCTATTAAAACCAAAATCCAAATTTTTGCCTTTGGCAAATATCCTCACTCACCGACAAATGCTTGTGGGCTAAAGAGAGGCTCTTGCACTCCACATTCCTTTCAGAGTTCTGGAAGTCCCTTTAGTTTGGCCAGCTCCTTGATTTCTCATCAGCTCTTCACTGCTTTTAAGATGTTTCAGTGTTTTATCCTGCATATGAAGTTGATTTCAGCAGGTCTAGTCTAAAAGAATTAGTTTGCTATTATTGAAAGCAGAAGTCCCTTCATGTTTTTTTAAAAAAGCATTCATTCATTCATTCATCTGTTCTAGCTTAATATGTGAAGCTATATGGAGATCTTTTTGCACTGACAGATGTTGGGTAAATCTTATTAACCCCTTCCTATTTTATCTGAGGCCTGTTTTCCCTCCTTCTAACAGCTTAGTGTTCCATCCTGTTGTCTATATCCGAAGTACTTTGAAGGAGGGATTATTCTGGTGCACTTTGTCTCAGGGAATCAAGGACTCAGCTCTTCTCCTGAGATTTGTATTCAATGTCCCTCATCAGAGTTCACTTCACCAAGTTGGGAATATATCTTATTACCTTGAAGCCCACCCTCTAAAATATAGAACCCGGGCAGTTTTCTTGCCTCTTATAAGACTGAGGTCTTACAGTGATAGGGCTTCTATTCTCAGAATTACTTTCCTGACTCCACCTGATACCTAAGCACACCTTTTGTTTGTTTCCAAACTGTGAGGTATTCAGGGAAAATTCTAAACATTTTCGTTACTTCTTCCTGCTAATTGTAATGTTCAGGGGCTAGTTGAAAGTAGCATATGGTACATCAAAATAAATTTCCTCCTCTTTTCAAATGATATTTTTTGAAGTTTCTAGCTTGAGGTTATACTGTTTTCTTTGTTTGACTATCTCTGGTGAGCATTTTGCTGGTTTTCACTACTTTTTGCTCCTTTTGGTAGATATTAGAGCAGAAAGATTCTGTGTTACAAATTTACTCCACCATCTCTCCCCTCACACACAAATCTAAGATTCTGCTTTAAAGAGACCTCTTAGCAATATTGATGCTATCCCAAATGAATGACCTCATTGTCTTTATTTGGGTTCTCTCAGAAATAGACTGAGACAAGTCTCCAGGTAAAAGCAATTTATCTGTAGGGTGATCCCAGGAACTAGAAAAAGTGTGGGGTGAGCAAAGTAAGGAAGGGAATGTGCTAAGAAAGGATATATTAGCAAGCAAGTTGACATTCTGAGCAACAGAAGCTTAATTTAAATAGCAAAACTCAGGGAAGAATGGAGAACACACGTTTCGCAGTTATCCCACCCAAGGGAGAAGGGAGCCAGTGTATTTATACACTAACTCCTGTTATTTATTGGTTGAGACCTCCTCCCAGAGGTGTTAATTCCCTTTCCAGTTCTACCTACACACATATAAGCAGTGCAGCAGCCTGAGATGGCCAAAGAAAAATCTCAATGAGATATGGTCTCTAGAAGTTGAAAGTTCAAAGTCTCATGCCCTGAAATGGTGAAATTCAAGGGAAGACAGATAGAGAAGAAAAGAGATCATCCCAAGGCTGCTCAGCAGTACCCCTTGGATTATTTCCTACTTAATACCAAGTGTAGATCTTGGGCAATGGTCCCTTCTAATTTACATAGTTATACCATCTCTTCAAATTCAGTGGATGCACTTATAGAAAAAAAATAGGGGAAATATCTCGGGAGGCCTAGAAAATGGGAAGGGGCAGCTGTTTTAGTTAATAAAGCTGGAAAAACCATGGATTCTTTCTAGAATTATATATATAATAGCGTATATAGAGATACACATGAACTTTATCCATTATATATATGAAAATATTTTTATAAGAGGTGAGTATAGGTGAAGTGATGCACACAAAATAAATGTCTGATGCAATATATTGTATGGGTGCTATATGGACAATTTAATTGAGAGCATTAGAAATGTCACTGAATTATGTTCCCCTTCTGTTCTGATTGGACATGCAGGGGATCACATAGTTTTTATGGAGGCCACCACATAAATACACTCACCCACAATCCTACTTTCAAATAATTGTTCTTAAAAAAGGTATCATACTGATTTCCGTTTTAGAAGGGACACTGCTTTTTTTTTTTTTTTTAGATTTTACTTATTTATTTGACATAGAGAGATCACAAGTAGGCAGAGAGAGGGGGAAGCAGGCTCCCTGCTAAGCAGAGAGCCTGATGCTCGGCTTGATCCCAGGACCCTGAGATTGTGACCTGAGCTGAAGGCAGAGGTTTTAACCCACAGAGCTACCAAGGCGCCCCAGGGACACTGCTTTTAACTACCATACATGTCCTATGTCAGAATGGAGTCCCACAAATCCATCCCTTTCCCTCTGTGTGAGCTGTCTAACCCAGGGGCTAAAAAGTGGTCAGTTACATTAAACCTGAGAGGGAAAAACTAAAAAGATATCCAAGCTTATTGATTAAGTGAGAGAGAAAAATGATCATGTTAAGTATAGCAAGTTGGGGAATTCCAGTCAGCTCTTTTGCATTTAAAGTGTATATACAGAATATTATACTTTGAAAGGTAGGCATACTTCAGAAGTCCTTCCCAAGGGATTAGAACTGTGCATATATTCATGTGGTAAAACATACCAACTTGCTTCCTACATAGTACTTGGCAAAATTGTCCGTGCTAGAAATCCTTATTTTAAAAATATTTTGAGTGTTTTGTGTATGTTTTACTGAAGAAAAGCTAAATCTAGGATGTCAGGTGGAAAAGAGGAGGATGTTTTGATATTTATTTATATTATTATATATATTACTATGTATAATATAATGTAATTATTATATATTGTTATATCTGTTTCTCTTATAAAATAGGAAGAATCCAAGGAATAACTTGACTACTCACATGTATTTTCTGTGGATATTTCTGAGTAGTGATTCTCCATATACACAGAGGGAGGAAGAGAGAGAAATAGGCAGGTAGCCAGAAAGGAAGCCAGAAAGGAAGACTAGCAGGGAATGTGAAAGAGAATGAACTCACCAAAGTTGTGAAACCTTGAGATGCTGAACTTTGGCTTCTATTAGCAAGAGATTTGGATCAGATCTAAGAAACAACTTTTTGGTAGGCAGAGTAGATAAATCAACACCCCAGATCTCTCAGGGATTTTGTGGAGTGCCCACTTCTGAAGTACTTTTGAGAAGAAACTACCATCTTTTACAAAAGGCTTATGTGAAAGAGCTAGGCCAGAATTTGAACATTATTATAATGCCTGGGAGCTCTGATTATTCTGTGAAGGGGTATTATCTATTGTTTTAGGATACTGTATCTTCAGAAGCACATCTCAGTACGTCCATCCACAAAACCATCTGCTTTGCCAAACTCCTTAGTCTCCAAATCTTTACAGTTATGTCACTGAACATTTGGGCTGTCCATATGCTTGCAGATTTGTTTCTTCCACTCTCAATGTGTCGTTGTTACATGAGCTCCAAATCCATCTATGAATTTACATGTTGTTGTGGGCTAACTTGTGCCCCTTCCCCCCCCCCCCCAAATTCACCTGTTGAAGTCCTGCTCCTTAGTAATTCAGAAGGTGACTGTATTTGGAGATAAGGTTTTACAGTGATAATTATAATACACAGTGTGTAATTATATACAGTGGTAAAATGAAGGAGGCTTTAATCCAAGGTGACTGGTGTCTTTTTAAGAGGCAGTGTGGACACAGATGTTTACAGAGTGAAGGTGATACAAAGGGAGAGATGGCCATCTATGAGGCGAGGAGACAGGCCTCAGGCGAGACTTAGTGACTTGATCTTGGACTTCTGGCTGCCAGACCTGTGAGATAATAAATTTCTCTTACTCTGTACCATAGCAGCCCTAGCAAACTCACACAGATGCCCTTCCTCTTTTTTTTTTTTTTTAAGATTTTTTACTTATTTGTTTGATACAGAGAGAGAGATGACAAGCAGGCAGAGAGGCAGGCAGAGAGAGAGGAGGAAGCAGGCTCCCCGCCTAGCAGAGAGCCCGATGTGGGGCTCGATCTCAGGACTCTGAGATCACGACCCGAGCCAAAGGCAGCAGCCAACCACCTGAGCCACCCAGGCGCCCTATGCCCTTCCTCTTTGATCACATCTCCCTTCCCTTTGCCTTTCCTTGGATGGCCAGTTAGGGTAACATTTTTTTTCCTTCTAGCCATCCCCAAAACATACCCCACTCTCCCTCTTTAGGTTTTCATTCCTGTATCTTTCCTCAGACCTGTCATTTCCTTGCTGCCCTACCCAGGCCCCCATCGAAGAGGAGAGAAAACAATGTGAATTGCAAGATTCTGACTGCTGAGCCCGTTTTCATGCACACACATGTCATCTTCCATTGTTTCCGTTTTAGAAAAGGTGCACATTTTCGAGTAACTTCTGCATCTGTGTTTGGCACATTGCAGTTTATAAAGCATGTTTGCAGATATAACTTTGCCTAATCCTCCCCAGACTTCAGGTTCATTGTGGTTTTTCAAGACACTGAAATCCAGAGAGGTTAAGTAACTTGATCAAAATTGCTCAGCTGGCAAATAGCAGAGCTGGAATTTGAGCCAAGATGGAAATAATTATTGTCACCAATTGCCATTGCAGGATAGTCGACAGAGCTGTTTCACAGTGTGGCTGCTTTTTCTCTCCTGGACACCCTTGAGCTTTGTCTTGGTATGCGTCATTACCTCTTGCTAGGTATTTGCTCTGGAATCATTATCACCCCAAATACACTGGAAGCTCTGGGGATGAAAGTTCTGGGCTGTGCTCTCTGTTTAGTCACAGTGTTTGAGGAACGTTTGTTGATCGGTTAAGTGGACTTTTTTGCTAGAGAATTTGGCATATTTCTTGTCATCCGGTTTTCCAGAGATATATGCAAAAGGGACAAGTATCTCCCAACGTTGATCTGGTCTTTATAGACAAAGATTAGGAAAGGGTATGTATAAAAATAATACTATGGATTGACATCATATTATAATGATTATACCCTCTGTTTATATAGCGTTCTATCTCAAGCTCTCTGTCTCTGTCTCTGTCTCTCTCTCTCTCAGGGGTTCAGAGTCATTTGGAAGCAGTGGGCCTTATCCTGCTGCTAAATAGAAAATAAATTGCTTATCTCTTAGAAGAGAATTAACTCTTTCAGGGCACTGGGGTACCATTTAGTAAATTAGTAATCCTCTAAATGGCACTCTAGATACGTAAGATCCCCCATATAAACTGGAAAATGAATGTGTTCCCAGTGCTTAAAAGAAATCAGGGCATGCCTAACAGAAATCAGACAGCAAGTTTAAAATATATGTAATGTACTTATCTCTCTCCTCTAATAACTTTGTGTTCATTCTCATAGAAATCTGTGACTAAAGATGAATCTGTTTGTTAAAAGCTGGCACTTTTGATCTTTTAATCTACTAATATGAGAGCAATAAAGGGGAAGGGGGGAGATGATAGGAGAAGAGAGTAGTGGTGTTTATATGCATGAGATCAAGGACAATTTGTTCAGCTATACACATTTTGAAAAACTGATGAATTAAAAAAACACACACACATTTGAAAGGCTGGCCTTGATAGTTTCCTTAGGTCTTGAAAATGTTTACCAGAATAGTAGTAGTTGGAATTAGCCCAGAATACTAGTGAGTTGGAATTAGCCCCGTGGATCTCCTTGGAGCCTTCTAAGCTAGATAGGGGCCCAATCACGAATCAACAGTAGCTTTAGAAATCCACCTCTCAAGCAGTTGGAAATGAAGTTGCGGAAATTGACCCAAATTCGTAGAAGCTGGAGATTTTCCCTAGCTGACACTGAGAGACAGGAATGGTGAATTGGTAGTGAACTGGACCATTTTTAAAAAAGCAGATCAACTGCAGGCTTTCTCTTGTTCTCTCCCTCTCTCCCTGTGTCTCTCTTACATATCCCTACCTGCAGCCTTTAAGACATTGCTTCCAAAATTATGATCTGACCACTTCATCTCATTTAACATTTTTGGAGCTCACTCATTGACCCAAATGCCTCTTGGACGCACTTGCTCGTTGAGGTGTTGCTACACTGAATTCTGATTGTAATTCAGTAACACATTATTGATTGTTGAAACTTCCGGTTTATGTGCAATGAGATAGAATTTGGAAACTGGTGGTGTCTTATTGACTTTCTGATTTGTGCTGCTGAGAAGCTCATTGGCTGGTCAGATGGGTGGCTGCCAGGCAGTTCGGCAGTTCAGTAAACACTCTGTGGTTATTCCTCCGCCTCATGTATCATACCCAACAGTACCCTCTCCCTCATACTGCACACGCTCAGGAGCAACGCATTTGACGACTAACTGCCACACCTTTTCCTCTTGCTCAACACCCCCCGCCCCCCAATCCAGGAGTAAGCCTCTCTCTGAAGCATCATCCTTCCTATCCGTCCTCTTCAGTTGTTTTCCTTGCCTCTTCCTGCCCCACTGACAGCCAGCTGCCAGGGGCCTCTTTACACAAGCCTCAGCTTTTCAAGGTAAATACGCCTCGTCAGTCCAATTTCAGCAACCCACACACCTCTGAGCCCCTCAAACTCCAAGGAGCATCCTTAAAGGGAAGAATCAGCAGGCTGCTACAAAGAAATCAAAGGAGATCAGCAAAATGTTTTGAAAGGGGGAAGGAAAGATGAGCCACATAGACTAACGGCCTTCATTTTTCCAGTAAGCAATGTGACTGGCGACAAAACACTAATACTAATGTGGAAAGTATATATTTAGTCTAATTGTATAATTGCAGGTTGCTTTCTGTACGTCACATGGGGACTGAAGTAATGTAGCACCGGGAAGTAGCTCAGTAGTTTCCTGCATTCATAAACATTTTGCATTTAGTTGCACTCTGGCATAAGTCAAAGTCCAAATGGACCAGGTTTGAGGATTTTGTCACCCATTACTCACCATCTCAAGATGAAGGTTAGCAGCAGCAGAGCTCTGAGCTCAGAGGCAGCAAAGTGAGGGGAACAAAGCTGGCAGGAGAAACAGAGCCACTAATTCATCTCCCAGGTGGCCCTTTTAATATTCCAAACCACATTTAATTATCAAGCAGGATGTTGAACCAAGGAGCCTGGTCAGCAGTGTCCTTCTGCTGACTGACTTTTCAAACTTTCGAGCAAGTAGGGAAGCTGATGGATTTCTTATCCCCCTGCCCCCCGCCCCCCACTGCTGATACCAGACTCTCAGAGACTTTTCCAAGGATAAGAAAGCGAGGGTGTGTTTGTTTCTGTTGGTTGTTGGAGAAAGGCAAAACCCCCCATTTGGTTCCCTCCTAGGATGATGTGAGATAGATGTCCTCCTCTTGTCTAAATCCCCATCTTTCCCTTTTGAGGATTTTATCGCTCACAGATTTTCACTCTCCTCAGCAAACACAGCTACCACTTCCCCCCTCGCTCTGAGCCATCAAGCCCCCTTTGTCTCTGATCCTGGCTGCCATTTCCTTTGCTGTTTGTGATCCCGATTTCCTCTTGAGTGGAAAACACCATCACAGCCTGGGCAAGTGGGCAGTTTTTACAAAGGGTGGGGGACATTTGCACTGCTGCTGTTGTGGTAATTTTATTTACCACATTTTACTTCCAATTTTTCAGGAGGAAGCTGGGACTATGGGAAGAGTTTGAGTTTCTAAAAATTCTAATTTAACACAAATTTAGTAATAATTCTTAAGGGTTATCATTAACTAACACATTATTATTTTTTCACTTCTTAACTGAGAAATTTTTTTAATTCCTGGATTTTGTATAACCCAGAGGCAATGCATAGATGAATAATATGATTTGCATTTGATATTTGTTATTGTTTCCTATCAATATAGAAATTTGCTAATTCATGAGAACTTAAAATACATTTGGATGATTATTTCTTTGATCTAGTTATGCTCGTTTTGTAATTTGCTTTCACATCCTCTTTGCTCATGATTTTTGTGGCTTTGTTCAAATGGCCAAGACTGCCTTTGAGCCACTGAGTTCATAATGATTGATGGACTTATCCCAGGGACTGAATTATCAGCATCTACCCTCTGCAGGGAAAACATCTTTACTAGGGAAGATCCAATTTTTGTTTCCCCCTATTTGTTGTTAATCTGACTTTGTGATAATGTCATCAAGCCTTATTCTGTACTTTTTCTTGATGAGCTAGAATTCTCTGGAGCTGAGAGTTACAGGCATGGGAGAGAGTGGTAAACTGGGACAATGGAATTGGGCAAATATACTTCTGACATTCCCCTGCCTCAGACATAAAATTGATGGGTCCGCACTTGCCATTTCTTAGGTTTAGGACACTTGTCATTCATATCAAGCTTTGTTAGAACATCTGACTCAAGAAAAGGAAGCCAAAGAAAAAGTTGAACATCCATGTTGAAAGAAAATATTGCCTTTACTTTCAGCTTTCTTTGGTGCCCATTGGTTTAAAAAAGAGGCCTAATATTGAGAAAGACCACAGAGGAATTTTCAGTGACCCCTTTGGTCTGCAAATACTTTGAGACATTAACCGGCATTAATACTTCATGGGTAAAAATGGCAAATAGGGCATATCTAGAAACCAGTGAGTTACAACTTTCTTTTGACTAACATTTCTAAGTTGGAGACAGTGTTATCCTCCAAAAACTGGTAAACATAGACTTGTTAGTGAACATAATAATAGATGATCTCATTTATTCAGAAATTACCTTGAGTACTACTGACTATTTAGAACAAAATAAAAAACTCCCAAGTAATGAGGGGGAGAAAGCCATCTACAGAAAAAATGGTATGATACCAAATGTACACACTAACACCGATTAGGCAAAAATCTTTGCCATGTTCTTATTTAAAAGGTTTTAGAAATATTTTCTTAAGAATACTCAAAGTGAGGGGTTCCTGGGTGGCTCAGTCAGTTAAGTATCTGCCTTCAGTTCAGGTCATGATCCTGGAGTCCTGGATCGAGTGCCGCATCAGCCTCCCTGCTTAGTCTGCCTCTCCCTCTCCCTCTGTTCTTCCCCTTTCTTGTGCCTGCTCTCTCTCTCTCACTGTCTCTCTCTCTCAAATAAATAAAATCTTTTAAAAATTCCGTAAAGTGAAAGCAAAGCTTTGGTGGTTGAAGGCATAAGCTTTAGTTTTCTACCACATTCATACTTGAACACGCCTTAATCTCATGCCAGTAAAAAACACACTGATGTGCAAGAGTACTTTCCTAAAATGAATTCTACATGAGTAGCATTAATTTCTACAACACTTCTTGTAGTTTGCAAGTTAAAGATAGTCAGTAGGAAGGGAATTCAGCATCTTGTTCTTTCCTTTGTTACTTGTTAGTTGTGTGACCTTGAGTCAGTCATTTAATCTCTGGTCCTATGTTTTGTCATCTGCAGAATAAGATATTTCTCCAAAATTAAGTTTCTCCCATTTGTAAGAAGTCAAGTGATTCGTCTGCATCAGTGGTTCTAATTGATTATATTAGGCAGCTCATGGGCTCCAGGCCTCCCCAAAGTCTCTTTGGCCAAGAAACTGAGGAAGTTTCTGTCTCTGAGAAATGAGACTGACTTGAATCAATGATAAGGCATCAGCGGAAGGCAGAAAATTAAGATCCGGAACTCAGGAGAGCCAGTGACACAGATGTGTACTTTGGGTCAACCTCCCTAAGGCTCTTGTGTAAATCCAAAGACCTGTTTTCTGTGGAGCTCTATACCACCTCTAGAGAATAGGTTGGATTGCTTTGGTGTCCATCTACTGAAGGCTGAAAACAAACCAGAGGCCCTCCCTCCCCACTTTAGCTGGTGTATCACCTGGCTTCACTGCATAGAGAGTCCCAGAGAACATTGGGAGCCAGCCACAGGGGGCCCCCGACAGCCATAGTGGCAGTGGTGGTGGTGAGTGATGATGCCATTGTCCAGCACTCTGGGCCAAGGGAGAACTCACCACCCATTTGGGGAGCACCAGAAGATATGTTCTGGTATGAATGTCAGTGCTGGGAGGGCCCCGTTGAGGTATGGAGGGCAGCCCAGCATTCAGTGTCGAGAATCACTAATAGGCCAGAACTGCCCAAGAGGCAAATAGCAGTTCCTAAGGTAGCTGCAGTGACTCATGTGTGAGTACTTGTAGGAACCAACCCAGTGAGCGAGGACCCTTGAGTGGAGGCCAAGTTTCTATGACAGCATATGAGGGTGCTCTGACTATGACCGTATCTTGGTTTTCATCCCGGGCAATTTTGCCCTTTGGGGACATTTGACAAGGTCAGGCGTTTCGGGTTGTCATGACCATGGGGAAGGGAGTGCTACTGGTATCTGGAAGGTAGAGGACACCAGTGTTACAAGATGCAGGACGGTCCCCCAGCAAAGAATTATCTGGTCCAAAATACGAATAGTACTGAGACTGAGAAGCCCTGTGACCCTTCACGCAGGTGTGACAAAGGAAAATAGAGATTCTACCTGCATACACCAGGTACTTGAATATATGCCATATGGCCAAGCAATTTAACAATGAGGATGATTCTTTGGTCAGAGTAACATAAATCATATCACTAATAATATCACTAACATGTATTGAGTTTTATCTGTTACCCGTTAGACCCTTCTAACCATTTCATAGGTATTCACCCATTTAATCCATATCCCAACTCTGGAAAGTAGTCATGATTCTTAGCCACAACTTACAGACAATTTAAATAGTGGTGCTGGCAATTTATTAGAAAGTATCAGCCAAACTGCTTGTTTGACCACTGTGAGTGATCAGCTTGGGCAAATAGTCCATGCAGAAGGGATCATGGAAGTCCCAGACCTTGCTCATGTCCACCACTGTCACAGCAGCTGGGAAGCAGAAGTCCTGCCCAGCACGCCCACAGGCCTGATCTGCATCTCGAGATCAGCCCCGATTATGTGACCTGACCACCTTCAAGAACAGATTATTGTTTTCCATGGTTTGGGACAGGGGTGGGGGGAAATTACAAAACCAGAGACATACAGGCACAGCACAGGGTCACATGGAAAGGGGTTGGCAAGAATCCAGGGACTCCAGGTATCTATTTAAATAGATCATGAAGCCTCCAAACTCTGTTCTTGCCTCAATTATCCAAACACATGCAGATTGTTTATAAATTAGCCAGATTACTGGGACAGCTAGCCCTGCTCTGATTTTATAGGATTTTAGTAGATACACTAATGAGATGGATTAATTAGTTTCTTAGTCCATTGTGCTGTGGCGTTGGTGTCTTTAGAGGAATACCACAGCCCTCCCATTCACCTTTTATCCCAATCAATCGCCTTGTATTTACTAAGGGCCCCAGGAGGGGGGCGTGAGAGGTGTAGATCATTCAATTTGTCACAGCACATATTTTCAGTATTATGATAAGAAGACAAGGGACTCTGCATTTTGTCAACTTACAAGGCCAAGATCGATCCGCAAATAGATGGGCCTCCCTGTATTCTGAATTAAAGTGTGTGTTTTTTGGCGGTTTATTGACAGTTGATAACTACTGACCACTAGTCCTGATAGAGTTACAAAGGTCGGGTCAAAGCAGGTCAGAGCCACAAAGAACACCTCCTGCTCCTGGAACCCACCGCCCTCCCAGAAGAGATGTGCAGGTCAATAACTAAACCACCTGTAGGGTCTGAAGTCTTTTCCAGACTTCCTCCTTCTGGCTATGCCATGAACTCACCCTCGTGCAGCCCTATCCTCTCTTCTTTCACCCCAACAGGGCTGCTGCCCTAGAGGTCCCACAGGTGCCTGTGAAGCCAGGACTCCACCTGCAAAGACGGGAGGCACCAGGCCACCTTGACTGGCTCTGCATCCCATCCTGGACGCTCTCCTGAAAGGGGTTGCTGGCAAAGGCCATGCTTCTGCCCATGACATCAGAGCGTTAAGGACACACAGAAGCAAAGGCAGTGACTGTCTTTATGGCTCCCCCATGAACGCCAGCCCTCCTGTGCATAGGCATACCACTCTTGGCAAGCAGGAGTTTAATTAAAAGGCTCTCAGAATGCCTCTCCAGCTGGGGTGGGCCTCAGTCGCCAGGAGGGGCCTTTATCAAGCAGATGTGAAAGCATACAAATGATAGGCCTTGTTCCCAGGAAATGTCATCTGGTCTGCCTCACTCGGTGCCTTGCTGGGGAGGCGAGGAGGATGACTGTGTCTGTGTATTTGACGCAGTACCTGTTGTCTACCTGGAAGATGCAAATGAGATTCAAATTTGGTTCCAGTGTACAGGCTGCTCGCGTTTACCCCACAGCAACCCTCTAGCAAGTGACTAATGGGAACATGTGTTCTTTCTATTTTTATAAGGCGGGGAGAACAAGGGGATGGAGGCCTAAGCTTGTGGGGTTTGAAATCTCTCTTTCCAGGGGACTTGCTGCTGTCTGGAATGATAGTAATACCCAGTGGCAGCTCCATGGCAATGGCCCCGAACCGCCTAGACGCTCCATTCCTCAGAGGCCCTGGGGCTGGGTAAATGGCCCTGCCTCTTCCTTCCATTCAGCCAGAAGTAGACAGACCAGGGAACACCAGAGGGCTCTTAGGACAGTGGCAGGGCCCCCTATCTCTCCTTCCTGATGGCTTGCCCACATATCAGTCTTGGCAGGCCTTTCTCTCAGCCAGCCCTAGTGGAGTGCCTGTCCTCAGCATCATGTTGGTACCACCTGGGTCTGGGTTTTTAATGAGATGATTTCTGCTAGGAGGGAACTTGAAGGTACCTTAAATAAAGCCTGTGCCTATCCAAAGCCCCCTGTAGCCTCTTACAGCCGAAATCAGAAAAAGGTCAAGAGAATGATTGTATCCAAGACTATCTTAGTATCCAGACTCTGTTGTTGCAACTAAGTCCCCATCGCTGATACTGTTGTGAGGGCAGTGGTGGGCCTCCCATGTCACAACTGCTTCTGCTTATGCCTCGATCCAGTGACCAGGAGTTGGGTGCAGAGAAAGAGGGCAAACAAGAGGCAAATGAGCTCTTTTCTGTGAAAGAGGATCTCTTGCTGTGTGAATGACAGTGTGCAAGAATCTTGACATGCTAGGATTTGGAGGGATTGAAACAGATCCACGGGATTGGCAACCATCAAACAGGACCCTGAAAAATCTTTTCAGATGGGAAGGAAGTGGTTTGGACTCTAGAGTCCTCACCTCTTCGTACAACAGTTTAGCTCCAACTGATTTGTTTTACATTGTGTATTTCTATTGCCAGACTGTAAAGTGAGTTATGTGCTCACTCCAGGCGACTAATCCAGGCCATGTAGGTATATACATATATACCTACATGGCTGTGATGAGGACCCATAGGCCAAATCCAAGATCTTTGAACAAGAGGTCTGGAATCAAACCAGGGCCAGGACTGGGGAGTAATGGCCATATAAACCGTGCATTGGCTATCCCAAGTGTCAACCTGTTTTTAAAGAAATGCTTCTGAGATTTTTAGAAGTTTAAAGACCATCAAACTCTATTTTCTTGCATTTGGTAGGAATCTTCTTTGCAACCTAGGCAGAGATACATCTTGATTTTAGTGATGAATTTTACAAATGCTCACGGGAAGCCATTATTAGCTGAGGAGTTCTTAACAACCTCTTGGTATAAGGAAACCAACTGACCGCCTTCATAAAAATTGAAACTCCACCTTCCCCTTGCCAAATAGAGGAGAGTGGTGAGGATGAGATTGGGTTGCCAAGATCTTGTTAATTCTCCCTGTGTGGAAACCTATCTCTGTGGATGTTAGTGGAAGTCCCAGATAGTCTCGGCAAGGCTGTTGGGTGTCTCTTTACGCTTGGTTACAGTGATTCTTAGAGGTCTGATGCTTTCTTTGCTTCAAGGATCTTAACCATAGTGCATGCCCTTGACCAGACTTTGATGATTTTCTCTCTTGAGGGAATAAATCATGGAATCATATATAAGAAAAGAGGGAATTGTGTATAGAAAGATGCTCATCACATCATTGTTGCAAATAATTAAAAAATACTAGGATCAACTAATTGTCTAACAATAAGTCACTGGATATGTAAATAATGAACATTCATAGATTTTATATATATATACGTGTATATATATATATTTATATGTAAATATATAATGTATAGTTTTATGTATGTGTGTAAATATACACACATATGGAATACTATAAGGCTTGTAAAGATCTTGCTTTTTTAAGAATATGAATGCTTTTGAGAACTATGAAGTGGAAAAAACATACAAAATTACATAAAATAGGATCACAAATTATTGTATACATGTGTAGTTACATACTTGAAGGGAATAAATATATATATATGTATATACACACACACACACACAAACACACACGTATACATGTGACACAAATGGATAGAAAAATGCACCAAATATTGACAAGGACTCTTCATGAATGTAGGAATTGTGGGTGAGTTTTGGGCCTTTTGTAACTTTTCTCTGTTTTACAAATTACTTTTACAACCAAAAACATGTTTACAAAGACAAAGCCCAGGATCCCATAAAAATTAGGGTCCTTTATTTTTCAGGATATCTCTGCCCCAAAGTTCCTAGAAACAAGTTGCCTTAGAGAGCATCTATAAAGGCACAGTGAAGTGAATTTACTTTTATTTTTTTTAAAGATTTTATTTATTTATTGGAGAGAGAGAGACAGCACACAGAGGGAGAGGAAGAAAGACTGCCCGCTGAGCAGGGAGCCTGATGTGGGGCTCAATCCCATGATCTGGGATCATGACCTGAGCCAAAGGCAGACACTTAACCAACTGAGCCACCCAGGTACCCGGTGAATTTACTTTTAATATCCACTTGGGGTTAATATGTAAGTTGCATTATTCAGCTTAAACAGAAAACCCTTCTTTCTTTGATGTTAGTTGTTTGACTTTTTTTATCAGGGAACTGGCTTCAAATTTTTATTTCTCTTTGCTTGTGTGCAAGCAAACTTCAAGTCTTGTCGTGTTTTAAAGCAGCTAGAATCGGACCCACTGAGCTGGCCCACTGAGTCCCTGCCGCGTGCCAGCTGTGTGCTAGGCACCAGAAATACAAAGATCTTTAGAATGCCATCCCTTCCTAGGAGGGACGTGTGGATGAAGGGAGCCCAGAAATGTAGACGAGTAAAGTTCAGTTCTACAGGAAACCTGTTGGCATGCTTTTCCCCCACCTACTTCATGCCAGGCTTTGTCCTAAAACCATACCTGAGTACATTACTGCCTCATATGTTCACATCAGCCTGCAACACAAGTGACATGTCCCCCTTTCTGAGATGAGGGCGATGACCCCTCGGGGGCTGACTGGCAGGTGGTAGAGCTGGGACTCAAGGATTCCTCTGCTCAGACTGCTTTCTACTGTCATGCCTCAGCCAAACAAATTAGTGTTGGAACAGAAGAGGAAATCCTTGATTTGGCCTGCAGACCCTTGCTACACATGGAAAGGGATTTTGTTTTTGATTCTGTTGTTGGGGTCCACTTCTGTCTCCTGCTGTAGCTCTCGCATCTAGAACAATGCCTGGTAAGGACGGAGTGGGAGCGGTGCTGTAGCAAAGGTAGGTCGGTCAGAGCAGAAAAAAATAAAGGACACCCAGCTGAATTTACATTTCCTGTAAGCAGTGGATACTTTTTAGTGTAAGTATGCCTCATGTAATATTTAGGGCGTACTTCTACTTAAAAATTATTCTTTGTTAAATGGAATTCACATGATTCTGTTCCTCCTGGTATATCTGGCTCGATCTGAGCCAGATCGAGCTCTGGCTCGATCGCACAGCCCTGCGCAAGTGAGGTAGGTTGTACTGAGTTAGGTTGACAGTGGGTGGGACCGCCGTCACTGATTACACGAGATGGACAAGACAGTCATAAGCAAGGCGTGCAGGGGCGAGGATGTGGCTTATTTAGGGAACTGTAGGTTGCATGTTAGGACGAGAGTGGGGAACAGCCTTTTTGTGAGGAGAATGGTGCATGAGTAGATTATCCAGGGGTTTTTATTTCCAAATAACAACAGTCAGCAGGTGAGGAGCTGTCCCTTTCGTCCCTTTCGCCAGGGTGATAAGGGAGGCTGGGCCCTCCCATCAGCTGCTCTCTCCTGGTGCTTGCGTTGGATGTATATTCTCTCTTCTTGGACCATACAAGCTTTGCTGTTTGCTCTGCCTGTGTGACAGTGATTGGATTAACTGCTATCCCAGTGTGAGATGCCGGGGGAATCACTGTCCTGGCGTGGGGTGACTGAGGGAGTTCCTACCCTTGATGCCGGGTGACTGGGGGTAATTGCTTCCCCAGTGTGGGGTGACTGGGGGAGTCACTATACCCAGTAAGGGGTGACTGGTGGAATTCCTACCCCCTGCGTGGGGTGACTGGGGGGAATTATGACCCCCGTATGGGGTGACTGGTGGGAATTGCTACCCTGGTATGTGGTGGTTCAGAAAAGATGAAAAAGGAAGGTGGGAAGGAAGGCAGGCTCTTGTCTAGGTTGCCAGGTGCCTGTAAACTATGCCAAGGAATTTTCTTCTACAGACAGAGGAATCAAGTGGGTACTTTGGAAACCAGGCATGTGGCATACCCACGTGTCCTTTAGAATGTAATACTGGTGTCGCCGTGGAGGATGGATTGGAGCAGACAGTGACTGACATCAGTCCGAAGGCCTTTGCAGCATATGAGAATGGTGAGGATGACAGAACAGATAGAGGACAGCCTAGATCATTGTTACCTATCTTCAGCTGCTTGTAGAAGGGACTGTGCACTTCCCCTCCTGAGCCAGTCACTACTTTGTGAGTTCAAGTGGAGAGCATGATAGGTTTAGGAGATGGTGACATACAGTGATCTGCATTCATTCAATCTGTCTATTTGTCTATTTATAACCTATTTATGGTGAGTGAAGAAGGAAGAAGGCAACAGATGGAGTCAGAAGTAGGCATAATCAACCCCCCCCCCCCATTGGCTCTGCCACCTCCCCTTGGCTTGAGGAAATGTAGTTATTCCTCTGCCCTGTGTGTCTCACTGACCCAGGCTGTCCTTGCTGGTCACGGGTTGCTCGGGGCAGATGCATTCATAATGGAAGAGACGAACTCACCATCGGGGGTTGGAGGTAGGGCATCCCCTGTTCACCCGATCAGAAAGGAGCATGGGGAGGTGTTTTCTTCTCCAGTAATAAGATTGTCAGGGCCCCTTCCTGGCCTGAACAGACCGATGGAGGCTGCCAGGATGGCGAGCTCACTCTTCTTAATTAGCACTAATGCAGTCAAGGCTGTTTTCTTAGCCTGACCAAAGGGAATAGTAATTAATATGGTGGGGGAGACAGACGGAGAGTTCAAGGCCAGCATGTGTGCCCCTGACCCTGGGGTCACAGGGAAGGAGAGCCCGGAAGACAATAGACTGGCTCCCGCAGGCCTGGACAAAGGCCGGCCCTCGTTCTCAAGACTTCGTTCTCTGCAGCCTTTCCATTAATGAGAAATTTTGTCCTCCTACTTCTGGAAAAGGGGCTTAGCAGGTCTCCTGGCTAAGCTGTGTGGTGTGTTTTTGTACATATCAGTCAATATGTGTGTTTTAAGGGATCATTTTTCTCCCACTTAAACCTCTAACTTCACAAAGTCTAGGAGGTCTTTCCTTCTCAGTGCTAGTACACGGCTCCTGTTGGTGAGGGTGGGGTCTAGGTCTAGACCCCCAATGGGCAGAAGAGAATGCAGGTTCCACAGTAACCATTTCACCCTGAAGCCTGCCCAGCCTCTGGGCAGGGGGATCAGAACTGAGGATGGCCTTTTACAAGCAGGCCAGAGGTCCCCTGAGGGGGACTGGTCATCATCGGGCTGGATAGCAGGCAGACTGACCCTCACATGGCAAGGGCTGAAGCTCGAGGAGGTGCTGTTCCACCTCCCGGGTAATCCCTGCAGAGAGGCAGTGAGAGCCAGTGAGCCGGTGGTATGCGCCATCTAAGTGATCGTCTCGTTCATTAAGGATGACCTCACTGCTCCACATGACAAGTAGACATGGGGCATCATGAAGAAATGAAAATACATTGGACTCTCAGTGCCTCTTCCTTCTTTCGAGCTGCTGGTTTTCCCCAAGATGAATTTGGTTCTTTTAGGTTTTGCCCTTGACTTCCCTTATTTAGGCTGGTGGTTTCCCTTTCCTTTCCTTTTTTTCTTTTTTCTTTTCTTTTCTCTTTTCTCTCCTTCCTTTCTTTTCCTTTCCTCTTCTTTTCTTTTCTTTCTTTTTTTCTTTTCTTTAATTAAATACTGCTGCCTTACTCTTTCAGGTCAGCAGCAATGTCACTAGCATCAGCCATGAATCACAGCCGAGCTGACATTTTAAAAATGGCATCATCAGGGCAGCAAGTGCAGGCCAGACACCCAGGCACAATGGCCGGACCCCGTAAATTACACTAAAAGTCTAATCAGAATAATCAACACACTGACATCTTTATGCATGTGGACAGAACTTGGGGAAGGAAAAGGCACTGCCTTGGATTTCTCTGAGCTCTCCCTTGCAGCAGATTGGGGTGCTTTTTGAGGATACGGAGAGAATCCTCAAGGTGTGCCTTGGAGTACTCTGTGACCTCTATCTTCACGTTTACGTTGTGTGATAAAAGCGGATCTAATGAGTGCCTCTCCGCAGTGTGTTGGTTGATAGGTACCTTGTGCAGCACAAGCATTTATTTATTTTTTGCCTGTTAAATACCCCACATCCGTATATTTCTCCATCAGTGCAGGTGCACATGAGTGGCTCACTCTTACACATGCACACAGGCATACACAGACACACCCCCCCAATGAATATGATTGAAGTCATTCTTGGGTGCTTCCGGCTGTAGAACTATAGTCGAACACTTTCCTTGTAAGAGTTTCCTTTCATAATTCTGACCCAAATTCTTCACTGATCCCCATTAATGTGATTTCCTAAGGCCAGACAGGACAGCCACCGTCTGGCTGAGACCATTCATCAGCTTTCGTACTCCATTTTAGTTTCTGACCTTTCCCTTTCTCTCCTTTGAGTCCTTTCTCTGTCTCTCTCTCAAACTGCCCCCCTCCTTTCTTGTCTCTCTGGTTTAAAAAAAAAAAAAAAGAATCTCTCCCAAAGCTTTGGGCTCCCTGCCTCTAATGGAAGGTCAGGGGTGCCCTTGGCCATACATATGCAGAAAGAGTGCCTCCAGGTGATTAATTGGTCCTACCAGATCACCGGCACAGAGAGCCCATTTGTCACCAGCCCTGCTCTGGCCATCATGGCCAGGCCGCCCAGAGCTTGTGGGCGGCCCAGTGCACACCAGCTGGGACTAGCCAGTTAGTGCCCACTGAGGTGTGGCCAGCAGGGGCCCCCGGGTGAATGCCATCAAGGCTGACATGGGAATCGAAAGAAAAAGCGAAAGAAGAGGATCACACTCAAAAGATGAAAAATAGAAACGTTTTCTTAAAAGGTAAAGAAATTGGTTTCTGTTTTGCTTTCATTGATTTCTCAAACATTTGTGTACCTACTATGAGCCTTAATCTGGTGTTAGACTGTTGTTGATGGAAGTGCTTTGATAGATTTTGTCCATCTGATTTTTGCGATGATCTCAAGGGAAAGACATGGCTGATATTCATATGCTAATTCTTCAGACAGGTATACTGAGCCAGAGTCTCTGTGATTTGCCCAGGGCCATCCTGAGAGTGGTGGTGATAGCTCTTCCTCCAGAGCTGCTTCTGTGATACCACACACAAGAGGGCATCCACAAGGATGAACTCAGTTCTGCCATGTCCTTGGGTCCTCCCGTATCTTCTGACCAAGGGACAGCCCTCAAATCCTTCGGCTCCTGAATATAAAATGTTTGGGTTCCGGTTCAGGTTTTGACTCATTTACGCATGGGCTATATGTCCTTGGACAAGTCATTTTAACTTTTGCATCCTCAGTGTCTCCATCTATGAAGTGGGACTGGTGGTGGTTAAATGAGATAAAACTTGGGGGTATTGTGTCTGGCAGAGATTAACCAATTAGCAAATTGCTGGATATGTCAGGAGCATATATATATTTGTATATAAACATTCTTTCTGGGCTGGATCATCTGGGCGCCCCCAAGTGGCTGCAGCCTAGGCATGCATCCTGGGCCGCAGTCTGGCCAGGAGTTGAACACAAGGTCAGATGCCCTACAGTGCAGTTTCCAGAAATATGCTTCCATGGCTTCTCCTTGTCCATCCTCCTATCACCAGTCTCTCCCCAACCTTTGTTACAATGATCCCTACAGCCAAGCATTTGTTCAGTAAGCACTTGTGAGTAATTACTTCTGGAAAGCATTGTATCAGGAGTTGTGGGGCAGGGCAGGTGGAGGATGGGGGGGGAAACCAAGCAGTGAGAGAAATAACCAAGTACAGGAGAGGGTTGAAGTAGGCAGGACACAGTCATGAGACCCCAGTTATAAGACCACCAAGCAGATGTGTACGACTTAAGAGAGCTCTGTGTAGGAAAGTGCCGCCCAGTGAACGATTACAGGAAAGGGTGACTCCTACAGGAAAATACATGCTTTTTTTTTTTTTTGCTAAAGAAAGAGGATTGACTTTCAGGTCAGTAGTTAACACTACATGACAAATAGTTGGTTGCAGAGTTCCTTTTTTTTTTTTTTTTTTTTTTAAGATTTTATTTATTTATTTATTTATTTGGAAAGAGAGAGAGAGAGTGAGAGAGAGCATGAGAAGGGAGAAGGTCAGAGTGAGAAGCAGACTCCCCATGGAGCTGGGAGCCCGATGTGGGACTCGATCCCGGGACTCCGGGATCACGACCTGAGCCGAAGGCAGTCACTCAACCAACTGCGCCACCCAGGGGCCCGCAGAGTTCCTTTAAATAACAAGACACCTTGGTGGATTCGGTTATAATTCTGCATGCAAAAATATCAGTAGCCCAAATCATTAGGCCACTCTGCTTATGAGCACATATGTGGGAGGTACAAGAAGAACAATTTCCAAAAGCCCCTGGAAGAATGAAAGGTAGTAACAGAAGCCCCTAGAAGAATGAAAGGTAGTAACAGCCCTTGCTTTTGAGCACCTGCTAAGTATGAGACAATGCATTGATCTCACTCGAGTTATATAATAATGTTGGGCTATAAGTATTATTATTACTATTTTACAAATAAGGGAACTAAGGCACTAAGAGTGACTAGTGAGTGACTCATAAGTGGCCTGAAGCCATTCTCTTAGTTAGGGCGATTTTAGATGAACGTGGTAAAAATCTACTTGAAACTGGCTTTAAATAAGAAAAAAGTCTTCATCTCACCGAACAACTGTCGAGTATTAGGACAGGCTCTCCAATGGGTGGATTTCGTGGTTCAGTGATGTCATCAAAGACTGGACCTTTTCAGTGTCTCCTGATCATTGCTTTCCTTTTGTTAGCTTGCCCTTACTTCGGGTCCCCTGGAGGTTGCAGTAGAGGCACAGAAATTCCAGGCATCACCCTGGGACCCAATAGGCTCCAGAGGTAAAAAAAGAAACATGACTTTCTAGGTTTCTTAATAGCAAATCTTTGCCCTGAAGACCCCGGTAGACATTCCTTCTCTCACTTAGGCCAGAGTTGGGTCACCTGACCAGACCTAAAGCAATCACTAACAAGTGAGAGGAATGGCCAAGACAGTGCAGACTGGTGGGGGAGATTAGGACACAGGCACACACACAGAGGAAAGACCATATGATGATATAGGGAGAAGATGGCCATCTACCAACCAAGGAGCCAGGCTTTGGAAGGACCAATCCTGGCAGCCCCTTGATTTCAGACTTCTAGCTTCCAGCACTGTGAGAAAGTGAATTTCTGTTTCTTAGGCTCCCCAGCCTGTGCCATTTTGTTCCAGCAGCCCTAGCAAACTAATACAGGAAGAATGACAATTTTATAGTTTTTCGTCCAATCCACAGTATTCACTGCAGATCAGGCATGATAGGAGACCTAGGGAGGGAGGAGGAGGACTTTGAAGAAATAGAGGGAAGGTGCAGAGGAAGGATTGCGATCAAGGACTAGATAGGAGGTGTGGAGGTGCTTCTTTTGGCAAGTTGATCCATCAGGCAGTAAATTCAGACCAAAGCCTGGGTACCTGGAACATTCACAGCACTATTTGCTTACTGGGTATTTGAAAGAGAGAGTCGCTTTGGATGGAAAGATGAATTTAATTTAGGGAAGGGTCTCTTTACTCTTTGGTAACTGTGAAATAAATAATTTAGCTATTTTTTTCTGCCAGTCACTGTGCCAGGACATGAAGATGTATAGACGGTGTGACCCCTGACTTCAGGAAACTGGTGTTTATTCAAAAAAGAATGAGTTTAGCTTTAGTAGGAGGAGGAACATTAGCATGAGGCATCTCATTGCCAACCTCCAGAACACTGTCCTCAGAAAGTTTATGATATGTGGGAATCATGCTCTTGGTAAAGATGCATGGTCCCATCCAAGGGTGGAGCAGAGGAAACATCTACAGATTTTGCTTCCCAAATAGAAAACAAAACAAAACAAAACTTTTATTTATTTATTTTTTTCAAGATTTTACTTATTTGCCAGAGAGAGAGAGAGAGGGCGCACAAGCAGGCAGAGTGGCAGACAGAGGCAGAGGGAGGAGCAGGCTCCCTGCTGAGCAAGAAGCCCGATGTGGGACTGGATCCCAGGACCCTGGGATCATGACCTGAGCTGAAGGCAGCTGCTTAACCAACTGAGCCACCCAGGCATCCCCAAAACAAAACTTCTTAAAACATTCATTTTGACTCACATAAATGATCTCCATGTGCTTCTTAAATTGAGGGGAGTAGTGGAGAAAAATTGCTTGGATTTAAAGTAGAAATAGGTAGAAAGTAAGGACTTCCAGGAGCCACCATATGTTACCCATTGGGCCCCCAAGCATGGTGGAGAAACTATACTTCTCTGATGAGGAAACCCAAGGCAGATGGTGGGTCTTCTTGCATATCTGTATGCAAGATATGCACGTGCGTCATCGTGTGATCTTGCACGTTTTCCTGGTGGACTTCAGAAGATTGCTCCAGTTGAAGGAATCAGGGTTGTTGTCATTTGTGGCTTTTTTTAAAGTTCCCCCAAACCTAAGGCTTTATCCAGTGTAAGTCAAGACAGAGTGTTGTCTCAAGTGTCACCCTGGGTATGTGTGCTTCTGGAGAGAGAAGACCACATCCTGCCTTGCGTCCGACCCCGGCCACTCTGAAGTCTTAGAGACATAAAACGATGGTGGCCCATGGATTAATAAGCCCAGGGCATTGAAGCCCCACCACAAATACAAATTCTGTATCAGCCCAGCCCAAAGAGGGGATTTATGGCAGATCTACAAAGATGACAGTTTATTTAGGCTGTCCTGCCTTGAATTTCTTGTCTTTTTTTTTTCTCTTGATTTTTATTGGCATAAAATGTTTTACATTTACTTTTGCCCATTTGTCACTATGACAGCGATGTTTAGATGATGACTGTAAATGAAATGTGTGTGCATCCTAGAGATATTTATGTAATTTAGCAAAATTATTTTTGGATTCTTTGAAAAGAATCTGGTCAGTTCATGTCTTGCTAGCACCACAAAAAAACGTTTTACTAATTGTACACCTAATGTGGGAATGAACACACATTACTTAAACATACCAAATATTTAAACATATAAATAATGTTTAAAATATCTCTTACACAATAAATTATGATCACTATGTTGAAATACCAATTTCTAGGGAAAATTGATTTAGGAAAAATAGCTAATCACAGTATCCTGTGAAAGCAGCATCCTTTCAGTATCATTTATTTTTCAAGCCAGGAGATTTGGACTATTGTTTCATTTTGTGTTCCATTATTTTTCCCCATTCATTTGCTGAACAATAATCTTCTAAAACATCTCACTTCTGCAGGGGTATCAACTGGCGTGATACCAAAAAGATGTAAATGATTTAATTGAATTAGTTTAATTAGGTAAATTAACAGTTAAGCATATCACACACAAGCTTGTTCTGTTTATCCTACGTTATAGGGATAATTTAGTGCAGAAGGAGAACGGGCATGACCAAAATTCCAATGCAGTGAGCCAGATTAGCTGGCAAAGGAAAAAAATACACAGATAACATTCACTGGAATTAAATCTGAGTAAATAATTTATGTGCTGGATTCATTATGTAGTTTGAATTGTAGACAAACGTTGATAGTCAACGACTGTGCAAAAACATTGCTACTGAGCAAAAGTGTAAGGATAACCACAGTGCTTCTGACCTTTCCAGAAGCATCTTCCCAGGAAAATTTCAACATTTCTTGGTAATTCACATCCACTGAGGCAACAAAAGCCTGTCTGCCTAGCCAGAAATCTGAGTTAAAGCAAAAAAAAAAAAAAAAAAGAATAAGCCATATTTCGATCACTTTTGAGTACATGCCATTGAATCAGATAAAACAGGGTTTCACAACCTTGGTACAAGTAACATTCTTATTGGGGTTGTGAGGTGCTGTGAATTCCATTGTAGGATGATTAGCAACATTCCTGGTGTCTACCCTCTAGATGCCAGTAGTACCCCTTCTGCCCCCAGCTGTGACAACCGAACTATCTCCAGACATTGCTAGATGTCTTCTAAGTAGGAGGACCAGAATCACCCTGCTTGTGAACCACTGAAAGAAAACCATTGAATATTATCCAGTATGGATCTTTAGGAGTCTTGCTTTAGTGAGTTAGTCATGAAGACTTATGTCATTCATAGCACTTACATAGACAGGATGTTTATAAAAATTTGAAAAATATTGATTACCTTAAGTATTTGAAACATCCTGTTCTTTCTCCTCCATTCATTGATTTGACAAGCAGGTATTAAACATTGAGCATAGGGTATTGGTAGATACTGAATATTACCTTCTTCTGCAGGGAGCACTTGGCAGACTTGGGGATGGAGAATCACGGGGCATTGAAGGAGTGCTGGCGGATGTGGGGAGTGGGGACAAGGAAACCATGTGCCCTAGTGAGAGAGCCCTAGCCTTGGGTCAACTTGCCTTTAGTTCTGTATGACAGAACACAAGGCCAGAAAGGACAGCAAGTGCCACTATGAAGACATTGAACATTGGCTAAGACATTAGTGACCCCATGGCACTGTGAGAAATTGGCAGATTTTTAAGCAAGGGTCTGTTTATACGGTCAGTGTTGACTTTTGGCAAGAGCAAAGATGTTAAAGTCACGCCCACACAGATGAAATCCTGACTTGGCCACTCACCAGTTGGGTGAGTACATATGTAGATTTCTGAGCCTCATGTTCTTATCTATGAGATGGAAGTAATAATAGTTATGTCACCGCAAATTTTAAATGGGACAGTATATATAAAGCACCTGGTGTGATATCTACCCCATAAAAATTACCCAGTAATTATTAGTTTTTTTTTTCACTAGCTAGTATGTCCCACTTTTATCTTTCTCACAAAGATGCAATGGGAAACCTACATTTATGAGGTCTGCATTCCCCCACATCTGGGTTGTATCATTTAATGTCACTGAAGTTTTCCAAACCTTGCCACTGGATTTTGTTTACTCTAAAGCTGAGTGTTTAAATCCCTTAAATTGGTAATGTCAGTTTGACGTCCATGTTAATCTTCCATGAGATTTTAGGATCTGGAATCTGGAGGTGGCTTTCTCTACCACGTCCACTTATGTGGAGCCAAATGTGGCAATTATTACCATGGGAATCAGGGACAGCATGGAAAAGCCCCCATTGGAAGAAATGCTCATTTTCTATATATACAAAGGAACTGAAATGTTTTGCCAAGCAAGTTTCTGGCAACATGTCTTGAATGCCCACATTTTCATTCTTTTGGAAAACAGGGACAACCAAATAGTGGGAAGGGAGACCTGTTTTGCATTTGGAAATACCAACAAAACCACATTCCCACCCCTTCTGCAAATTTATCACTAAGCTTTGTATATATAATGGAATGCAGGGCTAAGCTGTTTTCCTTGGGATTTTGACATGTCTCATTCTCTCTCTCACACACACTCTTCAGTGATATATGTAAAAATGAGGAAGACATTTCCAAGAACACACTTAATTGTCAGACACATATATACATAGTGTAGTTGACACCACGGACAAAGATGTCATCTTTTTCCCCCCACTGTCCTGAACCCTTGGATGGGCACTCCCTTCCCGTCATGTCCTATGGTGATGGGATTCCTCGTCCCAAGTTAAGCCAAGTGAGCCTCTGTGAGTATAGTGTTCAGGGTGGCTGGCCTCAGACCACAGCCAGCCCTGAAGACACTTCACATGGCTCCCTGCTCCACTGGCCACTGACTGCCACTGATGAGGAAATCAAGACTTCTTTAATCCCCTGACTGCCTCCACAAATTTGCCTTTTCTCTCTTTTTAGAAAAAATTATTTTGAAATCATTTTAGGCCAAATGGAGAAGTTATAAAATAGTTCAGGGAGTTTCCATAGCCTCTTGACCCAGTGTCCCCTAATGCTAATATCATGTATAACCATAGTACGATGGTCAAAACTAAAAAGTTAATATTGCTACAGTATTATTAACTACAGTCCTTTTTGGTTTTCAGTTGTTTTTCCGCTTATGTCCTTTTTCTGTTCCAGGATCCAACACTGCATTTAATTGTTATGTGTTCTTATTCTCCTCTACTCTATGATAGTTCTGTCTCCCTTGTCTTTCATGACCTTGACACTTTTGAAAAGCACTGGTCAGTTATTTTATAATGTCCCTCTATCACTGTGTGTCTGATAGTGCTCATAATTAGAATGAAGATATGCATTCTGTGCAAGAATACCCCAGAAGTGCTGGGGTGGCTCAGTTGGATAAGTATCTAACTCTTGCTTTCGGCTCGGGTCATGAACTCAGGGTTGTGAGTTCGAGCCCTACATTGGGCTCCTCGCTGGGCATGGAGCCTGCTTACTATTCTTTCTTTCTCTCTCTCTGCCCTCACCCACCAAAGAAAATACTAAAAAAGAATACACCGGAAGGAATATGCTCTTCTCTGTGTGTTCTGTCAAGGGGTGCATGATGTCTCTGTCTTTTTATTCATATTAACTTTGGTCACTTAGTTAAGATAGTGTCTGCTCAGTTTGCCCAGCCTAAAGTTAGCTATAGTTTATACAACTAGTTAATAAATATCTTGGGGGAAATGCTTTGAGACTCCGCTCTTGTTTCTCCTCAAAATTTTGTCCTCTGATGCTAACATACATGGTCATTGGAACAGTGAAGGTTAGACTCTGTTTGTTTTAGACTGTAGGACTTATCAGAACCCCACCTTGATTGCACCAGTTACCACTTCGCTGTTCCCATGGTAATTTTCTACTCCTCTCATTCCTTCTACCTTTGTTCATTGGAAATCCCAGGACCTTTTACCCAACTCTCCACAGAACTTGTATCCTCACGTTGTAGGATTTTGCCTGTCCTCACCCTCAGGTCCCTAAAAAGAGCTTAATAGATATTTTGAAAGTGGAAAGAAAGGAGAGAAAAAAATTGACAAAGAAACAAAAGAACCCAGCAAGATTCTAATCCGTGATACCTGTGTGATTTTCAGCAAGTCAGTGTCCTTCTCTGAGCCTCAGTGTGTTTCTTCTTAAAATGCCATCTCAGAGCCCCTTCCAGCTCTAAAATGCTATGATTCTAGGACAAGAGGCCAGGTTGTGACCAGATCTACAGCCAGTATTACCAAACTGCCCAATAGTGAGACGAAAGCCGGACAGCAGCAGCCACAGACGAGAATTCAGGGAGAAGGAGGGAAATGGTTCATGCATCTTTTATAAGCATTAGTGATACTGACATTAATAATACTTTCCACACCAAGAACCACATTGGAGGGGAATGCCAGGGTTTGGAGAGGAGGCAGCCCTGTTTGGGATGAGGTCTTTTATCTTTGCCTGGCCCTCGAAACAGATGAATCAGCCCTTTCTCCTCAGATTGAGGAATCCACACTGTATGTTTCCACTGTCAATTTCATTACTTTGTATCAAGCTTAATACCCATTTAAGGCTTAATGGCTGCAGCATTACACTGGATGTAAAATACAGTTTTTAACGGGATAGTTAAAGAGCTGAAGTTTCGCTCTTATCCTCTGTACAAAGATCACCCAATATCCAGGCCTCAAGGCTAAAACATTCTCTCCATCTCTTCTAAGCTAAATCTGTTTCTACTGATTTCCAATGCAGAGCAGATGTTCGTCGATATTTTAAGTATACAATTAGATATTGCAGTTTATTTTGCCTGCCTTTTAGATAGATCAGACATTAGACATCATTTAAAAATGTTAGACCTCAGACATTAAAAAAAAAAAAAAAAAAAAGACTGAGGGCGAAACATTTGTGATTATACAAGGGAGAGCTGGCTCCCAGAGTTCACAGTGAATGCTGAATGGGGCAAGACAGCCAGGAGTTGATCAGTGGGTTCTCTGTTACAGAGGGAGAGCACTCCAGAGATTAAAATCAAAATTAGTCCCCTACTCTTTTTGTTTGAGTCAGTACTTCTTAAACCCCTTTTCCCAATAAGTCTCTTCTCAGATCTGCTAGTGAATAGAGAGGCATGTACTGGTCTGGGATCATACCTCTCAATTCTCCCATTTCTAATAAGGGAATTTTTGAAATTTCACTATAAAATTGCCTTCTGTAAATATACAGATCACTGGGAAAGTGGTAGGAGGGTAGGAGAGGGTAGGAGGATAGGGGAATGAGTAGCCAATTTGGAACAAATTATTGTGAAGATTATGCATTCCTGATTAAACATGAATTTAGTTCCTTCTGGACAGGAACACATATCTCTTCACTACTGCTGTATCTCTCATGCTAGCCACAGTGCCTGGCACATGGTGGGTGCTCAATAAATCCCTGATACATGAATAAATGGTTGATTATAGAAATTATCTTTGTATGGCTTATACCCTGATATAGTCCCTTTTCATTTAGCTTCGAGGTAAGGATTGTAGGTAGGAGGTGGCCTCATAAGAATAATTGTATATCATGGCCTATACCGTGTATTTATATAGTACTTTGTAGCAATATTTTTCAAAATGCATTTTTTGGAAAGCTAATAGGTATTATTCAGTAAAAAGATCCTTTGTCAAAATTTGAATAGTGAAGGTTAGACTCTTTGTTTTAAACCGCAGAACTTATCAGAACCTTTGGTACCTCGAAAGAGTGTTGGAACTCACCAAGGGAGCCATAAAGCATCAGACTTTTAAATCTTTTTTTTGGTAATATCTTTTGTGTAATGACCAAATGAACAGTTTGCGAAACATTGACAGTATGCAGACCATTTTATTTACATATATCCTTCTGGAACATTTCTTTTCTCCTCTTTTTGACTTTAGACTACTCATATGTAAATCCAGTGCATAACATGAAAAATGCCCTCAACAGTCCACTTGTTCAGTGAGTGATGAGTGAATGAGTGGCAATATCAGAATACTATTGTTATTCTGATAATAACAGATGATAGACATATATATCTAGATATATAGATATATCTATGATAGACATAATAACAGGTGGATGATAGAGAGATTAATGTCATCATTACCAATATTTAAGAGAGTTGTTGAGACTTCAAAAACCCCTAGATATTCTCACATGTAACCCTTTCTTGCCATTCCCTTTGCCAATCCCTTCAATCCTTTACCTCCAGCATAAACTACTCATTAACTTTTGCTAAATTGCAGTAGCTTTTTAACCAGTCTTTCCACATCTGGTCTTGCTGTCCTCCACTCATGTAAACTCCTACAAGGCAACAATTTCTTTTTTTTGTTTTGTTTTCAGTACCTAGCACAGTTCCTTGCACACAGTGGGACCTCAGCTAATATCTGAGTCAAGCATTCCTCTTAAGTAAGATCCATAAGTGTATCTTTGTTACTGCTTTTCAGTAGAGCAGCACAAAGAAACACAGGTCTAGCCTTAAGGAAGCTTAACTTCCAAATGGGATGCCCAGTTATCTAGAACTTAGAAACAGCCAATTTACTACTGTACTACATTGCGGAAGTTTATTTGTGAGTCTGTTCATCGTCTGGGTTCAGTTTTCCCTAAGAAACAGTATTATGCACGGCGGTTGTGTGTCCTAGCCAGCCCACAAAAGCCTATTTAACTTGTAATGGTCTAAAGTCCGATACTAATAGCAGCCCCAGGGGTTCATTGGCCTCTCCTCTCAGGCCATTGCCGTTCTTAACACTACAGACCTTGCCCTGAGGCAAAGTATGAGGCAAGGATGGGATGGGATTGGGGCACAGTCTCTAGCAGCTGTGGATGATGGAGGGGAAGGAGGGAGGACGGGAGGCAAGGTCTGCTGTGAGCAGGAAGGAGCAAAGCAGAAGGAAAATAGCCGTGAGAAACTAGTGAGGGCACCCAGTCTGTGATAGCCCTTCTTGCGTGATGGGAACAATGTGAGCAAAATACGTGGGACTTTTGGGGATACATACTTTCTCCAACATTTACTTCTATTAGAAAGTCATTGGAAGGTTACCTGCCTATGCTGTCTTGGAGGCTTGGATGATTTTTCCTCGAGTTTTAGGAGAAACTAAGTACATCAACAAGGAAACCAAGGAAAGACTTTTTTCAACATGCAGAGGCACCTAGTATGATATAGACTGCAATTCACAAACTTAAGTGCCTAAGGACCCTAAGGGGCCAGGCAGGCCACAGAAATGCAGGATGAGAACAGAAGGACGGCTGCTGGGGCCTCTTGCCCACTAGCAGAGCACGTGCTCTAGCTAAAGGAAGCAGGTTCTGCCTCTCCTCAGCCAGGTGTTCACCCAGTGTTCAAAATATCCAACTTTTCAAAAGAAGTCATCAACCTGACATTTTATATACTATCCCCTGGATTTTATATTTTGACAATCAATTAAAAAACTTTTAAACATTATATAAAGCAAACATACATACATACACATACAGATTTTTTTTTTTTACCTCATGAAATCTTTGCTGTACAGGGTCATATTTCACTTAATGTGTTCCTGGGCAGGAGGAGGGGGGGAAGAATTACAAATAGAATTGTGTACGTAAAAGCATATATTCCCGTTTGATGGATATTAAGATTTCAGAGATGTGTTCCCTCAGAAAAAGATTTCTGCACACTTGAAATTCAGACTTCAGGAAATTGTTGATGTACGTATTTCAAGGAGCAATTTCCAATTTCCGATAGAATTTTAACAATAACACACCAATCTCTATTACATTTAATTGCTAACACCTCTACAAGCCAGGGTAAAATGGCTCTGAAAACTGAGGAAATTTTCAACAAAGGACTTAGGATACTTCTGGACAGAAACTCCCGTCAGCATTTCTGAAGTCCTCCCCAGCACATGGCCAATCCGGTCCTCCGCGGAGCCTCACGGCACTGTGTCTTTGCCATTCTCTTTCTTTTTACATTACTCCCTAGGGTCACTCACCCAGCATCCAGGTGCCTGAAAGTTTTCTACTCACCCTTTGATAGTGTCCTCCAGCATGAAAGTTATTGTATGGGTGGTCATCAAAGATATATTTTGAAGGGCGCCTGGGTGGCTCAGTTGGTTGAGCAACTGCCTTTGGCTTAGGTCATGATCTCGGAGTCCCGGGATCGAGTCCCATATCGGACTCCCGGCTCTGCGGGAAGTCTGCTTCTCCCTCTGACATTCTCCCCTCTCATTCTCAGTCTCTCACTCTCTAATAAATAAATAAATAAATCTTAAAAAAAAAAAGATATATTTTGAAGACGGTTGGCGAGAACAGCCATATCCATCTCATGAGACAGAGCTTTATGCTGGTGGTCAACTGGGGGTCGAAAGCACAGTATCTTGCCTGGATTTAGATGCTGGGTTTTGGTTCTAGAGCTTCCAGTGTGAGCACGGGCAAGTCGCTCACACTCTCTGTGCTTTCATATCCGCATCACCAAAAAGGTACCTATCCGATAGGTTGTTACGGACATAAGAGGAGATCATGCTCAAGCATAGCACATAATTTTGTCCTCTGTGGATGATGACCATTGTGATCATTCATTCTTAGTAATATCATTAGCATCCAAGGAGAGAACGGCCTCTCCTGTTTGGTTCTTCCTCCATTTACCCTTAAGATCGCACTGGTTGAGGAGCAGGAGCTAGATCAGCACCCAACTGCGCTCTGGGTACAAACTGGAGACATTTGTCCTTAAAACGAGAGATAGTCCATGAGTCAAGATTTCTTACTTTTTTATCCGGGACACAGTTGTCTCCAGACCAAACGTAGCGTTTTTTCCTATCTCTGGGCATCTTCCGGGTCAATGATTCAACCACAGTGTGTCTTCTTTATGCTCAGATCCATCATCGGGCTTTTCAGGGAACGAGAGGCTTTTAAAGGACTGAGCGTGTTCTTCTGTCTTGCTGTCTGCAGTGCCTGTCTTGACACTATAAACAAAAGGTACTAATAAGTTGCGTTTTTAGCAAGGAAAGTACTCATTTTGAGTGAAATATTCATCTGGGAGATGAATTAATACTTTCATTTCACTGGAACTGACTTTGACCGAAGGAATGAATCCTTGTACTGAATGTAGGGAAAGAACGGTTTAAACAAACAGCAGGAATCCCTTGCACAAAGCCATGTTGAAATGAGTGGGGAGAGAGCCAGCCTTTTTTGGGACTCCCTAGAGCTCATGTCCACAAAGCTGGATCCTCATCCAGCAGATGAGGACAATTCTGGTTGTCTTGGCTGGAACTGGATGCGGCTTGTCGTCCTCTCCCAAGGGGCAGTTAGGATAACACATGACCCCCATATAAGGCCATACCTGTCTCCTTTCTGAGCAGGGGCTGAGCTCTTTCTTCAGACACTGACACATGGCAGCATCTTGGCCAAAGGCCTGACCCTCTGGTCTACCCAGTGGGACTTTCAAGGCTACTACTGCCCTGACTTCAAGTGTAAAGGGCCCCAAGGTCAGTTGGAAACCAGATTTCCAAAGCTCTGCTCTGCCTGTGCTCCCTCATTCCCAAAGGAGTGAGTATTCCCAGCCCAGAGGCTCCCAGACACCACACGTTGAACCGCAGCCCTTCCAGCTGTTAGGATTCCGACTTGCCTTTGTTTCTTGGCCAGACTGTACTGGGGATGAAAAGGAAGGGCAGATGTGTCAATGAGGAACCAGTAGCAGCTGCATCTGCTGCTGGTTAGTGTTGTTGGCATCTAGATCCCTTTTTCTGTCACCCTGTTGCCTGTAGACCTCAAGACCCTGTCAGGGACTCAGACTGGTACTGTTCTTCCCCCTTAGTTCGCCCTCTCTCATCATTTCTGCTCCCGGATTGTTGTCTCCACACGTGCATTTTAATGGTGGCTAACAACAAAAGACTTCTCTTTCCTCTCTATCTGTTCTGATATTACTTAATGCAGAAATGCCTTCAGGGACCTTGGAAAGAACAGCCATCCTTTTAGGTCCCAGGCCAAATCCCTCCACCCAAACAGATAAAGCATCTCCACAGGCTTCTGCTACCAGAGCTTCTTCCCCGCCCCACCCCCACCCCCACCCCGCCCCAAAGCCTTCCCACTCCTAGCCTTGGCCGCCTCCCTAGTGGCCCAAGTCTCCAGTCTCAGCAGAGGGAAGAGTAGGTGCACTTCCCTCAATGACTGTTTGCTTTCCCCCCGGCCTGTGGGAATCAGAGGTTGGGGTAGGAATTGATAAAAGCGAGCATTTTGCCATAAAAAGAATCTAAGAGGGCAATGGAAGACCATCCGTACGATTCCCCAGGCTGTCTGTCTTTGAAAAGGAAGATCTGGCCAAACCTACAGAACTTGCTGCCTCTGGAGTTTACTCTTTATTTCACTCTGTGCAGCACGTCCTTGTGTATGAATTAAAGATTAAAGGCAACTTAACCTGCATTTTGCTATATCTCTATATACAGGAGAGGAAGGAAAGGAGGGAGTGTGTGTGTTCAGCATGATCTCCAGGTTCTAAAACCAGATTAGGAGAAGGCAGACTAAAGGTGGTCTCTTTCTGACTGGCCACTCCTTCACGAAGTGACCTCTGGCAAGTCCTTAAACTGGGCTGTGCCTCTATTTCATCAACCATAGAATGAGTATTGTGAGGCCTGCTTGGACCACCGATGTGTCCTCTGTCCCAGTGTGTGGGTCTCTGAGTGCAGATGACATCATTACAGTGCTGACCATTCAACACAGGCCACAAAGCATGAACTACCTCTCAGTGGAAAGATCAGCATTTGGCCCCACCCTCATTTTGAAATGAAATCAATTGGGGGTGGTACCAACCTGTAACCTCAGATACTTCTAGCTACAGAGCATAGTTACCTTTCGGCAACCCTTAGAACAGGGTTTCTGACCTCAGCACAACAGGCATTTTAGGCTAGGACATTTTTACGGCAGGGGGATCACATCATTGTGGGTGTGCATCATTGGATGTCTAAACTACAACACAAATGCATGGGCTCATGCAGTGCCTTTCTCAGGAACTGGAAGGTCACCAGACAATATAAACTAATTTCAACAAAATTTCAAGAAGATAAGACTGCAGAAAGAATACGCATTCCCAAATCATACTCTGTGATCTTGCTCACACATGTTCTTTATGGCACTAAAGTCCTGTTGGTGCAAATCATGGATCACTGACCCAAAGAAAAGACCATCCTAGAGCCCTAGGGTTGTCCTAGCATCTTCTGGGCACTCTGTTTTTCGGGCACAGGTAGGATGTGTTCAGGAAGGTATTTTACAGATGCATATGGCCTGGGTGTGCCCATTTGGCTCTGGAGCTGTAGTTAAGTATCTGTATAGCAAGCGTTGAGCTGGATTTATTGCATTTCAAATGAACGTATGAGCTTGGAGCAGCCACATGTAGCTATTGGTGTTTGCCCAAATGGAGATGTGTTGAGGATGAGGTTTCTTAAATATCAAATAGTAAAAAGGTAGGAATAGGCCCTAACGGTGGACACTATTATCTGTGGTCATCTGAAGTTGTCTTTAGGTCTAGCAAGGTCCCAAATGGTCCTGCCTGAACTATAATTCTGTGCTAGCTCTTCTGGCAAGAGGTTTTGTAGGTGGAATCGGCGATGGCTCCAGTATTTACCAAAAATCAGTCAATAAGTTCTAGGTTCCCAGCCAGACTCACCGGCAGTTGTCAGGACAGAAAGAAAGGGCTCTTGGTGCGTAGATGGGGTTGACTCTGAGATGGAAGGGTCATTCAGGGTGCTGTTTGCAGCTGACACTCACTGAGGCATCTGGCAAGGCATCCTGAGGCCAGCTTGGCCGTCTAGATGTTTTGGCTTTGCTGCCTCCTCTTAGAGAACAGAGAATATATATCCCCTCTCCCACTCCCTACAGCTTGCACCCCTGCAGGCATCAACACGGGGTGACTCTTGGAAACCACATTCCTGGGAGGCATTGTTTGTAAGGCACTTTGCAGCCTCCCCTGGAGCCAAGAAAAGATTTACATTTTGCTGTCCTTGTTCAACAGGTCCCAGTCATTTCCTCTCCTTTCAAGAAGATTCCAAATGAACATAAATCTCACCCCAGCTCTGACAGCCTCCAGTCATCTGTTTACCAAAATAAACTTTAAGCATACATTGAAAAATAATTCCTAGTGAAATATGCATCCCCATGGCATTCAAGTCTGGTATTTAATGTCTTTTTTATGGTTAATAATGCATCAAAAGCATCCCCAGTCTGAAGCTGTCATTACATCACATACATGATGTGCAGGGCCCATTTCAATGACTAAAAAAACTTGGAGTCCATTTTTATTCTAAAAAAATACTAATGTATAATTAGAGTGGCCTGTTTCCTTCTTTGTGTATTTCTTTTTAATAAATCTACTGCTTAATGAGATCAAGCTGCTGAAACTACCTGGAGAGGTTCTTTGCATTATACAGATAAAGAGGCATGCTATATAAACAACTCCAAAATCCCCTCATTAAAACTGGGTTCTGTTTGAAGAGCATCCTTGTCTTTTTTTTTTTTTTTAATATTGCTTTATTTAAAAAAAAAATCGTCATCCAGAATTGTATAAAGGAATACAGCTAAGCCTCGTCCTTCTTGGTAAGTGTAGAAAAAACAGAGTATTTGAACCAAAATATTGACATTCATTTTAATTCTAGCTTCCTAAAGTTAAAAACCATCAGTAGAGCCCCATTTGCCTTCTGTTAATGCAAAATGAGCATTACTCTAGAAGTCTTTGCTCGTTTCCTATCTGTGTCACTGGTGCTGAGAACAGCGTGGATGGGAGGGACAAGGGGAGTCAGAAGCATCCTTCCTGAGTCATCTAGAGCCTCGACTCACCCTTCAGGTGTAAGAGCCCCAGATCCCATCCCTGCCATGTGTAATGACCGCATTTATGACCAGAAGTGATTTCTTTGCCACCGTGGACCATTTCCAATGGCCTGAAGATGATGTGACTCTGTGGGAGCAGCCAGCTTATAAGTGCTTAGAGATTGGGCAGTGTCTGCTTACCTTGATTTGTGGCTCTGAGGACCAAGTGAGATAATTAGATAATGTATGTCATTTGCTCAGGATGGCCGTGCACCTGGGAGACACTCAGGAAGTGGCAACAGTCAGGATTTGGAGGGGCAGTAGAGCAAGCAACCAGCGCATGTCCGTGGGCTCAGATACGCTGGCCTCGGTGGGTCATTCCTAGACTCTGAAACTTAGTTCTGTTGTGTGTAAAATGAGGGTAAAAGTTGCTCAGAGACTAGATCTTAAATCTTCTCATCCCCAAAAAAAGAAATGGTAATTATGTGACATGATGGAGTTGTTAGCTAAGGCTATGGTAGTAATCATTTTACAACATATAAATATCTCAAATCAACACATTGTACACCTTAAACTTCCACGACCTTATATGTCAATTGTATCTCAATAAAGCTAGAATAAATGGTAATAATAGTACCTACCTCTCTTACATAGGTATTATGATGTGGACAATGAACTAAAATGTGTTAAGTGTAAAATACTAAACAAAACCAACAGCAATACCTATAATCAGCCCTATAATTTGCAAATACTTAGGTTATGTGTTATGACAGTCACTTTGTGGCCCCTTCTACTTACGGTTAGTGAATGCTGGATGATTCAGACGTACAACACGATGTTTGAGCCAAGTCTCATCTTAGGACATCCCGAGAGGTTTTCCTCCCTTGGGGCCGTGGTTAACACCTGGTTTAGGAAGTAGGGAAAGAAGTAAAGGACAGCTTCTTTTGTGACTTGCAGATCTTATGTTTTGGATGGTTAGTTCCACGAAACCATTACAACCCACAGGATATAGGTTGAATTCACGCCTTCTTTTGTGCCTGGTAGAGGACCTCTGTCCCAGTACTAAAGGTTGGCTTTGTCCAAGGCAAGCTGTGAGAGAGAGTGGGGGGTGGATAAGGGGAAACAGAGGCTTCCCTCAGATGGGGTTAGCTTTTCCCCAGCCCTTAAAACCCTTGACATTGGCTCCTTGGCTGCTCCCCCCAGGGACAGAGCACTTCTGAGACTGAACCCCAAAAGCTCCTCCTAGCACAAGGAGCAGTTTTAATTTTTTTTTTCCCTTAGCATTCTTCTAAGATCTCCATAGTGGGGTTCCCACTGAGACTTCTACTCTCTTAAAACTCCTTATAGGAGGTTTTCTAACGCTTTTGCCTGGAAAGTAGCATACTGATATCCAAAGCTGAAGCAACAGGGACTCTGTGTGCCACTTGGGGCCCGGACATTTTGGGCAGTTTGTTTATCTGGCTTATTCACCCTTCATCTCTTCCTCGTCCTCCACTGTAACTCTGGTTTCTGGGCCCCCCCTCCCAGGGGTTGACAGGCCTCACAATCTGGAGATAAATGCTGCAGGCACTCCTTTTCACGGGTGGTTTAAGAAGTTACCATTTGGATGTGTTCGCCACTGGCTTCCTTTCAGCTCCCCAGCACCCCCGCCCACCCAGTTCAGATCCTTTCTTGGCTTCCCTATTGTCCAACTCCACGGTACTTTTTAAAGTGTCAAGGCAAATTTGTGTTTCCAGTAAGAAAGCACCTTTTGGTTTTTGCTTTTTTTTAATTGCATGTGACCCTTGTGATTCTAATTCCCACGGAAAACTTAACTGTATCTCTAAGAAAAGGCGGGCGCATACACACACACACACACACACACACACACACACAGCCAGCAGATGCCCCCGCGCCTTCGCACGCCCTTGCAGGCACACAATTGCATACCGCAAAGCTGGCTAATGTTGATGCATCCAGGTTGGAAATGACAGGATATTGTGGAGGGCCAGTCACTTAATGAACCCCTGCGGGACCAGTCTTGGTTACTAACAATTTCTCTCCAATTCATCAGGCAGGGGAATCACAGCCCTCAGTGTTTCACTCCATCACGTCCCCCCACTGCCCCCTTCTTTCTGCTCTACACAAACAAACCAATTACAGCAACGGATATAAATTGGACCCCTTTCCTGAAAATGCTCCCTCAACCTTTTTTCTGCCCTTCCTTACTCAGCTCCAATCAGCCTGCCCCCCAAGTGGACTGGAGGCCCACAAATGCACACTCATGTACACACATACACACCCGTGTGTGCACATAGGCATACTCAGGTATATTCTTTGTCCCACAGCCTTCGTACTTCCTGTTCTTTGGTCTGGCATGGGTTTAGTGGTCTTTTAGTCCCTACATGTACTATCCCATGAAATACAGATTTAGAATTGCTTTTCTTTAATTTTTGTACTTTATTTTTATACAGCAGCCAGCCCCAAACCTTCCCCTCCCTCCTTGATACTTTGAGGTAACTTTCTCATTTATTCTTGGACAGCTCCTTGTGTAACTCGAATCAGTATTAATTCTGCATTCCGTCGAAGTTATCAATTGGTTACTTAGCTTAGAGGCTTTACATAAAGACCACTTCTGGCTCAAATACAACTAGTATTAAAACATCTGATTTACAAAGTCTTACATGAAGTGAGAAGTTGCATAGTTTGGATTTGAGTCATTGTAAGTAAGATAGCAAGACAGTTCATTGCCTCTGCAGGAGTCCCTAGCCCATTCCTGGTTGGAGAACCATTCGTTAGAGGTCCTCAACAAATTTAGCACAGAAATTTAGAGTAAAAATTTAGAAACTTTTATAGTAATCTGCCATCGCTGCAACATTCAAGCAACATTTTTTTGGTCCTATTAGTTCATTTTTTATACGTTTTACAAAGGGTTAGTCCGGAATGATTGGATGTGAACAGTAACAGTGACAGAAGGGTGTTCTTCCCCACAAAAATCTGAGGAGCAGGTTCTTGATCATTGTGAAGATGTTCAGGTTTACGTAAAGTGATAAAGGGTCCCTTTGAAAGATTTGCTAATTGGGGCACAATTACATGTTTGCTTACAGAGCTTTAACTGTTTGAGTAGACTCTATGATCAAGAAAAGACAGATAGAGTAAAGCCCAGATGCTTCTAAATAGAGATTGCAAAGAAATGAAGATAAACTTAGTCTGGACTTAATGTAGGGTGTGTGGGAAATGATCACATTTTTGCGGTGCCTCTGTTTCGAAATAACTTTCGGGAAATAAATCTATCATGCTTGGATCTTAGAATGGTGAGCCCATATCCATATTCTAGAGGGTGACTCTTCTATAATGCTGGAATCAGGTTACCTTCCTAACTTGTCGATTAAAAAACTTGATGCTTTTGTTTTTCAGAGGCAGATATTGTTAGTTCTTTGCCATCTACAAATCTCCATGGAGTCAAAACCTTGTTATTACAGGGTTCTCTATACCTAAGCTTCCACAGAGATGTACAAACATTTCAAAGAGAGACTTTTGTTCCCTCTGGCATGAAGAACAATTACCCAATTATCTAAGTAGAATGATAGGTGTCTATGACAGATTGCAGGCTGGAGACATTTTAGAAATAATACTAACTTGCATTTGTAGTGCACTTTCCCGTTTACAAAGCAGGTCCACCTCTACTAATTCCCTTGATGCTCAGAGCTGGCCAGCAAGGGAAATCAGGCAGAGTTTCTTACCTCCATTTTAAGGCAGGCATCTGTTACCTAGAGTTCATCCGCTCCACTGTCTGTCTCTATCCAGATGCTGCCCCAGGCCCGAGGAGATGCCAAGGAAATGGAAGGAACCTCTCCTTGCAGTCATTTTTACATTGTGTAACTCAAGGAGAGCCTGCCAGGGAGACACTGGGAGATTCCAACTGTCCTCTGGGTTTTGGGATGTTTTTTTTTTAACCAAATACCTGTGGGTGTTATTGGCTGGACTGTGACTGGAGGCAGCTGGGGAAAGGGAACACCAGGCATTAAAAATGACAAAGCACTTTCATTTGCGAGAGCCATCCAAGAAAGGTGGAACCGAACATATTTTTCTGAGGGAAAGCAATTTCACAAGCCCTGCCTGTGTATAGATGAGCGGGATGGGGAAGGGTGCAGGATGGCCTCCGACATTCCTGGGGAAACGTGGGTGATTGATGTTTTCTCATTACGTCGGCTGGGAGGGAGTTTTATGCAAAATTCAAAGAAGGAGAGAAACCCCAGCCCCTGCCCTCCTTCCTTTCATGAGGGCCTTCCTTGAACAGGAGACAGCCAGATGTGGCCATAGAGCAGACCCAGAATTACACAGAGGCGATGAGATCGTTTCTGAGGGTAGTTAGATGAGCCAGACCTAGCCAGGCCTGGTTGCTGGAGAGGATAATGTTTCCTCCAGGGAGGAGCACAAGGTAATAAATGGCTTTTGCAGCAATTAAACGCAAGAGCAAAAGGTGAGCCTCTGACTCTGTGGTGCCATTTTTTTTTTTTTTAAGAACAACAATAGCAACAATGACCATGAGGCACCAATTGGGAAGAACCATTTGCCTAATCTGGACGTGGGCGGCTGTTTTTTCTCTTGGTGAACTCTCTTCACAGCAGCTCCTTGTGGGTTTCACAGATCCGACATTCCATAAGAGCTCAGAGAGTCCCAGTCCATCTTGCATTTGCTAAAATGCATTCAGAATCACATTATTATAGATTATGCAAGATTGGAACATAGTTGAGATGAAAAAGTAGCCCTTGATGCTTCTGAGAGAAGGAAGTCAGACTGACCCCTTGGAGACCAAGCTGCTGACTCTTTGTTTTTCCACAGATCTACTTGCCTGAGGGAACAGTTCAGCTATTCCTTCCTTTTAATTCCTGTCTTACGGGAGATGTGAAAACATGAAGCAAGGAGAGACTATCCCTACAAACTCGCGTCACATACGAACAGCGCTCCCCATAAGCAAGCATGAGTGCACGCGTGTGCGCCCATGCACGTGCGTGCACGCGCACACGCACACACACACACACACACACACACACACACACATACACACGCTGTGGAGTCAAGGCTTTAGAACTTTACTTAGATGGGGCAGCTTGCTTATGGGAAAAATGACTCTAGAATTGGAGTTCAGGAAGGCAGGGACTCACCTCTACTCTGATTAGCTGTGTGGCCTTGCAGAAATCGTTTAACCTCTCTTGGCCTTCGTTTCCTCATTTGAAAAAAAAGTGAGGCTTTGGATTTGATGACTTTTGTGATTCCTTACAGACTCAATGTTCTCTGATTTAGTGAATCCATTTCCAAGTGAAAGCCTCATTCCGGAAGGCTCATGAGCTGTGTGTGTGTGTGTGTGTGTGTGTGTGTGTGTGTGTATGTGTGTGTGTGTGTGTGTATGCCGGTATCCCAGCTGTGCACAGCAAATAATAAAGGGCTGTATTTTGTTCCCTCCCAAGCTCAACCTCCGAGGATGTGCTCTCTGCAATCTACCCCTCCCCCTGCCTTCTGTGCACTCTTGATGGCCCCGTTCTATCCAGACAGCTGAAGCTTCTGAAAATCATAATTAGAGTGAGGCTGGCATGACACATCTCTCAAGCCCCAAACACCAGTGCAAACCAGCACTCGATTCCTGTTGGAGGCAGTCGAGGTAAGCACGGCCCGCTCGAGCGTGCCGGGAGATTGGCTGTATGCTCCAGTGCACCGTAGCATGTCAATACTCCTGAATAAACTAATCAAGCCATTTGCACCTTCATGAAAGGCAATGAAATAGGTGTGGTAGTAACAATGCCAACATTGAGTAGGGCAGAAAGAAGGAAAAGGGTTACAAAGACCAAGCTTGCTGCTTTTGTCCAACAAGTTGGGGCGAGCTTAGAGAGAAGTCCCAGGCATCCCAGTTCCCTCTGCTTTCTTGCCCCCGGGCCATCAGTCCACCTTGATGTTTCCACCAGTGCCCCAGAGGGAAGAAATTTCCTAACTCCCCAGGTCTTTTGCAGCTATTGTTTAGTAGAAACAATGCTTTCTTACCTTTTTGAGTACTCATTCTACACAAAGCTGGATATTTGGATTCCAAAACTTCCCTTTGATTTTTTCCCCAGGGCTGCGTAAGACTGGCTACTGGTTATCATCTGTGTTGTGATGGCAAGGGACCCATGCTGGTTCAAGGTTGGAATGTTACAAGAGTTCCTAGCTGAGGGCATCGTGCCACTGTGTGCTATAAATCCTACAGCATGTGGGTCAGGTCACGGAGGATTGAGGTCCTACAAGTGTGCACACGTGGCCTCTGGAGATCCCATCCCACTCCTCTGATGAACCTATGTCCTCTGTCCCCCTAAAATGGGAAGGGCTCAGTGCTGTGCTGATAAACTGGCTCTCAAATTTTACAAAAAAAAAAAAAGCCTCAGTTTGGAGCATTTGCTGATTTCTGTGGTATGAATGCTCCCAATGTGACTCCACCAGTAATGGCTATAGTTAACAACTGGCTCGCACAATTCTTAAAAATTTAACCACCAGCTCTCATGAGCCACAGGCCAGCCCCAACATCCTCCTGAAAGGGATTCCCATGATGCTAATTAGAGTTACCAACAGTGGCATGGTCTTCTTCCTTCACCTAGAAATCTGATGGGTTGTTTATTCCAGGGATTAGTAGAGAAATACTAAATGTGTGCTCAGCCAATTCTACTTTTCCCTTGGCTCCTCTTCCTTCTCCATTTCCATTCCCTAAAAGGAAGACATATCTTGGCCCATGCCTTTATTTATTTATTTTTAAAATTTACTTCTTAGAGAGGGGGAGGGGCAAAGGGAAAGGGAGAGGGAGAGAGAGAATCTTAAGCAGACTCCACGCTCAGCACAAGCTCAACATGGGGTTCAATCCCATGACCCCGAGATCATGACCTGAGTCAAAAACAAGAGACTAACTGGCTGAGCCATCCAGGCACCCCTAGCCCATGACTTTAAATTCCTTTTATTTGCTGAAGACTCCCTAAATTATCTCCCCTGAACCCAGACTCTTTGGTTCATCCTCTCACAGGCATCTCAGACTTAGCCCTTTTATAGTAAGTCTCTCCATGTCCTCCTCCCAAAATCTTCTCTGCCATTCTTGCCTAATTCAGTAAATGGCACCATTGCATGCCCTCTCAAGATAAGAACTCTCCTTCATCTTCCACATCCATTCTGTCAGTTAGACCTGTTGATTTTATTTCTAAAACACATCCTGAGTCCGGCCCTTTCTCCCATCCCCACTCCTGACATCCTGGTCCAAGCCACCACCATAGCTCACCCCTGCACTCTGACCATAGGCAAAGGTCATCATCAGTCTTCAATCAGATGGTACCTTTTTTGCTCTCTTGCCCTCTATCAACCTATACTCACACACCTACGCCCAATGTAAAACCCCAGGGGCTTTGTATCACATTTAGAATTGCGTGCAGACTCTTATTCTTACTCTCCATCCTCACACAGTACTGTTTCCCTCATCACTACGCCCCAGCCACATTAATCTCCTCTTCCATTCCTCACACACAGGTTATTTTCTACCTTTGCATTCAGTTTTCCATTTTCTTGAGTCCCCAGGTCTTTCTGCATGGCAGACTCTCTTTGCCATGAGTCCTTACCATGTCTCACTGTAAATGCCACTCCCTCGGACAGACCTTCCCTTGCTACCTTCAGTATGTAGTGTCCGTTTAGAGTGTACGTTCCATGAGGACATAGACAGTGTTGAGCATCTGTAACAAAGAGTCTATGGCAAAGAGGCCAATGATAGAGCCGCCAAAAAACAACAAAGTAAATTTCTTGCTCAAAGGAGAACTGTTCAGGTTCCTCCCTTCATGTAGTTCTGCTATCTTCCAGGGTTCACTGCCATCTGCAGGATCAAAGCTGAGTCCCCACAGGTGCCACCCAGTGGGAAAGGGATCAAGTAGGAGGCAGCGTACCTAGTGTCTTAAGGTCTCGGCACAGACATGGCTCACACTTCCTTCACCCTCATGCCACCAGCAATACTCCTCCACTTGGCCATCCCTAACTACAAATGAGGCTGGCAAATGTAGCCTGTCCATGTGCCTGGAAGGATACCTGGGCCCTTAAATTGCATTGAATGAATGAACAACAACAACAAAGAATCTTCTGGTCTAGCAGGTACATATTTCAAAGTTCCCTGGTTTGGAAGCTGTCAACGCTGCAAAAGGAGGTTAGGAGGGTCAATTACAGCTTCTCCATCGTGATCCTGCGTGTCACACTTGTACCACGGAAGACATTCATTAATAAACCAGCCTTCGGTCATCATGGGATGGACACATTTTCCATCCTCTCCTTCCCGTGAGCCTCTCCCCATCCTAGAAACTGGAAAGGAAGGGAGAAACATGTCCAGTGGGAGGCCGACAATGAAAACTCTGTCTGTCCCATTTTTGAATTCCCTACCTTCTTCTGAGACCCCTGAGCCACTTCTCCCCAACTTCAACATAATACTGCGTCCCTCTAAGGCCCTGTCCTATTTATTTCAAGTAGGGTGATGATTGTAAAAGAAGGAAAGAGAAAAACAGTTATCTTATAGTAAGCTGTTGTTTTCCTCTAAACCTTGTCAAAAGCTTATTTCTACTGAACTCATACATGTGAGCATATTTAACTGAGTCCTGGGGGACAGCTGGTATGTACGGGAACAAATCTGAAGATGCCTTATATGTCTGCATTCAAGGTGGGAAACTGGGGTTTGTTAGTGGGATGTCTGTAGTGAGTTTTGCACATCAGGACCTCTATTCTGCAGTGAAGTCCAGTCTATAGTATGCCTTTTCAGAGGATTAATCACATAATCACTTATGAAAGAAAAACATTCGGTGTCCTTAAATAGCAGTATAGGAGCTTTAATAACTCAGAAAAATAATCCATTTGGTGATAGTGTTAAGACCATTAACAGTGACTACGTACTAGGTACTGGAAATAAGGCAGTGAGCAATTCAGAATTTTTTAAAGAAAAACTCATATAGCGCAGTGCAGGATTTCTCTGCCTCGATCCTATCTGCACCTGGGGCCAGAGGGTTCTTTGCTGTGGGGGCTGCCCTCTGCATTGTAGGGTGTATCCTTGGCCCCCACCCACCAGATGCTAGTAGGACCGCCATCCCCAGGTGTGACAAGTAAAAATGTCCCCAGACAATACCAATGCCCCCTGGGAGTAAAATTACCATCACTGAGAACCATCCTCTAGTGAGGAAGTGCATGGTCTTTGGGATCAGATCTGGGTTCAAGTCCTAGCTCCACCGAATGTTAGCTTCAAAACCCAGGGAAATTTCTTTGTCTTTCTGGGCCACAGTTTCCTGATCTATCAAGTGGTTTTATAAGAGAATGGCATGAGGTAATGAATATAATACGGCTGAGGTCAGTGTTTCTTGCATAGAAGTAAGCTTCCGTAAATGTTATCTAAAGGGTATGATGCTTTTTCATTTGCTCTGGGACTGTGTTAAAGTTTCAGTTAGTATAAAATCTAGGCAGTTATTTACCATGCCAGTCTTGAAGATTTCAACAATTTTGTGTACCTTTATAAGCAGATCTGTCCGTGTCTCCATTTGTGTCATTTGAAATATTAAATAGGACATTAGTAGAGTTGGTGGCATAGAGATGGGAATGGCTGAAGAATTCTTGTTCTTAATTAACAATTCACTATTTTCTAGCACTTTCCTTTGCAACAGCTCTTCGGCCCACTGGATTCTGTGGTGACTCCCATTAGAATATGTTTTCCTGGGTGCCTGGGTGGCTCAGTTGGTTAAGTGTCTGCCTTCGGCTCAGGTCATGATCCCAGAGTCCCGGGATTGAGTCCCACATCGGGCTCCCAGCTCCACGGGGAGTCTCTTTCTCCCTCTGACCTTCTCCCCTCTCATGTTCTCTCTCTCTCTCAAATAAATAAATAAAATCTTTTAAAAAAATTTAGAATATGTTTTCCTGTAGGTATCAGTGGCCTCTTTCCAGAAATCAGGTCCCCACTATCTTTAGTTTATTCATTGTGATTGGAGCTGGGAAGTAGCACGGAGTGTCAGAGGAAAGATTCACGTGAGAAGGGAAGTGTCCTACCAGTGGAAACTGGAGTTTATCCTCCAATGACTTTCAAGTTGTGAATGGCTCCAATTACATTGGGTATGCATTCATTTTTGCTTCCAATTTGAGATCGTAACTTTGGTAACAAAGGAATTGGCATGTGAACAGCTGGCCAGATTCGCACCCATGAGTGTCAAGTTTGTGTGAAGGAAGGGAGAGGGCCAGGAATGGGAGTATCTGGATGGTGAAATATTGCAACAACTGTGGGGCAACCAATAGGACCAATCATCGGACTGTGGGGTTGGTCAAGTACCTATTGACAAGTGACATGCCGATTTTGTCAAAGAAATGGTAAACTTAAATTAGGGAGATAGGAGGAAAAAATAGGAAGCAAATTACATTTTAAGAAACTATATAAGGTAGAAGATTATGAAAAGATCTTAGGAGAATAATAGTTTTCTGATACTTTAGAGAAAAAATATAAGAATTATCATCAGAAATAGTCTCTATGCCCCAGTTTTTCTGTATCCCAGCATACTATATGTAACTAAGAAATAAAGCAAACCTGAAAATTTAATGCAGGTACAAAGACCCTCTGTGAGACCTAAAAATTAAACAGTAAGGCATGGAATCCTTGAGCCAGTGGGTTGAAATGTAGTGGAGAATGTGTACCTATGAGTAAACAGAGGAAGAAATGGAAGGAATATCCTTATGGGAAGTGATATCCTTATGGGAAAGAAATGGAAGTGATTTCTTATCATTCTACTCCAGACCACCCAAACAGATCTCTTGGCTCATGTTTTGTTATCCATGACTCTGAACTTCACATATATAAAATGCACCCTTCCACATATGCCGCATATCTCCTTCTGTTAAAAATACATTTCCTGGGGTGCCTGGCTGTCTCACTCAGTGGAGCATACAACCCTTGATCTTGGGGATGTGAGTTTAAGCCCCAAGTTGGGTGTAGAGATTCCTTAAAAGTCTTTTTTTTTTTTTAAAGATTTTATTTATTTATTTGACAGAGAGATCACAAGTAGGCAGAGAGGCAGGCAGAGAGAGGGGGAAGCAGGCTCCCCGCTGAGCAGAGAGCCCGATGTGGGGCTCGATCCCAGGACCCTGAGATCATGACCTGAGCTGAAGGCAGAGGCTTTAACCCACTGAGCCACCCAAGTGCCCCTCCTTAAAAGTCTTTAAGAAAAAATATGCATCACAAAATATTCTTGACCTCCCTTGTTCAGCATTTCATCTATTAGAAGGTTAAGACAAAAGAGTAACAACTAATTCTGGACTTAATTCTAATAAATCTAGAGGAACTGGGATGAAATCAATTGGTGGAATACATTTCAATATGAATTTTAATTTTTTAAATTTAATCTTAATTTTATCAGTTATTCATGCATATAGTTTTTAGATACACCAATCTTTCCCAAAAGTCACCCACCAATGCCTACTCTCCAGAGATAAACTCTCAATTGTTTTAACTGAGACTGTTAAGAATTTATCTCTACATCTCTAAATACCATTTTTAAAATTACTATTTCTTAATTTTTACTTCTAAGCATAATTTATCTGTTGATTTCCCACTATGGAAAATGAGACCCAGCTCTCTTTTAAATCTCCCTCTCAAGAAACCTCATAAAATTACCATCCTCCCAATATTGTAATATTATAATTTTCATTAGATCAATATTCAGCCCAGCTGAGCCATGTAGTATACTATAATTACTCACTTTTTCCCTACATAACTCTGTTTTCAGTGGTTCTAATTTTGCTTTTCTTAGTTTTCTATGTAGTAAACCTGGACACATCTATAAATTGTCCCCCGTTTGTGTACATCTCCTCTCTCAATATATTCAAATATATCGGGTGTTCTGTCAATTCCATCTTCTTATAAAAGTTCTCCCAGAGCTTTCTGACCTGCTGCCATCAAGACTGGTGGTCCTTAAATCTGAGGACCACTTGATGCCTTGGGTATCCTTGGGAAGAGTATCCCTCCCCATCGCTGGGGGACTTTTTCCTCCTCTGTGGTATATTGGAACCTGTTTCCTGCATCCCATTTCGTTTAATCCCCACCCAAGAGTAGCTATTGTTATTAGTTCTGTTTTGCAGGTGAGTAAGCCAAGGCACAGGGAACTTCAGTACAAATTTCCCAAAGGCATATGGTTTGGGCATACATGGGACAGGCAGGTCTCAACTCCAGAATCCATCTGACACCAAACCTGTACCCTTAACTCCTCACCGAACAGTCACAGCAAACGTCTGGCAGTCTTGAAGCGACCAGGTGGTGGAAGCTGGGGGCACTCACAGGTGGCTAAGGGCCTTGTGTGGGCTGTGCTTCCCGCGTTCCGGGCACTGTATTGCAGCATTCCTATTTCAAAGCACTTTTACAACCCTTGGCTCACTGTCCCTAATGGCAGCTTCTTATTTCTGGGATTAGTGGGTAAAAAAAAATAGCTTCTGGGCATGTGACACTATTCTCAGGCCTTTAATGTCAGAAATAATGATCGTGTTAAATTGGAGCTCATTACCACAGAATGAGACCTCATTGAGCCCTCTTTTTGGGGGGTTGTTTAATGATTTTTTTTCCTTTTTTTTCCTCCCTTTTTTTTTTCTTTCTCCTCAGTCGCTCTGACATGATGCACCAGGGGGGCTGTGGGTGTTTGGAGTGGCAAATTTTTAAATAATAAAGAAGATCTCCTTTCATCAATGTAACAAAAAGGGTTCATCCTCCATTGTTCTCACCAAACGCTGGCTGTTCCTTTGTTATGGTCTCAGGGAAATTTCCTGAGCCCCTTAAGCCACTAATACCAGTTGTATCCCCAGCAGCCACAACACGTGCTTAAAGCATTATATTCAGCACAGCCTTTCTCATAATGAATCTGACAATCCCGTTTTATGATTTGTTGAGTGGTTAATTCAAAATACACCATTCTGTAGGACCAGCTTTCTGGAGGCCTCTAGCCTCTAGCCACTGGCACTGAGGCATGGTGTGATGGTTCTCAGAGGGCACCACAAGGCCTGATTAGACCATGGTGTTACCCTGTGCCTGGGACTCTAGAAAGAGAGCGGCCATCTCTGCTCTCTGCCCTCGGAAAGCTCCTCTGCTGACCTCGCAGAACTCTGCTGATGGAAGGAAATGCCGTCCTTGAGGCCAAACCCAAAGTCCTCACAACCTTTTAAGTGTATAAAGGACAGGGGCATCCAGGAGCTGTGACCGAAGGGGCAGGGAGCTTACTCCATATCACATAAAGAACAATACAGGGGGACTGGGGCATTTAATCTGGAAAAGCAAAATACAAAGGTAAGGCTTGTCAATTGTCTCCAAATCTTGATGTGTTATCTTATAAAGGGGATTGTCCCCTTTTCCCTGTCCCCAAAGGGTGGAATGGGAACCAATAGGTAGGAATTATTGGAAATTAGATTTTTGCTCCAGAAAAAAAAGAAAGAAGAAGAAGAAGCTTTCCAACGGCTGTTGGGAAACGTTGCAGGATTCCCTGTGAGCAATTATGTGTTCCTGTTGATTGGAAATGTCCAGAGAGATGGGACATCCATAGATATTCCAGAGGAGAATCACACACTTGGCTTTAGGTAGGACTAATAGGCTAAAATACATCTTGTAATTGTAGGGTTCTATGAATCTAAGAGGTGGAGGTTTTGCTTTTACTTTTAAATGAGAGAAAGACTTTTTGGCAATTAAAGAAAAGAAAAAGATTTTCCAGACCTAAGGTGCTACTTTAAAGGTCAGTAGTAAGCTTTTTCTTAAAGGACCAGAGAGTAAATATTTTAGACTTTGTGGACCATGTAATGTCTGTCATGACTGCTCAATCCTGTTACAGTGCAAAAGACAACATACAAATAGACAACACATAAATAAGTGTGTTTGAGTTCCAATAAAACTTTATTGACAAAATAGGCAGGGTGGGATTTGGTCTGTACCCCTGCTTGAGGGATACTGAGAAACCCAAGGAAGAAAAAGGCTTTGCTAATGCCACGAGTGTGCTTGTGAATGTCACACTCAGGTACAGTACACATATGAGCATCTTTATGTGGGGGGAATGCATATTTGTGTCAGTGTGGCTTCAGAATAACGAGGAGAGAGCAACAGAACACACACCTGCACACAGAGAGTTAAAGCCTCTGAGGTGCGCTGCTCATGGTCTGCACAGACCGCTTCTCTGTTACAGTGATGTAAAGGCTCCAGCCCCAGGGTTACCCCAAGGGGAGTTGTACACAGTGTCTGAAATTCCTACTGCTTCACTCTCTTTGCTTTTGGCATCTGCCTTGTGAAAGAAAAGCCCTAACTAAATGTAACTTTGTCCTGGTGGAGGGAAAAACAGGGTTATCCACGTTGGCTGGCTATCACATAAGCCTTCAAACAGGGAATTCAGGCCAGATTGTGCTGCCTGATGCAGCCAGGCACAGCAAGGAAGTCCTCAACTCCTGGAAGGGAGGTAGCCAGGAAGAGAATAGACAAGGAAAAGGAGGAAGAGGGCAGAGATTTGCATTTCCTGGAAGGAAGGAAGGAAGGTAGGAAGGAAGGAAGGAAGGTTGGTTTGCTCAGGGATTGCCTTGCCTCTGTGCCTCCAACCCCCTGTCCCTTCATCTGAGACAGTCTTGGGGTAATTTTAAACAAGGTATTTCTAAGCAGCAAACGAGCATTTGCAGAGATGTTTTTGGACCCTTGATCTGCCATGATTATAGTTGGAGGTGGTTAAAATACTGCAAATTCCAAGCGTCTTGTAGTCAACATACTTTCCTGGAGGGTCGCCTCTCCCAAATTGCCACCCTTCACTGTTCTCTGAACACTTTCCTTGTCGACTACCCCTTCTTTCTACATGCCCCCCTTTTCTGCATCTGAATCTTACAAGCCTCTCAGCTCAGTTAGCACCTCCAGCCCTCCAGTGGACCCAGGCGTGCACATACATCTCCTCAATCTCCTGGGAAGCCCCTCCGCCACCATTTGCTGCTGCTTCGCATTTCCACGGCGGCCATTTTGTCACATCTGAAGAGAGGGAAAGCACAGCCTCTCCCGTTCCTTATGAAGTGCACTGTGTAGCACTGATTTTTTTCCAATCATCTCTAAATAGAGGTTTTTCTCCCCCGCCTACCAGCTCAGCACCCGAGCGCGCAACGAGCGTGCCCTGCATTTGAAATCTGACATCTCCCTCTTTCCCTCATTCACTCTGTCTTCGGCTTGGCAGAGCGCTTAAAAATTGGTATCCCTTTAAATAGGCGAGCTATTCTTCTGCTGGGAGATGACCTTTTATACAGAAGATAGGGCTGTCATAAGTGATCTCTGATATATGGAAGTTTCCTGTGTGTTCTGCCAAGGAATGGTACTGCATGGAAGAGCAGTGGGTGTTTGCAGCGTGTTCCTGTGCCATGTGTGTAAAGATGTATTATATTACTTTATACGGACCTGAATAAATTATTACCAGTTCTTGAAAATACTGCCAGCCCTCATGAGGCACATCCTTTCAATTTTTTTTTTAATTAAAAAAAAATTTGTCCAATTCAAAGGCTCTTGGGGGAAAGGATGGGGGGAAGATCATTGAAAATGGGAAAATTGTCCGTGGGTTTTGTAGAAATTAACTGCATTCAAAATTATGAAAATAATCATTAAATAATTCTTCCCACAGACTTCAGAAATGAAAACAATGAATGGCTTTTTATTCTCCAAGGTAATAGGTTATCCTGAAGCCTTCAACATTACAACCCCCTTTTCTTATCAAGCCTAATGTCTTGAATATTATTTATTATTTTTTTTCAAACTGTTAATCTACATTACCATGGAGTTGTGGGATTCGTGAAGCAATATGAAATGTGAAATTTCCAAAATGGGAAATGATAAGGATTTGCTTGCCTGGCATAAATCCACTGTGTACCATACTTAGCGTTAATGAGTCTTAACTTGAGGACCTTGTCATTTGCTCAAATAATGCACATAACACAGGTTATTAGTATACCGAGGAAACAGGACTCACACAATCTCCACTGTCAGATGGGATGGAAATACCAGGGATGTGCTGACCACCTGCAGTTCGCTCTATTTTGTCAGTTAAGCAAGAATCCTGGGATGACTGCTCTTGGAGTGAAAGAACTGCTTCCCTTTTCCCCTAAGCCCTTTCTTCAAGCTATTGGAACAATGGATTCTGAGGGTGTTCTTAATTTTTGCATGAGAGAGCATTTACAGACTTACTGGTTGATGCCACCTTTGACCTATGTGGTAGGAGGCTCATGGCTGTCCCACCCTCAACCAATTCTAGGATTATCCATCACAATTCAGTGATGATAATGAACTCTAAGGACTATATTTTAAAGCCTGAGTGTTCCCAATGGCCTCTCCAATCTCCGGAATCCCCCTTTTGACTTCTAGGCATAAGGCCTGTGTTTTGATTTTCAAGGACATTACATAGGGACTATGCAGACTTCCTGTACCTCCATTAAGTGGCCGTTTCCTAGACATAATCCTAAGAATAGCTCTGTTGCTGTGACTGAAAGTCTAACATTAGGAGCTCCTAATACTGGGTTAAAAAAGAAATTGTTCCCTATGAGGAACTAAAGCAATATTAATATTATGACTGTAATATGATTTTTACAATGTAGTAATAGTCTTACAACTAACCACTATATGCATTCTTCCATCTCACTGTGATAACCCAGCAAGGTAAATATGTTAAAAATAAGGAAATGGGGATTCAGATAATTTAAAGTTGTCCGTACTCATACAGTACATGGGGGACCTGGGATTCAAATCCAGATCTATCTGATTTGAAAACTGGTATACTTAATTCCTATGGCTTGTTTAGTAAGACCTTTTCCAGTCTGTTTACTAAGAGAGAGAAAGAGAGAGGGAAAAGACACATTGGTTAATTTAAGGTTGAGAATAGGCTATGAGAACCTGGGATAGTACGGAAGAAAACATTACCTGCTATAGTCTTGCCTGGTGTGGCCTGCCCTTTGGCATTTCTTTGCTCTGTTGACTTTAGGCGGGATTCTTGAGCCCTTTGGCCAGGATTTTTCTTCTGGAAACCGAGGAAATGTTGTGACATCAATTGGTGGCAGTCGGAGAGATTAGAGCTGCCAGGGTCAATAAGCAATAGCAACTCTGATGATGGGCAGGCGACAGGTTGCTGTGCTCTGAGATGGGTATCTATTTTTCACATGCTTTTGTGCTCAATGTGCCAAAATCTTTTCAAACACGCAGGACTCTTAAGAAAAGCCTCCATGTATGGCAGGAGTACACACGGACCTAGGTGTTCAATCACTGTCTAATGGAAAGTTTTACCAACATTTCCCATCAGGACATTTTTTTTTTTCAATTGCAAGCCACAGATACCCCAATTCCAAATGGCAGTAGCAAAAGAGGATGTAGGTGCTTACATAACTGAAAAACTTAAGGTAGGGTCTATTTGGACAGCCAGGTCAGAGGTTAAGTTTGATTAGGGACTGAAACCAGGTCACTTGTCCCTTGGAGCTGTCTCCTCTGTACTGGTTCATTTTCCTTGAGGAGTTTACTCTCAGGATCATGAGATGGCTACAGCAGCCCAGATGCTACATTCTCTCACTACAGATGTTCTGGGTGAGAGGGAACATCTTTTTCACAGAAGTTCCCACAAAAGTTCCATGGGTCACATAATCATCCCTCCACCAATCATGGTGGTCCAGGGGAAATTGGGTATGCTGATTGGGTTAGGCCTGGATCAGATGCTTTCTCTCTGCCTGAGCTCTATAAACTGGAATGGGAGAAGAAATAGATCTCAAAATGGTTGCCATCAGGAAAGGAGTGAACGGATGCTTAGGGTCAGAAAGCAAAATCTATCTAACTTTTTGGCTGTTCCCAGACATTTAGATGAATTAAGGAGAGAGCTCCAGTCCCTTGTTTTGGTGAATGCTCCTAGACTTGTATCAAATAGTGAAACCAATGAAGCAAAGAGACTCGAGACTTTATTTGATTGTAACTTACTCAAGTTATGTGAAGCTGCAGAACCATATTCATGCCTTGTACATGCTTGATACTTAAGGTTTATTAGTTCATATTACCTTTATTTTGTGTTGGAAAAGAATGTCCTAGAACCTTGCTTCTCAAAAAGTGGCTCACAGACTATCTGCATCAGTGTCACCTGGAAGCTTCTTAGCTTCCAGAATCCTTGACCCCCCCCACCTCAGACCTGCTGACTAGACAGTGTCCTGGAGCATGGGTCAGCAAATTTTTCTGTAAAGGGCCAAATGGTAAATATTTCAGTTTCACGGGCCTTATGATCTCTGCTGTGACTACTCACTCAGGTGTCTTGCTGATGGAGCGCAAAAGCAACCCATAGAGGATATATAAATGAATTGTGGCTGTGTCCCAATAAATCTTTATTAAAAAAACAACAACAACAAAAAACAGACTGTAGGACAGATTTGGCCCTCAGGCTGTAGTTTGCCAATCTCCAGCCTAGGGGATTAGATATCATGGCAGGAATTAAACTTACCTGGTCTTACCTCTGCTTTGGATTTTTACATATCCAGATGGATTGTTAGAGCATGAAGAAAAAAATCTGCTTGTTCATTTGTTTCTTCAATGTGTGTGGAATATCCACTTTTGGGGAGGCATTTTGGCAATACAAAAATGGTCGAAGGGATCCAGAATTTCCTGAGTGCTTACAACGTGGTGGTACTCTCCAGAAGGCACACACTTTTCTCAGTAGGCAGGAATGTGTGCATGTGCACAGCGCAAGGCACTGCTGTTAAAGACCAGGATGTTTGGCCAGTGGGGCCCTTTGTGCCTGTCTCCCTGGGGAACCAGACGCAGGCTCAGTCATGGAGAATAGAACATCTGCAGCTTGCCCAGATGCAGCTGTGAGATGCAGATTTGCAAAGAGCTAGCAGTGTCCACCCCCACCCGCCAGTACCTTCAGATCTACTTTTCCTTTGCCTGCTCCTCAAGGGATTGCAGACAACAGAGAGACCTCCACAAAGGTAAGCTGCATAGAACTCTATGGCAGGCTGCAGTGTCCCTCTGTGGAGGTGCTATTCTCTTCCCTTTGCAGCAAATGTCAGCTCTGCTGCCTCTCCCCAGCAGCTCACATCTGTGTGTGTTCTTCTGTTTTTCTCTAGAGATCCCTCTTGTCCAGGACGTTTTTTATTTTACATTTGAAAAAGCAGAGTCTCTGCGCAGAGCCTGAGTTACCAGCTCTAAGCCAGAGCAGCCTCAGATTTTTGCCTCGGAAGCCCTACTCCTTGCCCAGGAAGGGGGAGCACTGCTTTGTGCTGTGGCTCTAGCTGCTGTTCCTTCTGTGAGGTGGGTAGAACCCACTTCCTAGCTGAGGAGAAGCAAGTTGTTACTTCACTCTGACCACTTACCCACAGAACACTCCTGGACTCACACATGGAAAAAAATGACTCACAACCCAGGTGGCTTCTTCCCATGCCTGGCTTCTTTAGGGCAAGAATTCCTCAAGATTGCAATGAGCCTTCTTGCTTCCCTACTACCTCCCCATAACCAGAGCCAAGAAGGACAATAAGACTAAACCATGTGAACCAGTAAAGCAGGATTATCTCAGGACTTATCCGGACAAGAGCAAGCTTTTGGACTCAGACAACCAGTGGCCCACATTTGCTTACATGGAAAAACTTGAGAGTCATACCATATTCTGAACCTTGTCTTCCCTCAAAGAAAGGATCAGGGAGTCAGCCCAGGAACCCTTGGCCAAGAAGCCATAGGGAGCATGGCATAGATGTTTTCATCAAAATCAGCCCATGTTTATTGAACATCTATTAAGCCCTCTCTGGGGAGTCTGCAAAAACATCCTGGCTGGCCTCCCTGGTTCTGTGATTGCCCCCTGCCCCCAACAATCCATTCTCCACACAGCAGCCTGAGTGGTCTTTTTAAAACATACATCTTTATTGCTCCACTGCTCAAAACCTCCAAAGGCTTCCAATTGCACTTAAACTAAAATCCATACCCTTTGCTCGTTTTTCTGTTGGACTGTTGGTCTTTTTCTTGCCAATTGGTAACAGCTCTTTGAAGATTAGAAACATCAGTCATCTGTGGTGCAAACATTTTTCTCAAATCTATTCTTTTGTCTTTAGACTATTTATGGCATCTTTTGTCATATAAAAGTTTTACATTTTTATATAGTCAAATATATCCAACTTTTCTTTTATAGCTTCTGACTTGATTAAGATGGATGCCCTTCTTAACATGATTGTACATCTAGTCCACCTGGATTTTTCTTCTGAAAAGTTTTTGTGGTTTATATTTTACATTCAGGCCTTTACTCCTGTGGAATTTGTATTTGTATTTGATCAGGGATGAGGAAAGCTGGCAGGAAGATGCTAATTTTATCTTCTTCTAGAGCAGAGATTGCCAAACTGGTCCACAGGCCAGTGCTTATGTTTGTAAATAAAGTTTTATTGTCACACAGACATGGCCGTCCATTTACATATTATCTTTGCTGTTCTTATGCTATAATGGCAGAGTTGTACAGTTGCATCAAAGACCACACAGCCCACAAAACCTAAAATACTTACTGTCTCTTTACAGAAGAAGCTTGACTACTACTGCTCTAGATGGTTAGCCATTTGTGCCAGCACAATTTGTTAAGTAAAACCACCTCTGTCCCCTGAAATGAAATTGTCTTTGTCATATATGAAGTTCTAAAGCATCCTGGGATCTTTTCCTGGAATTTCCAGTCTGTTCCACTGAACTCTTTGTCTCTCTGCCAGTACCACTTAGATTTGATTACTTACTGTGACATTATATCTGACAAGGCATATCCTTCCTTACAATTATTTTTCATGTTTTTTAATTTTTTTTACTGTTCTCATGTGATTACCCTTTCATTAGAATTTAAGGTATTTTTTATCCATTTCCAAAAAAGAAGGAAGGAAGGAAGGAAGGAAGGAAGGAAGAAAGAAAACTTTGTTAGAATTCTAATTAGAATTGCATTAAAATATATATATATGTGTGTGTGTATAGACACATACGTACATACGTACATACATATATACATATATGGAAGAACTGATAGTTTTCCTATCTGAGAAAATACTTTTCTATCTTTTCAGTTCTTGTTTGGGATCTTCTAATAAAATTTTACGGTTTTATTCATATAGATCTATATTAGTCAAGGTCTGGTCATAGGCAGAAACCACACCAGTAATTTGAACATGGAAAATGTATATAAAGACTTATTAACTACTGAAAGGTGATTAACTTCTAAAAGAGTTAAGAGACTCTAAGGAATACAGGAATAGCAGATGCAGAAAGCAGCTATTATTTGTAGGACTGAAAGAAAGAACACAGGGATGGAACCAAGAACTTGGAAGAAGGACCTCCCCAAACCAAAGGCTCAAATTCAGACATCACTGGAGAAGATGTAGTTGCCATAGGAAAATGTAGCCTGGGTTCAAATTATTTTATGTTAAATTTATCCGAATGGATTTTTAATTTTTTTTTAAATAAAGATTTTATTTATTTATTTGACAGAGAGAGAGAGATCACAGGTAGCCAGAGAGGCAGGCAGAGAGAGGGGGAAGCTCTCTGCTCAGCAGGGAGCCTGATGTGGGGCTTGATCCCACGACTCTGAGATCATGACCTGAGCAGAGGCTTTAACCACTGAGCCACTCAGGCGCCCCTTAATTTTTTTTTTTAATTCTATTGTGATTTTTCCTATTTTCACTTTAGGGTACTTATTGTTAGTGGAGACTGAAGCTATTGATTTTTGTGTATTTATCCTTACTATCTTTACTAAATTGTCTCATTTATTTGACTAGTGTTTTATTTGGAGTCTCTTGGATTTCTGGGCATTCAAACATATCAGCAAAAAGAGGTGATTTTATCTATTTTTCTAAATATTGATACCAATCATTTCATTTTCTTACCTCAGTGCATTCACTAGTTTCAGATAATGTTAACTTTAGCAATTTATCTGTTCTTCCAAGGTTTTTAAATACTTAATTCCCTCTGTCCTTAATTTTTTCTCCTAGATATGTCCAATTCTGGGAGATATGCATAAGTATGGTCACCTCATTTTATTTTAATTAAAAAATTCTTGTACATTTAATAGCTTTTTTTCTTTATGTATTTATCTGCTATATTGTATGGTGCATACAAATTTACCTATATTTTATCTCCTTTATAAACTGTGCTTTTTAACATTATACTGTCATGCTTCATTTTGTTCTGTACCTTCAACCTTAAATTCCACCTTTTTTAAAAAATTATTTATTTATTTGAGAGACAGAGAAAGTGAGAGAGAGCATGAGAGGAGAGAAAGTTAGAGAAGAAGCAGGCTCCCTGTGGAGCCGGGAGCCCGATGTGGGACTCAATCCCAGAACTCAAGGATCATGACCTGAGCCGAAGGCAGTTGCTCAACCAACTGAGCCACCCAGGCGCCCTAAATTCCACCTTTTCTGAAATCCATTTTGCTATTTTGCTTGCTTGCTTTCTTTCTTTACTTATTTATTTTTGCCTGGTTGCTCTTTATATTTTCTATTTCAACTCTCTTCTCAGTTTCTCACTGGAGAACTAAATAATACAGCTATCACTCTTGAATTTCCTTAGAGGTTTCCATAGTAATTGTGTTTCTGGACTCCAGCACCTCTGGTTGTTGTTCCCAGTAGGTATCAGTAACACTTGATGTTACCTTCAGTCAGGAGTAAGCATTGCATATACACTCTGTTCTTTCCATACCAGTTCACCCCGAAAATAACATTGAAACTAGGACCCTACAAGTAGGATAAGAATAAGTGTTTTAGCCGTAGCTATCAAACAAGACCCCAGTCTTTTCTCCCTTATCACCCTGGGCATGCCTGATTTTATTTTTGCTCATTTTGACCCAACCTCTTCATTCTTGAAGGACCCAAAAAACCAGCAAGATACTATTACTTTCTGCTTTTTTATCAGTGACTTTCATTTATTGAGTTTGGCCCTATAGTAGGCACTTTGCCTACTCTACACACATTATCTTTCTTAATCCCCACAGCAATCTGGGAGAATATATTACTATCCTGGTATACAAATGAAGGGAGTTAGGTAACATGTTTATGGAAATACAGCCTGTAAAGAGCAAAGATAGAATTTGGCATTTATTTTGTTTTACTCCATACACCATTTGTCCCTCCTCCAGGGTCTACCAGCTCACAGTGCAGCTCTACCCTGTGCTGAGATATTGGGGTTATGAGGTCATAGAACATAGAAACAGAAAGTAAAAGTATTTCAGAATGATCCAGTAATGGCTATTTCACCAACTTCTCCAGATTGATACTAATACCATCATAATGTCTATTTGAGCTGACCACCTTTACTCCCTTATGGCTCAGAAATCAGATATTATTATTAAAATCTGTAAGTTCAGTAACAATCTTTCATTACAAGGTTTGGTGTTGTGCAAATATAAAAAAAAGATGGATCTCCCCAAGTTGCTATTGACAGAATCCCCTCCATAGAATCAGGGGAGTAATTCACACAGTATGTTCTTGGGACTTTACCCGAGACAAGGGTATAAAAGAACTGCAAGGTGTGCTGTCTTCCTCCTTGAGAGTTTTACATTTAGGTTAGGATGTTTTCTCTCTAAAGAAAAGTTTTTAAAAGGTAGATGGCATGGAGCACAGGGAGGTGCTACAGTAAGTGTTGTCAAAAGTCAGAGATGATATTCTCCTAGGGAAAGATTTAAGGGGATATTGCATTTGAGCTGGGCATAAAAGGAGATAAGAAATGAACGGGTGAAAAAAAATGAAATAATAAGATGGAAACAATGAGAGCAAAAACATGGAGGGGAACCACAGGGGGAAGGAATGCGGCGAAGACCAAGTTGGTTAAGGATGAAGGTTTGTGTAAGAAGAATTATGGTGGAAGGTAGTGCTGGATTATTTTGATACAGATCATGCTCAGGGTCAAGATTTTCGAGTTCATCTTGTAGGTGGCAAGAATCATTTGAAAGTGTTGCAGAGGTAGTAGGTAGTAGGTACACCATAGCTGCTTAGAATTATTAATTTCACAATGATTATACCTGGTGGGTTGGAGTGGTGTAAGAAAGAGAGCAATTTGGTAACTGTTTTAAGAACAAAACAAACATTTCACAAAAGAAAAACTTTAAAAGGCCAATAATCATTTGGGAACAAAAAAATAACTTCGCAAATTATTAAGTAAATGTACATTAAAACAACCATGAGGTAGCTTTTTTCACCCCCACAATGCAAAAGCACTTTAAAGTGTAATAGTGTTATCAGAGAAAGTGACCTTGACTCTTTCATATGCTGCTATTAGGCATAGAAGACATTTTAGGGAAGAATTTAGAAATTTGGCCCAAGATTTCATAAAATATCAAAATCCCTTTGACCTATTTTTTTTTGTCTGAAGACTAATCATAAGGAAATCACAATCATAAAGAGACAAGCCTGTGTTTAACATTGTAGATACAAAAATCTCCATTGCAGTGCTGTTTTTTATAGCAAAAAAATAGGAGCAACTTAAATATTAAGAGTGAGGCATGATGTTGAATAAATGGTGGTACTAATGCATATTCATGCAGTGCAATACCCTGCACCTGTTAAAGATAGTGGCTATCAAAATCAGTCGAGATGGAAATATGGTAATAAGACAATGTGTTCATCCTTTCCTTTTGGTGTCCAGAACCAACTCTGTCATAAAGCAAGCATATAAGTGTGCATCTGTCTGTTGCTGGACTTTTCTGTTCCGTTGGTCTCTGCTGACACCACACTATCTTAATCACTATGGCTTTATAAATCTTAAACTTGCTAAGTCTAATTCCCCTGACTCTGGCTGCTGTGTGAACAATAGATTTGGGTGGAGGGACAGAGGGTGGCCCGGTGGGGCACTCTTGCAGTAGTCAAAAGTTGAGGTGGGGGGCACCTGGGTGACTCTGTGGGTTAAGCCTCTGCCTTCAGCTCAGATCATGATCTCAGGGTCCTGGGATCGAGTTCTGCATCTGGCTTTCTGCTCAGCAGGGAGCCTGTTTCCTCCTCTCTCTCTGCCTGCCTCTTTGCCTACTTGTGATGTCTTTATCTCTGTCAAATAAAGAAAATCTTAAAAAAAAAGATAAAAGAAATTTGAGGTGACAGGGAACATGTTTTTGAAAAAAGATGAGCTTACTTTAGTGCTCTACCAAGCCCAGGGTATTAAAGGGCAATAACAAGAACTTCTTACACCATGTATGGGCAGCTCCATAAAATATCTTAGAGCCTGGAATAACTCCTCTCTTCTTAAACCAGTTTCAAAATTATGAAGGAGGAGAAATCAGTTGCTAAGCAGAGTGTTGAAGTTAAGGCTCCGTGTCCCCTAGGTTATTCACTATGTCTTCCATTTATGCATCTAAATACAGAGGAGGTACCTATTCCTCCCCCAACTGCCACATTCCATTGATCTTTCAACTACAGTCTCCAGAAAGTGTGAATCACCTCATCTAGTCGCTGCCATAATAAATACTGTGAATTAGGACTTCAATGTTGACTTGAGCCAATGGTGAAAGAAGTGCAACATTGTTAATCACACAACAAACATTAAGAAATCCCAAATGGAAAAAAAAAAAAAGAAATCCCAAATGGTTTTGCTTTTCTAGAAGAGCTAATAAATGATGTTAAGGGGTTTCCTTCCTTCCATGAAAATGAAATGAATTAAAGTTTAGCAAGTGGGTGGTGAAAGCCTTGCTGACATGCCTGAAAATTTCTATGGAAGAGCTGATTGAAGGTCTGGGAGAGAAAATGGTCCAAGACCGAAAATAATTTTTCCAGGAGTTTTCTACAATACTAAAGAATTACAAGTCAGTAATGACTTTCTTAAATTTGAACATTGAACACAATGAAGAGGACCATGATAAATATCAGGAATTCAGCTTATTGAAATATACCTTGTTTTGTGTATTTGAACTTGGAACTGTGTAAAGGTTTCAATAATTATAAAACAGAAGTAAAATTTTAACAGCCATTCTTAAAATCAAAATCAGAATGAAAAAAATTGACCCAACTATGTGTTCAGTGGTAGCATGACCACATAGATGGACTTGTTCTTAATGAATTAAAAACATAGTAATTTGATGCATATCATTAAGGATAAAAGAACTGCAAAAAATACTAAGCTGTTTCCAGTAATGACATTATGGATAGTTTTAGTGTCATTGTTATTCTTGAACCACTGGGTATATAGGGTGGGAAAAAGCAAGTAAGTGTTTAGATTAGCATCACTGAGAACTGAGTTTTTAGCTTAAGTAAAAGGAAATAGAGCAAAAGGATCAAGAAGTCAAAACCTTATCATTTTGAAATTGAATAGAGAGTATCAGTATGAACTTATACTGTATTTTATCTTATATATGTCTATGTAGTTTATATAATTTACATATTAGTTTGTATATGTGTGTGTTTTCTTAAACAGTGATGAGCACATTAGCAATGACCAACTAGCAAGGCACCCAAATAGTGGTCTCTAAATGACCACAATTAGCAATGACCAACCCTAGCACCCAGGGCTCCTTGGAGAAATGGCTGATTAAGAAATATACAAGATGAATTTGTAACAGTTTGTCATGCCAGAAAGCAAATACTCCTGAGCCATCTTGAAGAAACTTCTAGTGGCTAAGCATGACACAATATGATTACCAATAATAGTAACTACGATGAATTTCACTGGATTGAAATACAACAAATCATTAATAAGCTTAGATTTATGAGTTCATAATTTTTCAAAACAACCAATCAAACAAAACCCAAAGAGTCAGGATAACCAAATTAGGAGAAATTCCCCTCAAAGGGAATATTCCAGCTTTATTAGAAAAAGTTGTGAGGGGGCGCCTGGGTGGCTCAGTGGGTTAAAGCCTCTGCCTTCGGCTCGGGTCATGATCTCAGGGTCCTGGGATCGAGCCCCACGTTGGGCTCTCTGCTCAGCAGGGAGCCTGCTTCCCCCTCTCTCTCTGCCTGCCTCTCTGCCTGCCTCTCTGCCTACTTGTGATCTCTCTCCTTCTGTCAAACAAATAAATAAAATCTATAAAAAAAAAAAAAAAGAAAAGAAAAAGTTGTGAGGAGTGGGAAGAGAAGGAGGAGGAGGTTGGAATGATAGAATTAAAAAACCACCATTTTGTAATCCTTAATGGATCTAGGCAGTGATCATCAGTGACTTTTCACATCAGGAAAAGAGCTAATCAAACATTAAACCCCTCCTGACAGAGATGCAAACATCACCACCTATGAAGTAGTCTTTCCAAAGAAGTGAATCTAATGAAGCCTCTTGATCCAAATGTCAATTTATCGAAGGTGAGGGGAATTGCAGAACATGTAAACACCACCATGAGGACACGGTCTGCAAAATCCAGACTATTTGAAACTCTACAGGACACACGACCCAATTTCTTCAACAACAATGAATTTACAAGGACAAAAAGAATTTAAAAAGGAACCAATTGATTAAAGAGATTAAAGAGACCTGGCAGTCAGCCTCCAAGTACAGACCTTATGAGATCCTGATTCAGACTTTCAAAAGGTAAAATTGAAAGGACAATCTGGGAAATTTAAATACTGACTGGACTGGATATCTGATGATGTTAAAGAAAAATTTGGAGGTGTGGCTAAAGGTATTAGGACTATGTTTTTAAAATGCCTCATTATCTTTAGAAGAGGCATACTGAAATGGTTACAAAGTGTATCTGAGACTGGCTTCAGAGTCACACAGGGGGAAGATTGGGGGTGATAGACTAGTTGTGAGCTGGTAGTTGCTGAAGCTAAGTGATAGGTACAATGGAGGCTAATTTTTTTACATTATAAAAAGTTTTCAAAAGATATAATCTATATAATTTCATAGCACTTACATATATAATTCAAAACTTGGCATTCTTTAAGAAGTAAACTATCTGCCCGCTTATGCTTCAGCTTTTGCCCCATTGTGGGCTACCTTATCTTCTCCATTAACTGCTTTCCTTGCTTCTGCTGCCAGCAGTGAGTTTTGATGGGCCATCAGAAGGCCTGGAAGATCTGGCAGAGCTGCTATCTCCCAGCCTGCCCCACGCGTGCTACTACCTTCCCTCCCCATTCTCATCACAGGAGTACATGGAGAGCCCCATCAATCTTATGTGTGATAATATAATGCAGAGTTTATTTTAGCAGCAACACTTTTTTCAATGGCTTTGTAAGTCATTGTAGTCCCAAGTTTAGGCAATTGTTAATAGTCTGAAAGGTTAGCTTAAATTTTTTGCTTACACTTTGTTGTATTGTATAGGGAAATCGTATACCATAGTAATGACAGAGAGGGGAGTTTGTGAAGCTCTCTGTAAATTTCCACACCAAAGAAGTATTCAGAGGCATGGCCTGAGGCACAGAAGGAGAATTTTATTATGTACTCCTTCATTTTGTTCTTTGAACAAGGATGATCTTGCGTACTAGTCCCTAGTAGAATCCACACCTTTTGCTTTTGTTTTCTATCACCTCTCCAGCTAGACTGACAGTGGCATGATTTTCTGGCTAACAGGAACTGAACCGAGGGGCAAAGGGGGCTCTGTCCCCCATGTCCTGGTCTCCTTTGACTCGATGTCTCCTCTATGTCCCCTATGACTCCATGTCTCCAGGGGCCTCTATGGCTCCTGGGTCACTGAGGGCAGAATGTAGTTGGACTCTGCTCTTGTAACCCACCTCATCCAAAATTCCTGACTCAAGAGCTGTGCTTCATAAGAGACAATACAGCCAAACCAAGAAGGGGCCGTGGAATGAATAGCCACCCAACTGGTAAGAAATGGAAGCTGAGAAGCAATCTGACAATTTCTCTCTCTTAAATTAAAGAAAATGGATCTGGAGACTTTGGGAACCTCCCAGCCCCACAAATTTAAGTCCCCAGGCCCAGGTGCTCTAATTCTTCACACTGGAAAACTTAGAAGCCTAAGGACCAGCAGCAACTACAAGTCAGTCTCTGGATGCTCAACTCATTAAACTCTGTGAAAGCAATTTGATGGCATCTGGGACGCGTTTTGTCATTAGGGGTGGGACGGGCACTGTTATTTATTCTAGCCAGGAAGAGGTGTGTGTGAAGGTGTCTGCATACGAGGGAGTATGTTTCAGATGTAGGTGTCACTGAGTTTGTGTGTGTTAGGAAGGGGTGTGAGTTTTTTGAGGGTTTCTTCATTATTTTTGTTTTGTGTAGTTCCGCCAAGACAAATGTCCCTAAGCCCCTGAGTTTGATTCATCTGGCAATTCTGTGCTTTCTTCCTACGTTAGTGGAATCGGCCAAGGCGCTGTCCTTCCTCTGAACCATTTTGACCAGATCATTCTGAGCAGCCACAGAGAATCATCTCTGAATTTTACACACCCCTGTTCTTTCACCTAGAGGAGCAGGTTGTCATTCTAATCGAACAACTTTATTCCATGATGCAAGAGTGAGATCTCAGAAGTTCTTTCACTAATTTCCAGTTTAAATAAAGTCTTGCAAGTAATTACTTGAACATAAATTATTTACCCATTAATTCTTTATTTGAATTTGGAGGAATTCAAATATGTTTTCTGGCAAGTGCTTCATGATAAATGACTTGTTTAATTGGCAGTAAGTGTGTTATTCTTATAATTCCTAGCATGCAATAAGCAGAAACCAGCCATTTCTGTCTCATGTGTTCTTTTTAAACCCTTTATCTCCCTTTAAAAAAATCTTGTTTAATAGATCACAGACATGATCTTTTAAACTGTTTTCAGTAGTTATGCAAAATCTTCACAAAAGTACTGGTGGGCAGACTACAGGGACTTCTCGACTTTAATCAGCCACAAGAGTAGCAGGATTTAGAAGTCATTTCTCAACTCAGGATCACCTGCAGAAAATGAAAAGTCCCAGGGAAGACTGCTGAGTATAAAATGCCATTGTGTACATAGACTTTTATGGACTCTGAAAAGCCCTTTGACTCCTTGGAAATAGAAGCTATGTTGGAAGTGGAAAGAGTAGAAAAATTTGTGTGACATGCGCATGTGAACGCAGCACTGATGTTTAGGCTTGAAAAAGAGTGAAGAGGTCTGGGAAGGGGCTCGTAGCCACTGAAAACCTTAACTGCTTGCCCAGAGGGGCTGGGCTGAGACCTTGAATGGGAGGGAAAGGGCATCAAGATCAGTGAGAGGCTTTGAACTCTTTGCCAGTGACATTGACTTCAGAGCCCCAAACCAGACAGCAATAATCCAAGAACTGGAGCCAGGTATGGAAAATGGGCTCAGCATGAGGATGAAGAAACCATATTTAAAGGTAGCTTGATAAAACGTAACTGCTGTTGAGGAGAAGCCGTGGACCTCACTAGAGTCTGCTAGAGCAGACCAAGATGGGCAATGTGGGGTTGCAAAAAGCCCGCTGGTTTCTACTGACAGATGGAGCTTCCCATTCTGCCTATGACACTTCTCATTATGTGACTTTGGGCAACTCATTTAGCTTCTTTCGGCTTTGGTGTCACCACCCAAAAGAATGGCTGACTTTAAGAACCTTGCAATTCAACAGTGATGTATCAGAAGAGAGAGATTGGCTTTCTAAAAGCACTCCAATGTTAGAGAATTATCCCAAAGAACTTTTCCTTCCCTTTGTTCCTAAGCATCTTGCAGCTCTGGGTAGCCAGCCACCCACGCATCAACCATAAACTGTCCAGAAAACTGGGAAGGACCCGTCGAGTCTAAGAAGGCTGGATGAAGGGAAGGATAATGACCTAGCCTTTCTTGTGGCTGGGGAGGTAGAGATAGGTTGAGTTTCAAAGCAGTCAGTACCAGGAGAAAAGAAGCAGCAGTCTCAACCATAACCCAAGATTGCCCCTTGACTGAACCAGGGCACTGTGCTGTGTTTGTCGACCCTAGAATGGAAACCTCTCCCCGTTGACCCTTATAACATGGTAATCACACCGACAGCCCTACCATAAATATATAGGGGGAAATTTACAGCCAGGAAATTTGAGTTGAGCCTACGTCATATTATGGGGTTGGCACATGGGCTTTAGTGTACACCGACTAACCACTGCAGGCACCTCTGAGCTCCCTATTTATGTTCATGTACCACCCAATTAACACCCCGTTAATGGCTGCACATATGCATGGGCTTTGCCTTGTCACCACTGCCCTGCAGCTCTTAACTCCCCCCAACCCGCCTCCCCATATAATAGAACCTTAATTAATACTCTCCCATTCAGGCAGAACACAGTCTGTTAAAAAAAAAAAAAAAAATCAAATGGCTTTGATGAGAGGATGTGTGCAACTTGTCAAATGTAGCCATTCTGTGGTTCTCAGAAACAGACACCCAGGTGAAAAGCTGGGTGAGTTATAGTGATAAGGGCCAGGTGGCATGAAAGTTATTACTGTACTCTCAGTTTTCTGCTGGGAGCTCAAATATTTCCAAAGAAAGACCGCAGTTGTAGATCTCTTCTCACTGGCACTGGTCTTTTCTGGTTACGTGGCAACCAGAAGCCAGAAGGTTGTGGGGGTGGGGGAGCCGGGAGCTTGGTGTGAAAACTTTGGCCTTGAAGTTATAGTTTCAAATGAGGAATTGTTCCTTGCCTACTGACATAAAAGTAATCTTTTGTGTGTCCTAAAGCCATATCCCTGACAGAATGACCAAGTGATACATTGAAACGATTTCATAGGTTGGCTTTCTAGGGACTTGAAAGTTCAAATGAGCCTTGGCTATAATCTCAAAACCGAGGAGGGACCATCCTCGTTCTGAGTAATTAAGCTGAGTGTTTCTGTAGTCTATAATGTCTTTTGTTTGGTAATACATTGCTACCTGATCCAGCCTGTGCCTCCACATCGCCTGGAACTTGATGATAATACAGATGCCTGGACCAGAGTTCCTGGGTCTGAATCTTCACGAGCAGCCAGCATCCACCTTCTTAACAAGTTCAGGGGGGTTCTGATGCACAGTTAGGATTGGGAACCTCCAGCAAGGAGGTCATGGTTAAGCCAGAAATTTCCACCCATCCCTACAACCTGTGAGGCAGGGCTGTTTTCCACATTACTGAGTAGAAATCAGGGAGAGACCCCAAAAGTTCCAGTGCTCTGCCTGAGGGCATGGGGCTGACACGTAGTCGAGGCAGCCTGGACTTGTACCACTAGAACTGTCTTCATGGGACCTGTGTAGTTGTGCGGGACCTGGTAGTTTAGAGCCCCATGCTTGGTTTAAATCTCTGCAACTGCCATCTTGAAATTCTTCAAAAGTTTGGAACAAGGGCACCACATTTTCTTTCTTTTTCTTTTTTTTTGGGGGGGGGCACCACATTTTCTTTTTTGTGCTGGGCCACACAAATCATGTAGCCAGTTGTGCTGTTGTATACACTGTGTTGCTTCAACTGTGTTAAATCCATGTTGGAGATTAGGGAGTTTTTCTCTCCAAAGTGAATCCCAGTTCCAGAGTTGTTAGGTTAAGTGTGCTAGAATGGTATCCTGGGGGCGGGGGGGAATAATAATAATATGTGAAAATATTCTCATTTACTGACCACTGTGTTCTGAGCTTTTCATAAATTTTATCACTTCATCCTCATAACAACCCAGTATTACTATTGTCACCATAACAATTTCCAAGTGAGGAAACTGAGACATGGAGAAATTAAGTATAAAAACAGAGGTCATACTTCTATGATGACACTGGTTTTGGACTCAAATCTTGCATTTGCAATTTATCAGCTGTGTGACCTTAGACAAGTTACTTGATATCTCTGAATTTCAGTTTCTACAACCAGTAAAATGGGGGTGATAATAATTGCTTCAGAGAATTGTTCTGAGGATTAAATGAATTAATATGGACAGAGTGCCCAGCACACAGATACTCAATGAATACTGGGGCCTTTAACAACCTTTGCACTCAAGAATATTACCCATTACATACCGAAATAGGTATTTAAATGGTACCTTACTTAAGGATCTGAAGTGTTTTCACAGCACTGGATAATATAGTCAAGGTGCAATTAGCCATACATTATAATATTTTTAAGTGATTCAAGTGACACTTCTTATGTCTAAGTGTAATCTTTCCCACTTTAGCATTTATCATAGTTTAATAACTCCTGAATGCTGTTGAATTAAAATACTATTCTGTCTAGGGACACATTGACCCTTAGTGTGGTAAAGCTCATCCAGAGCTCAGCTAGAGCCTAGCAAAAGTCTCACCAGAGCAACTGAATTCGAATGCTCTTTGGACAAAAGAAAAGACCGTAAGTAAAATGAAGAGCCTGTGAACTTTGGGAGAAACCAGGCGGCTTCACACCCAGGTGAGGGAGAGGCCTATTCTAGGGGCTTACTCATCATAATGAAATCTCAACAGCACTTTAAGGAGGTTTTTTTTTTTTTTCCCCTTTGGTAGTTCTTCCATACTTCTTAAGCTCATTTGTTCCACCCAACAACTCATGTGGTAGAAAGATGTAATGTTAAGACCTTCTTCAATGATCTCCTCCATATATGCCCATCAGAGTATACCTACCATACAACCTACAGGATAAGTAATACTGCCCATTTTACAGATGAGGACAGTGAGGCTTGGTGGTTAGAACAATGTGCTTGGTGGTGGACGGTGCAAACCCTGAGTGGGCAGGCCAGAGCCTATACACCTTAAGTCCTTATTTTTTCCATCCTCAAGTCATAAGTTCTTTGTGCTCTGTGATGAGAAAGAAGAGGCCAGGCATAAGGAAGGTGGTCAGTAAATACTTAGTGGATGAAGGAATGTGAGCTGGAGAGAAGAATACCCGGTTTCAGTCACCTTGTGAACTGGCTTAAACATGTGCCCTAGTCAAATGTACCATTGTTCTGAATTATTCAAAAACTATGAAATATGTGGGGTTTTTTTACGGGCCACTCTTCTTGTCTTTATTGTATGCCATTCTTCCTCCTTCACACCATGAAGAAAACCAGCTTGATGTAAGGGCATGTGGTCTTCTTGGGTAGTTGGCCATCTTGGTTCAACAGTCTCATGGAATCTCTCTGTCTTGTGCATCTCAGACCTGGCTTGATATCCATGGGATTTCAATTCCCCAGTGACCATTCCCTGGGAGAGAATTTAATATTTTGTAAAGTCATTGAGGTCACTGAGGAAAGAAATCCCTTTGCTCTTTAGAAGAGTTTCCTGGTGAGCTCCTTGGGACCTGGGAGACGAGATGAAGATTGCTCCCTGGGTGAGAGTGTGTGCATGTAAGTGTGCACACACTTGCACTCAGTGCTGAGTCCAGCAGAGGGAGGGCATGGGCCAAAGGATTGGCAAAGCATTCATAATGTGGGTTCCCAGACTGCATGCTCAGAATGTTGGGAGATAGTCGTTAGACACGAACCCTCCGGCTGTCTCAGAAAACTTTAGAATCTCAACCACAATGGAAGATAGTTTGTGATATGGTGATTTCAACTGTACTCTGTAGTCTCGGCATGCTCATAGAGTCCTCTGTGAAATAATGAAATCTTGGAGCCCTGGGAGAATTCACACATGCAACACACACACACACACACACACACAGATTTTCATAAGTAATATCAAGTGATTTGTGAAACCTGTGAATTCCTCTATAAAACCACTGGTCAATGGTATTCCTTTCCTATCTCAAAACAGTCTCTAAGACCAATGTCTCTCTCTTTTCTCCATTGCTTTCTGTCACTTGTTCCACTTACAGTTCAAAACAGAGCAGGATTTTATTTTCTACAGCTTCTTTATTCACTGTATTATATCGTAAGTCCTTTAACATGTTGCTATGAAATCTCCATAATGACCATTTTTCATGGCTGCAAAATATCCCATCTGGTAGCCATCCCAGACTTTTCTTAAACTTTACATTATTGGTAGATGCTGGACTGGTTTCTACTTTTTTGCTGTTTTAAGTTAACATTTCAGCAAACAGTTTACCCTTAGGTAAACTGCCTTTAGTTTTTCCCTTTCACCAAGCATGCCAGGTCCTTTTTGTCTAGATAAATCTCTCTTGTCTCCAAGAATTTGCATGTGCTGGTTCCTCTGCCTGGAATACTCTTTCTTTCTGCCTACACCTGGGAATCTCTACCAAGCGTTAGACTGAGAAGGGACTTTGCTTAACAAGGTGACTCCAGGGTGGGAAGGGGGAGAATGTGACTTTCTGTGCGGACTGTAGATGATGGTAAGCTTGGCTTCGGAGGGCTGATGTGGCTCAGTGCCCATGTTGAAGGATTTCAGTCTCTGCAGAGGTGGAGATCTTAGGAATCTTTGTAAGTTCCTGAAGCAGAGCAGTGTACTGGAAAGAGGACAGTGTTTAGAATTGGGTTGACATTCACTCAGATCTCAGCTCTGCCATTTACTAACTCTGTGACCCTACAGATGTTGCTAAACAGCAGTTTTTTCATCTGTAAAAGGATTAATGAGATATTATTTGGCCTGGTACTGAGCCCCTTCATTAATGTCTCATTAATGGTTTCTCTCCTCTGTTACCAGCCTTCATCTGCCAGCAGTGTCTAGCCTTATGCTTGGCTCAGAGTAGACACTCAATAAATATTTGGTGAATGAATAAACATTGACTGATAGCTCCAAGGTGCAGGCACTGGCCCTCATCTGTGTCCTCCCTTGTCACAGCCTGGGCAGAAGAACAGGCAGCAAGTGCCTTCTGTGGCCCAGGGCAATCTCTGTGTGAAACAGAGAAGTCTGTGATGGTGAGTGCGCATGCGGCCAGGCAGCAGCTGTCTCTGGAGTAGGTGATGGCACCATGCCAAGTGCCCATGGCCTCTCCACAGAGACGCGGTAATAATTACCATCCCTCATGATCCTTCTGTGGAGTGCCTCTCTTCTTGGAACGTGTGGCACTTCATAGACGTTGTCCCAGGGATCGCCGCCACACGCCTGTGAGGGGCCAAAGGTGCCACACACTTGCCACATGCCCTGTGGGCACAAGGCAAAGGAGAGTAGATAATGAGACAGAATGGGAGTGGTGGAAAAGACTTATATCCTCATCCACAGATGGAAAAATGGCAGAGGGAGTTTTCAACAGCACAGCCACTGTGGAGCATCAAGAGCAAATTCAGGTTCTCTTTTGGGTCTTGGTGCAGCTGGGCAAGTCCATGGACCTTGGTTAGCCTCAGCTGATCTTGGCTGGGGCTCGTGGGTGTATCTGCAGTCCCAAGGTCTTGGTTTTATCTCTGCCACTTTCCACATGAATGGAAAAATGTCCCCCCTCCCCCCGTGGCAATCATGAAATGGGAGAAGGAGGGAGATAACACCTCACAGCCCCAGACTGCTCACTAGTTAACAGTTCCATCCCACAAACTCCTTAAAACTCTGTCCAAGACTTTAAAACTACATAGAACAAGAATGTCCTATTATTCCCCAGCTCATGTTGGGATGATGTTGTGCCAAGCTGCTTGCTATGCCCAGAAATTCCCCAACCATGCCTCACCTAGACTAGATCATGCTCCTCTGCAATACCTCCCTACCTATGCTTTTCCTTTGTAACACTTGGCTGAGTTGTAATGATTTGTTTATTAGCATGATTATACATAGAATTACACGTATAGTCTCCTTGACCAGACAGAAAGCTCTCTGAGGTCAAAGAGAACTTCTGTCTAGTTTACTCTGTGTGTGTGTGTGTGTGTGTATGCAGATATATATCCATTACCAAGTACAAAGCGCTCAATAAGCATTTGTTGAATGGATGAATGCATTATAAATTTTAAATGAATAGGAAAAAAATAAGCCAACGAATGTCAAGTTACAGGAAAAGAAACACCTTGTAATGAGATGAGATGGTATTTGTTCTGGACATTTCTAAACCATAGCCTTCCTTGTAATTTCCACCTACAGTTGTAAAATGAAATTATGAAATTAGTCATTTCTTTGTTACACAGAATTGAGGGCGTAAATTTCTAGATCCCTATAAGGTCAGGGGTGCTCTCCGACTTGCTTATCCATTGTGTCCTAGCATAGTACATAGCACAGATTATGTACTAAATAAATTTTTGTTGAAGAGTGGCTGGAAGGAGCCTACAGATGCTTTAAAATTCATCAGTCCATGCCCCATTAATTAAGAATATTGGATAATTAAGACAGACTCTAATTGGGTTTTTCTCTTTACATTTTATTTATATATCTTGTATTTATCATTACTCCCTGCCTCCTTTAGAAAAAAAAATTGAGGTGGTAGAAAAATAAGTCTATTTCATGCTATTCTTTTACTCAACAAGTATTTGTAAGATTCCTGTTCTAAGCTATGCACAGGGTTTGGTGATGAGGCTGTAATGGGAGAAAAGACAATTCACAGTGTCTATTTTCATAGATGTTCCTATATTGAAGATGTTTTGGCCAACCAAGCAAATAGAATTTGGAGCAGTGTTTAAAATGTGTACCAGTTAGCTTTTGCTGTGTGACAAACCATGCCAAAACTTTGTACTTGGAAACAACAACCATTTATTTAATTTGTGATTTAGCTTACTTGTGTCAGCAGTTTGATCTGGGCTCCTCTGGGCAACTCTGCTGACCCAGGTCAGACCTAGCTGACCTTGGCTGGGGCTCATTTGAGTGGCTGCAGTGAGCTGCTGGACTGGCTAGGGACTGGCTCAATGTCATCTGGGGTGCCTCCATTCTTTCCCAGGTGGCCTCATCCTCCAGCATGCTAGTGGGAGACTTATTCTCAGGCAAGTCTCAGGGCTGCAAGAGGCTGAGAGTAGACGCTGTGAGGTCACTGAAGGCCTAACCACCAGAGCTCACAGAGTGTCACTTCTGCTGCATTCTCTCAGTCAAAGAAAGGCACAAGGACAGACCAGGTACAAGTGGTGGAGAACGAGATTCCACCTTTTGATGGAATAAGTTACAAAGTGTTACGGTCATTTTTCAAATCTACCGCAGCATAGTTTTTTATTGTGATAAAATCTCCATAACATAAAATTTACCATTGAAACCATTTTTAAGTGTACCACATAGCGGTCCTGAATACATCCATAAGTAGTGCAGCCATCACCGCCACCCATCCCCAGAACTCTCTTCATCTGGTAAAACTGAAACTCTCCCTGGTAAACAGTAACTTTCCATTCTCCCCTCCCCGCCCAGCCCCTGGCAAGTAAGATTCTACTTTCTGTCTCTATGGCCTCTGTAAGTTACTCATCTAAGTAGAATCATACTGTATTTATCCTTTTTGTGACTGGCTTATTTCACTTACATTATGCTAAGTCTTTAAGGTCTATCTAAGTTGTAGCATTTGTCAGAATTTCCTTCCTTTAAAAGACTGATTAATATTCCATTGTATATATATGCTACCTTTTGCCCATCCATTCACCTATTAATGGACACTTGGATTGCTTTCATATTTTAGCTGTTGTGTATAATGAACATGGGCATATTAATATCTCTTTGAGTTCCTACTTTCCATTCTTTTGGACTGCCTCAACATATTCACCAAAACATGTTTTAAGTCTTTTTATCTTACTTTAGAAGTTCTCGCTTGTATATAAACTAAGCACGATACTTTGAGAGATACAGAGCTGCCAGGAATTTTATTTGACAACTTTTTGTTAACTGTTTAAGATTCCTTAATTCTGAGAGCCTGTCTGCCCACCCCCTAAGCCCATATTAGGGTGATGCTGTTATTCATTTTCACCTCCAGGAGGCAAAGACCGCTTCATCACTGTAAACGCATGGTGGCAGCATCACTGGCTGGTGTGCAAGGGCCCTGTTTGTCCTGCAGCATCTTGCATCAAGCTACACATCCCCGTCATATGCCAGGTCTTGAAATATCACATGAATTCATCCCTAGTTCTGGATGTTTCTTTGTAGCTCATTTGCAGGATCCTTCTGAACACTCTGTGAAGTGTGCCATGTGTGTCTGGGGAGGTCTGACACCCGTTAGACGCTCCTGCTATAATTGGATGCACCAGGCCCCATGAGCTGGTGCCAAGGTGTGAATTAGATAGAGAGGTTTTTGACTGTTCCTCTGGCCTCCTGACTGTGTTCCTGGGTCATCCTGTGGCAGTCCAGGCCTCTAGGCAGCATGCCTGACCTCAGCTGCCCAAAGATGTAGGTAAAACAGTCGGGAACTGTAACAGCTCCTGCATCCTGTTTGCAAACTGACAAAACACAGAGCTCTCAGAGATCTGAGCTGCTGCTGACTCCTCTCCGTGAATGCAAATATTCCTTAGGTAGGGAGTGTTGTGGGAAACAGAGATCCTGGGGAGGCAAGGAACGCAAGAAGACATGTAGCCCAGGGTGGAAAGCCAAACCATTTTTGGCTACCATAATTTCTCCCAAATCATGTTGGAACAAGTTGTCTGGGAGGGATTTGCCCTCTGTGAGGATATGAGAAAGAAATGTTGCTTACTAAGTCCCTCTGGGTGCATGTTCTTCTTTGAGGAAGCTTAGGAAGCAGATCAACACACTGATTTAGTTGGTTATAAGCAAAGAGGCAAAGGGATGGACCATGTGGTAGAGGCACGTTGATTCTTTTTCAGTCACTCTTTAAGGGTAGAAACCCCCCAGCTGGCCACGCTGTTGCCGAGTGTTATGGGGCAGAACTGTTATCCTCATCTTTGGGTAAATAAAGGTGCTCGTTGCCATGCTGCCCAAAGTTGCAGTAGAAAGTAGTCTCGAAAACCTATATATTGTCTTTGAGCATCTATCTGTGTATGTGGAAGGTTAAAAAAAAATAACCTGTTTTTTTTTAAATGGATAGACACCAAACCCCTAATTTGCTTACCTCTATGAAGGGGAAAGGAGACCAGAATTGGAAACAATAATCAAAGAAAACTTCAGCTTTATCTATAGTCTGTTTTTTTAAAAAAGAAGAAGGGATTTCTATATATCTTTTGTCATTAAGACTTAAATTTGAACAAGAAAGTAAGGAAAGTCACTTCTTTTATCTGTTACTGTAGAACCAGCTACCTCCAGACCAAGTGGCTTAAAATCACAACCATGTATCATTTCTCACAATTCCATCTGGGCAGTCCTACTCCACGGGTGACAGCTGGGGCCATCATGTGGCTGCACTACACTGTGAACTAGGTTGGGGCTCCATGCTCTCTATCCACATTCACTCTATCTTCACTTAAGTCCAAGCTTCTTTGCAGAATAGTTGCTGGCTTCCAAGAAGACAAGGCCAAGTGGCAAGCTCTTACCAAGCCTCTACTCCAATGGAAGGCTGATGTCCCATTGGCCAAAGCACATCACATGATATCAGTGGAGTCGGTGTGGGAGGGGCAGACAAGGGCATGAATCCCAGGAGGTGTGGTTCTCTGGGGGCCACCAGTGTCACAGTCCACCATAGTCCTTCAATTCTTCCAGACCACACGATTCTCTTGGGGATGGGACTCAGACGTATAACATGGCAGTTGCTGATACTTTCCGAGCTTTGATGAGCCCTCCTAAATCTCAAACTCAGGATTCCAAAATTACCCACCTTTCCTCATTTGCTTCTGAACTTACTTTTGCTTTTTTTTTTTTTTTTACTTTTGCTTTTTTATTCTTTGTTTCTTTCTCTACTTTCCTCCTTCGTCCAGGATTTTTTGGGGGAGGTGGTGGGAAGTTTGTTATCCTTCATTACTTTCTTTTGCATTACTCCCTGAACTCTCCGGTCAGGAAAATAGAAAAACTTATTCCAGCAGCTTGAAAAGAGTTAACATAAGGGAAGGGACAGCATGAACTTGTAGGCCCTCTCCTCAGCATATATGGCTCTCAGTTCCTATGTGTGCTCAGTACTTGTACACTAGACACTTGCCATACATACACAAAGGTCATATTCTCAGGGGTTGCCAGCTCCAGCTCTGGACATGGGTTACCAGCTCCAGATGCTGGCTGCTGTCTCCACACGGTGTAACCTATGGCAAACTTCTGTGCCTCAGTTTTTTCATTGGGTGGTTGTGAGGATTAAATTAGTCCATTAGCTCAAGATTATCTACTGTTGTTATAATTACCCTCATCATCATCCTCACCCCTTGTATCTTGTTTAATTCTCCTAACAACTTCATGTTGTAGATATTAGCTCTATCATTGAACCTATTAGGAGCTTGAAGCACAGAGAAGTTTGAGTAACTTACCCAAAGCCACATAGCTACTAAGTGGTCAACCCATTCAGACCAATATCTGGCTTCAAAACTAGGCATTCAATCACTACATGATATGTTACTTGGGTTTATGGCCCCTCAGGCAAGGTGGGTCCTTGTGGGTGATCCTAATTTAGTTTTCTACCAATAGTTGTTTGATCATTTGAAAAAACAGCTTCTAATAAGACCTGCCCTATGATCAATACCCATCCGCACTGAATCTTTAATGCTCTGTCTTATCAAATTAGCAGTTTCCACCATACCTGAGGGGGAAGTAAATGTTCTCCTTACTTTAAACACATACTTACTTGCAAAGACTCTGCCTCGGGGCTTTGGTGGTTTGTGGGTGAAGGGAATCACTCTTAGCCACATGCACTTTAACCCTGTAGGAACGCAGCCCAGGTTGATCCATGCCACCTGAGACCCCAGTGAGCCCCACAGTCATGGCCCCTCCATCATCAGACCATCCTACCCCTTCTTCCAGGATCTAGGGTGTCACCAAATGTGCCTGGGTGCACAGCACACCACCGGGCAGCCTCTGGTCTCTACTTTGTTCTCAGCTCAGCCATAATAATAGGAGACCTCTTGGGCTCCAAGGTCTCCTTTCTCACTTCTGGCCTCAGCACTTTTCCTGAATACGTAGCAAGCCAGAAACTTGTCCCCTCTGCCCTACAGGCTGTAGTCTAACACTTGTCACTGCTGTGCAAGATGCTGGATTCATTAGTGTCATTCCTTCCCAGTCCTCCTCCTCCACTCCAGCCAAGTCCCTTGCACTCCTGGTCTCCTATTTTGCTCTGACCTCTTGTTCTGTGCTCACACTAGGAGTCCTTGCTGCAATTCCCCATTCCTTCTTTTGATTCCCACTTTGAGTCTAATAATCTTGCATGCCTTGTTAGAGCTTCACCACAAAACATTCAAGAAGAGCCTGGCCATTTTCTTTTCTTTACCTCTTCTAAACCCCTTCGATATTTTGAGTCTCAAGAGCAATGGTTTAGCAATTGTCTTTTACCTTGTGTTGTTGCCATCTCCCCAGGCAGAAAGCAAGATCCTCAATTTCCAAAAATTATATTATCCTTCTTTCATAATCTTCATAAGAGCAGTAATAGATAACATTTATTAAGTGCTTATTAGGTACCACGTAGTGTTTTAAGCCGTTTACAAGTGTTATCTTGTTTAGTCCTCAGAACCGATTTATAAGGTGACATTATTACTTGCATTTTGCAGATGAAGAACCAAGGCTAGGGGTCAGATAACCCTGGCATCAAGTCATGTAGGTGGCAAGTGATGAAGCCAGGATTTAAATCCTGGTAGTTGGACTGCAGCAGATGCTCTCAGCCACTAGGCTTTCCGTAGTTAATAGGGAGTTGTTTTATAAACAATACCTGCTGTGAAACTGTTCCCTAAAGCATACACTGTCACTGACTGTATGGAGTAACCGCATATAAAAATGAAATATATTCTGAGTTTGTTTCTCTATTGTTGCACTGCAAATTTCTCCCAAATTTAGTTGCTTAAAACCATGTTTATCACCTTCACTTCTTTGGGTCAGAAATCCCGGGAGAGCTCAGCTGGGGTCTCCGGGCCTGGGTCCCACACAAGCCTGTAGCCAAAGTGTTGGTCATCTCAAGGCTTGCCTGGGAAAGGGTTTGCTTGAAGCTCACTTACCAGGTGGTTGGCTAGGTCTAGTTCCTCTCGAGCTCTTGGCTGGAGGCTGTGCCCTGTGCCCAGCCATATAGCTTCTCCACAGTGCTGCTCACAACATGGCAGTTTGCTTCATCAGAGCATGCCGGGGAGGAGAGACAGAGAGAACACAACCAAGACAGAAGCCACAGTCTTTGTAACTCACTTCTGGAAGTGATGTTCCGATGCTGTTAACCATAGTCTGTTCATTAGAAGCAAGTCACAGGTCCAGGCCACCTCCAAGGGAAGGATGTTCCAGAGGGTTGCAAATAGCAGGAGGTGGAAACCACTAGGAGCCATATCAGAAGCTGCCTACCACAAATCCATAAAAGCAATTAGGGGAGGCCTGCCTAAGGAAGGAGCATTCAAGCTGACCCCTGACAGATGACTAAGAGTTGGCCAAGATCCATGCATGGGGTGAGGAAGCCAGACAGAAGGAAGGGATTGTGGGATGTCCTAGAAGGAGCCCATCTTGTCCAAGGGAAAGCAAGAGACTCCGTGAGGTTGGAGTGGTAGGCGGACAGGGAAAGAGATCCAAGATGAAGCTAGGGTGAGCCCTCTGGGCATTTCTGGAATCTTCCTCCTCCTGAGAACAATGAGAAGTCCCTTAAGGATTTTTGGGAGTACCATCAGAGTATGGATAATGTGTAAAGAAGGTGGTATTGGAAGAGGGTGACAGGCAGGGGGCTGTTAGAGCTGGAAAGGAAGAGATGCAATGAGTTTGAGATATGATTGGGATGAATACTTGCCTCAGCCAACCTGCTGCCCAAGGCAAATGGCAGTGCCGATTTCCAAGTGCTAGAAATTCCCTGCCAGATGAGACCTGACTGCTTCTACACTTTTGTCTGTGGGTCCTAGGTAAAACTATCATCCTTGGACTCTGTTTAGAATCTGCATGAAAGGGGTTCTTTTATGGTAAATCCTCTGGTTTCCTGGTAGGCCCACGCTGCCACTGAGATGACTTGTCTGGGATAGGACTGTGTGTCTTCTCCAGGCTCTGTGTGTGCCTTTGTGCATCTGTTTCCTCTGTCTGTCTGTATCTTCTGAAAGGCTCTGACCTTCCTTCTACTCTTCTTACTTGCCGTCCGGGATACCCCAGGCCATTTCCCTCCCCATTTATTCCCTTCCAGAAGACGTCCCCATTATCTTCACATTCCCGTTTTCTCTCTCTCTCAATGTTGGTCATTAATATTGTTAACAATTCTGTCTTAATTTGGGTTTTCTCAGACACAGAACCAGAGATGAAAAACTTGAGAAATTATGTGTTTGGGAGGTGATCCCAGGAAACACTAGTGGGAACGTGCAGGAAAGGAAATAGGCCCATAATATGTGTATTATTGAGGACGTTCGCACTGTGGACCACCGGAGCTTTGCCCTGCAGACCCTCTTCAGGAGATGGTGCAGAGCAGACACTCAGGGTTGTCTCCTCACAAGGGGTGAAGAACCCTGTTCCATCACTGCTGGATTGTTCCCCGCCTTGTTGGCTCTTTGGCTCCTCCCAGCATATGCCTGGAGACTCCCACAGCCGCAAGAGAAAGCCCCCCACAGGGAGTCCCCGGTGTTTGCTGCCAACAGCCTTCCTGTGGAGGTTGGTTGAGAGGGCATGAGTGGGACTTAACAAAACCTAATGTAGTAATAATAGCTAACATACTTTCGTATAATTAGTCTATTTCATCCTCACAGATACACTTTCTCAGTCCTTGACACGTGAAGGTGCTCAGCAAATGTTAATTATACTTGTTAGTGTTGCCCCTGTGTTGTCCAAGGTCATCTGGCTTGTGAATGTCAGAGCTAGGACTCCCACCAGGTCATCAGTGCAGAGTCCACTCGTCTTTAGACCGTGTAGTAAGGAACATGTGACTGCAGTGAGGGGGTCCTGCCTCAGCTGTGGAGACTAGTTGAGGAGAAAGGTAGAATGGGTAATCCGGAGGACTGACTTTGCAACACTGCCATCTTGCCCTGGGTCAGCCCAATTAGCAGGGTTTGTCTGATAAAATTACAAAGAGAAAACGCCCAGAATGACTCCGGGGATGTACAGGAGAATCAAGGAAGAACAAATGAGGGTGAAAAAGTATATACCAACTATTGCTATCAAGCCAAAAGTACCAGATGGAAAAAAAAAATCATTTAGGCACTATCTCGAATTTGCTTCTAGAAACCAAACTAACTTAGCCAACCCTGCTTTTCTGGGAAGATACACCACTCAGAAAGGCTGGTTGACGCCTTGGTTGTATCTGTTGTTGGCCATAATCTTATTTTGGCGTTTTGATGGCTTTCAGGAATGTGGGTCTCGGGGGTAGATTCTCAGCAGAACAGCAGCCATGGGACAGGAAGATTACTGGAGGGGCAAAGTGAATGCAGGAGAGAAAAACCCCTGGACTTGAGAAGGACGCTGGCTCTAGGCTGGCTCTCTAGGGAACCAGTGGCACTGCCTAGAGGAAGAGAGAAAGGGGACAGAACCTAACATCTGGTACTTCCCCTGTGTGGCAGGCAGCGCTCTTGGTGTCATCAGCACAGAGGCCCTGTACAGTAGACGTTATAGTAGACATTAAACGGCTGGCCCAAGGTCACCTGGCTATCAAGCCAAGAAGCATCTGAACTCAGTTCTGCCTGACTCTGACATCCTCACTCTTTCTTCCCTGCCGTGCCTCAGTTTCCTTCTGTGCTTTATAGAACTATTTATCAAATGCATAGGAAATGCCCTTTTTAAAGTATGATCTTCTATACACATTGATGTAGATTATTGATGAAGCAGTGTGCCCCAGTCCTTGCTCTGCTATTCAGCACCCCTTTAAGAAGAGTTGGCCCCAGAAGGTTCCACTTGGTGCCTTTTCTGTATCATGTGAAGAAGGTTATCACTTGGGAGGAGGGTCTCCTCATCATCTGCAAATCATTGGGACCCCGTCTGGTTCTGGCCAGAGAGTTAGCAAAACCCAAATGGAGTTCTTTTTTTTTTTCTTCTCCTTTTTTTTAAGCCAGGTTTCCTTTTTATTATTATTATTCATGCCGTGAGTCCACTGGGAAAATCTTTATCTGCATTAAAACATACATAAGAAGAAGAGAAAAGAAAAGGCACACAAGAGTGTGTCCTACAAAGGGTTTCTTTGAGCCCAGCTCTGTTCCTCTGTCAAGTTCTTTGCTGCGCTCTCCACAAAGATGGAATCTGGGTTCAAGGTTGAATGGAAGCCGGCTCCTGATGGAATGCATATCCCCTGAACACACCTCTAGGAGATTAGCCCGTCATTAAATATTTGTAGGATAACAGGAGAAGCCTAATTTAGTTTTTGTTTCTTTCTCTCTGTGGTTTAATCACAGATGAAAGAGACTAATAGCACTGCAGAGCTTTCTGGTGATCAAAGGCCAATCAATCCCCTTTGTGGAGTAATTAACTATTTGCTAAACTTGCAGAATTGATTTCCATTTAGGGCTAAGAGAGAGGGTTTTAAATGAAGACCGATTCACCAGGCGAGAGGAGGGAATCTCGGGGCTGATGCCAGGAGATACTCAGGGTGATGAATTGGAATCTGCTAATTAGAGACTGAAAAATACAGCCAGAACCTGACCCTCTTCAGGAGTACTTTAGGGGAAGGACAGCCAGGAAGGAGGTTGGATACTGATGCTGTCTTTATCTGCCAGGCAGCTATGCACACGTGGAGAAGCGTTGGCACCCCGTTAGGGGCAGAAAAGACTTGATCGCAGGCAGACGCCAAACTGGGCAGGAGGCAGAGTGAATGTGGTCGGGAGTCAGTGTGGAAGTGAGCAGTTGACAAGGGTATGGAGCCCCGTGACATGTGGGCCCCGTGGGGTCACTGTGGACCCTTGAGATCCTCCTTAGGCACTTGAAGTCACTCAAGAATTTAGATTCTGTTGGCATAGATGCCCTGAGAATCTGACCAGTTGAATACACATGGGACCTCAAATGAAAAGTTGATGCCAGCTTGAAACTATGAAGACCTGAGACAACCTAATAATACTTCTTTTTTTTTTTAAAAGATTTTATTTATTTATTCATCAGAGAAAGAGAGAGAGTGAGAGAGAACATGAGAAGGGAGAAGGTCAGAGTGAGAAGCGGACTCCCCGTGAAGCTGGGAGCCCGATGTGGGACTCGATCTCTGGTCTCCGGCATCATGACCTGAGCCGAAGGCAGTCGCGCAACCAACTGAGCCACCCAGGCGCCCCTAATAATACTTCTTTTTAGGCTTGCCAGATAAAACACAGGATGCCCAGTTTGGTGTGAATTTCCAATAAGTGAATAATTCTCTTTAATATAAGTACATCCTAAATTGTCTGTTGCTTTAGTAAAAGTCTGTCCCAAATGATTTGGGGTTTCTTTGAAATTCATATTTAACTGGCTGTCCTATAATTTTATTTCCCAAATCCTACAGCCTCACTCTAGTTGGATTCTGGTTCGTCACGTACTGGGTTAGGACTTCTAAGTCTCAGTTTTCTTCTCTGTGTGGTTGGCTTCTTGTAGTAGTGACTGACTGTTTTATCATGAATATTAGATAAGGTAACTGAATATGATCCCTGCAGACAGTGTGATGCCTGGCCCATTTTCTATTCTCTGCACACATTACCTGTGATTATATAGTGAACACTATTGATTTGATAAATACAAATAATAATCTTAAATATTAAAAATGTATTTCCCTTTTTCCTGTCTCCTTCTGTCCTGCATCCCCTACCTCTTTTCTTCTTCCCTGTCTCCCCCTGCCTCTTCTCCCTCCCTCTCATTTTGCACTGTGAACTAGGTCTGTGCTACCAACATTAATGTTCTGTTATAAACTACACCATCTTTGTCTGTTTTCCTCCCTGAGGAAGAGCAGGGTGGGTGAGTGGCCACGAGCCGGTTCAAGGTGCTGATTCTGTGATGTTGGCCATGCTCTTTCACTTCTCTGTGCCTCAGTTTCCTCATGTGAAATGATGGTAATGTGACATGTGAGATTAAAGGAACTCGTGCAAGAAGCTCACTCAAAATAGCATTGGAGACATTATTACCATTATTCCTAAGAATGCGTATGTATTAGTTAGATTGGGTTGCCCCAGAAATAATTGAATAAATGTTCATCTCTTTCAGTAAGAGCGCTTGAGTTATCTGGATGCTGGTTCGTCCTGAGGAACCGAGTACGTGGATTTGGGTCCTACATTTGGCTTTCCCAGTTCTGCTATGACCGGAGGAGCTCAGAGGTAAGTGAAAACTAGAACTCAGCCTTTGGTGAGATGAGCCCATCGGTGGTTTCTGTGTTTGAAGTAAATGAGAACATTCTTCTTGCCCCCTGCACACCGATTTTAACTGTGGATTACCATTTGCCATAGCAGAGGCTTCCAGCAGGTCGACTGATTGAACAGTGTTTCTTAAGAACTTATATGATCAATTTCCCCAATGGCCACTATGACCTCTTTTCCACAGTCAGGGTGGGTTGCCCTGGGAGTGAGATCGGGGGCAGAAGGTGGAGGGGTGCGTTTTTTGTTTTTTTTTTTTTTCCTGTGTCCTGCTTAGCCTCCAAATCATGCAGCTTCTAGAAAAACAGCCCAGCCTAGGCACAGGCGCAGGTTGGGGACCCTTGCCCCATACCAAGCCAATTTTGGGAGACAGGGATGGATAGCACAGCTAATTGATCAGTAGGCTGTGGTTTTCACAGTAGATGAGGTCTCAGATGAGGAAAAGATCTGGGCAAGCTGATTCTATTATACTCTCTTTACACTCCCTCATAAGTAGTCGCCCATCATTCCTTTACTTAACACTTCTGTATGTAGCAGGCTTGCTTCCAGAAGCTTGGCATATGTTAACTTAGTTTATCCTTATGACAACCTGATGCAGCAAGTACTATTATCACTCCCATTGCACAGACAAAGAAATACAGGAACAGAGAACTCCCCAAGTTCTCACAGCTATCAAGTGGCCCTTTAGCCATTCCAGATCATTTACGTGGGACTCCGCAAATAGTTGCTGAGTCCTAGGTTAGACAGTGCCGTGTATGAGATGCCCCCAGGATCCCTTAGACCCCATTTCCGCCCTCTCTGTGAGCTAGGGGCATGACCTAAGGAGATGAGTATACAATATTGCCAGTATGGTGAGTGTTCAGACTGAGAGAAATATGGCTGGAACCATGTTGCCAAGAAGCCCGAAGAGAAGGGAAGAGGTTAAACATGGTAGTGTTTTAAAAGGTTTCTGTTTGATTCTTTATTGCAAATTGAATTCACCTATCAAATAGCCAAGACTTGATATTCATTGGCACATGAGACCAGTGTCTCTGCAGCTCCCCGTAAACAGGAGCAAGACAGTGGCTACTGAAGACGAAGCCGTGCAAAATCTCCATTGCTCATTAAATTACTTAGGAAGGGGAGAGAAAAGTAGCTGGAAAGAAAACAGGAAGGTTTCTCAAGTGGTGTTTGGAGAGGGCACCTCCATGCTGGCCGGCCCCAGTCCGGCGCGGACCAGCAGCGTTTACATGCAGGGGCTGCCGTGAACTGACTCACTGCTGGATAATTACGTTAGGGACCAATACGGCCTGTTGAAAATCAATTCTGTTGGACCAGTGTGTTTGTTCGGAAAGCCACTCAGCCAATTCAGGAGTATATTAGGCAGCAGGCCCAGTGCGGTGACCCCTTCCGGATTGGGGTTGACACTTGAACGAAGGCGTTTGTCCAGTTAAAGGACAGTACTAGCAGCAGGCCCTTATCTCTCCTAAATTGGATTACTCAGATCTGCTTGTTCTCTTTAAAGATTGCTACTCTTGGGTTTTTCCCCCTCTCTTTCTATCTGTCTGAGATGGTTACCTAGTGATTACTGTTTAACTTGCCATCCTTATGTATTCGCGGACAGTTAACGCTTAATGCCACCCGTGTCACTTCCCTTTCGTCCGTGGGGAAGGTCATCTGATGCTGATACCTTCATTTTTTCCGGTCATTGGGTGCACTGATGAGTGGGTTGGGATCCAGGGAAGCTGGCCTGTTGTATTAAGGGATCAAGAGTTGGCTAGCCCGCAATTCGCTTTTCAGGGAACAGAATACAATCTCTGAGATAACACAGACTTCCCCTCCCAACATGCCAATTCCCTCCAAAAGAATTACTCCCAAGATTCTTTCCGTGCTTTGAAAACTCTCGAGGCTGCTCACCAAGCAAGCAGTGTCCCTTCAATGGGTGTGCCACCAGGCCACCAGGACTATAGACAGCAGCTGCCTGCAGCCCTCCAGAGCATTAGCGCCCCTGGCGGAAGGCGACGGTACTGGAGAAATGCGCACTGAAGAGGACACCCCTGAGAATCCTGAGAAACCAACATGGGCCCGACTCTCTCCGTGGAGTCTTCCCTACCTCGAGTTGCAACAGCTGCTATGACACCTAAAGTGGTGGAGGGTGTCAAGAAGACATTGAGAAGCTCAGGGAATCCTGCATACACCTCTTTAAAGAATCCAGGAAAGACTTATTGCTGCAATTATGGTTCCTTTAATGACACATAAAATTAACCGCTTCACATAACCATTCACTTTGACAGCTGAGGATTTCACTGTGATAAAAGTAGGGCCACGAACACTGTCAGTGATTTACATTTCCGTATCCCAAACCCTGTCAACCAATTAGACTGCAAGAGCGAGCGGCACCATTTTCTAATGAAGCTATAATCAGGCTGCTCCCTCACCCAGAAAGAGCAGATATTCTTGTCCTGAATGGAGAAGGTAATCATCAGGGAAAAGGGTTTGAATAAATCAGATGTGATATCAGCGCAGCTTGCTATAGGTCCATTATAATTGGAATCTGGGCTGATGGAGGCTCAGCATCCTCTTCTGTTTCACTTGAAAGTATGCTTTTCTGTGGAAAGAAAGGCAACCTGGTTTCTGAAATAAACAGCTGGGAAGGCAGGAGGCATGGATATCAAGCCTGAGCTCTCAAGGGTCCACTGAAATGTAAGAGAGGAGGAAAGAGGGGAGGAGAGGGGAGGGAAGGTGGGTGAAAAAGAGAGAGAGAAGGCAGAAAGGCTGGAGAAGGGAGGGAAAGAAGAATGGAAGGAGGTGGGAATGGAAGGAAGGAGGGATGGAAAGAAGGAGACATGGAGAAACGGAGAGGTGGAAGGAAGGAAGGATGGAAGGAAAGAGGGATGGAAGGAAGGAGGGGTGGAAGGAAGGAGGGAAGAAGGGAAAGATGAAGGAAGATAGATAAAACTCGCTTTCTACCCAAGCTTCTTCACATAGAAAAACTGATTAATAATATCTATACTTCTTATCTCTTGGACTGATGGGAAATGAAACGAGATGCTATGGGTGAAAGATACCATGTGATTGCCTTTTATTACAGTGGCTGCTGACCCAGCTCTTAGGGGATAGCACTAACCACTATGCAGCAGCTCACACATCCTCTTCGGGGATGATGATTGGGTACTTGGCTCATGGTAAATTCTTCTCATCAGCTAGTTCTTCAACAGGTGTCAGGGTAACTCCAGGGAGAGGGAGAGGGGAAGGGTGTGTAAAGAGCATCTAGGGGAATTCCAAGTGAGTGTTGTTGGCAGCAATGACAACAGAGCCTCCCAGTTTCTTCCCCTGAGTCCTTTCCACACTTTAAGATTTTCAGTACCATTGCTGTTGTGGAACAAAGGTGTGGAGGCACTGGGGAACCATGAGGACACCCTTGGGAGATTCCTGGGTGGAAAAGTACTAAAAAAAAAATGCTCCCTGGGAATCTTTTCTGCTTTGATCTGTGTTATTGATGCCCCAAAAGGAAGGCCAAGGAATGCAAGATCCTTTGGACGCCCAGACAGGATAATGGAACCATCCCCACATTGTTGCTCCAGATTTTTTTTTAAAGATTTTATTATTTATTTATTTATTTATTTATTTATTTATTTATTTATTAGTAAAGAGAGAGAGTGAGAGAGAGCATGAGAAGGGAGAAGGTCAGAGTGAGAAGCGGACTCCCCATGGAGCTGGGAGCCCGATGTGGGACTCGATCTCGGGACTCCGGGATCATGACCTGAGCCGAAAGCAGTTGCTCAACCAACTGCGCCACCCAGGCGCCCCCAGATTTTTTTTTTTAAAGTATGATTTTCCCCCACTGTTTTAAGGCAATCATTGCTTCTCAAGTGAACCAATTTTATTGCCATAGGAAAATATCTGATTCTCTACATAAACCCATCAACCTCACCTCCAACAATTGAGAATTCCCTGGATTTCTGGCAGCTGACTTGGCAGGGTTCTGCTCCATGCCGGCCTTGGTGAGGGCTAGTCATCCACCAGGGAATTTTCCCATCCTTAACTGGGAACACGGGTCCCACAAGAGCCTCCCAATGAGCGCCAAGGGTTCAATGAGAAGAGATTTGAGTGCACTGCTTGTGCCAATTTGGCTTGTTGGCTAATTGCACTGTGTGTAGAAAATAACACCTGCAAAGATCAGTCCATCCTCTGAACGCCAGACTCTCAAAGTCAACGACAAAGCTCTCTGGGTGAAGCCCATCAGTAGAAACACCCATGGAAACATCAAACGCGGCTTCAAGTGGAAAGGGACTGAGAGCATAACTTTAAAGATCAAGGAGAAGGCTAAATTGAACCGAATTCTTTCAGGGTCTGAAGAGGATGGAGGCCCGGCCTGGGGGCTGGGAGGCATGGAGGTGGGGGCGGGGGGAGAAATGACACACCTTTAGGGTGAAGGACCCTTCCAGAAAGGGGATTAACAACACGTCGCAGATGATCGCTGGCCCCTCCCATTTTCCCCCATTTCTGGGAAGAATGGGACAATACTGAGCTTCTCTTTCAGACCTATTTTCTAACCAACGTCAAGCAAAGTTGGAGTGGTGGGGTGCTGGAGATATAATTACATGGAGGATGCCTTGACCGCTGGCACAAAATAAACCATGGCTTTAGTAGGTTGGGGGCAGTTTCTTTTTAAGCAGGCTGCCTTTCCAAGTTCAAGGAGATTAGTAAATAGAAATCACGATGCCTTGTTTATAGTGACAATGAAGCCAGCCACACTGGCCCTTTAAAGGTGTTTGTGAAGCTGCTTTTTCCCCCCATCCCCCTTCACCAGTGGACTGCCGAAGAAGGAAGAAGCTTGATATTCTGCCTGCTTTTTAAGAAATACTTAAATATCAGAAGTTTTCACTCTTTTCTGTGTGTGCAAAATATCAGCTTAAAACCCAATGGGAGTCAAAGTTCTTGCTTAGCCTACAAAGCTTTATGAGTTTTATAGTATTCAGGACTTTAATCTACAAAGTCTAATTTAATCCTCTTTGTGCTATCTGCACCATAGAGCCATGGTTGTAAATAAACCATATGGTTGCAGCGGAGGCAGCCACAGCTGCCTGCCTCCGTCACTCAACCCTAGTAAATATTTCTGCAAAACAGATGAAATTAACTACTGTAACAGATAAATAGAGAGTGCATAGAGAGTGCAGTTCTCCGAGCAAATGTTTTGCCATGGCATTCATGCTGAAACACAACCAACAGCTCTAGGTTGACACTCAGCCACCTGCCAATGACGTTCTGCCTTCGCTGAGCCCAGGTACTTGGATTCTGGTACCTGCCTCTGAGACAAGTGAGGATGGCACAGATGTACTCAGGAAGCGAGGAGGGTATGTGGGAGGGACGGGCTGGATCATCCAGGCTGCTGCACGGGTCTGCCGGCATGCTGATGTGTGTTGCATTATTCTACAACAAGGCTGTGGGTGCTGTTAGGAGTTGCAGGGGATACCCAGTTCTGGGCATCAAGGCCCGGGAGAGGCGAGCAGGGTCAAGTCAAGGAAAGGAGGTGATGCTCTTGGAGTTGAGGTGGCTCTAGGTGAAAGGAGCAATGACAGTTGTGAGTTCTGCCATATTGGGAAGTAAAATGGGGTGGAAGAAGATTACTGGGCATGACCTGGATTGAGTATATAACTGGTAAACTTGAACTTGGCAGTCATTCGAAAGAGTAAATGATTGAGCAAGTCCCCTCTATCTGACTCAGGCATTATGGAGACCCAGTTTCGACACCAGATTCTTTTATCTGACTGCTGTGGGATTGTGTGCTGGCTAGTTTACCTCGCTGAGCTTTCCTTTTCTTTCCCCGTAAAATGGGAATGATTGTACCTCCTTATGCATTTATGAGTGTGAGGATTAATTAGAAAAATCATTATCGGGGCACCTGGGTGGCTTAGCTGTTGAGCGTCTGCCTTCGGCTCAGGTCATGATCTCAGGGTGCTGGGATCGAGCCCCGCATCGGGCTTCACTGCTCAGAGGGAAGCCTGCTTCTCCTTTCTCCCACTCCCCCTGACTTATGTTCCCTCTCTCGCTGTCTCTCTCTCTCTCTGTCAAATAAATAAAATCTTTTTAAAAAAAAGAAAAGAAAAATCATTATCATTCTTAAAGGAATTATTATTTATGATTGCAATAGTGAGTGTTTAACTCGTGATATAGGGAGGAGGAGAAGCTCCTATCTCTGCCTTGCACTTTCTAAGCTGTAGGTCTTTTTGGCTAGGGCTGTGGTCCCCATTTCTGCATCTGAAACTCATGATAAACAGGGGTGTCCCATTCCATGACTCTGTCACTCTCCATCAGAGCTTCAGCCAATCAGTGGCTCCTCTCTGCTTCAGATAGCACAGGGCTCAGCTGATTAAGCAGTAAGCTGCTGGTCTTCTTCTGAGCTCCACCAAACACGGGGCAGCCCTGTGCATACAACTGGGGCAAAGTGGCAGGTAGCCGGAGACCACAGAGGGTCATAGGTACGTGAGTTTCTCAAAGCCAGGTTTCAGTGGCCTATGAGGGACAGGTATTTCCCTGAAGACTGAGGAAGTTCCAAAAGATAGGCAGAAGGTGACTCAATCAGATCACTACACCCGCTCTATGCTACAGGGTCCCTGAGCCTTCAGGAAGAGAAGAGGGGCCACGCTTTCATCCTGGCCTGGGAGACATTCCTCAGAAATAAAGCAACGCCCAAAAGGGGCTCCGGAGAGAATCTTGGTTTCTTGGGGCTCTGTTTCAGCTCAGAGCCAAGAGGTTCGAAATCCTAGCCACAGCAGAAGCTGCAACACATCTGTGCCCCCAGAGGTTAGCAGGGCCCCAAGCTGGAGTTGCTGAGGGACATGGCAGCTCTAGGGCAGCTTTCGAGAGTTCTCACTCACAGATTAACATTGTGTTTGAAAATAGCTGGGTCTAATTGGATAATATTTTTTTAAAAAATAGAAAGGATTTAAGTCCTAGGCTATGTGGGAAAAAAAATGCCGTAAACTGGGAAGAGGAATTTTTTTTCTTTTTTTCCAAACTGATTGTATTCACACCATTTCAACTGGGAGTGGGGCTGAGTAATTCCACAAACAGGGCAGGAATACTCAAGGAGGTTTTGGTCCAGCTTGGAAAACAGAGACCCCAGGGACCCACATTGTCTCCAGAGCCCCTGAGTTGCTGCATAAATGTTTATGCTGAGATGTGGCATGTATCTATGAAATTGTTCTCAATCATTTGAGAATAAGTTGCTCATATTGTACCCCTCTGTCCCTAAACACTTCAGTGTATATTTCCTCAAAACAAGGACTTTATTTTGTACCATTGCAGGATGACTATCTTAATCAGGGAATTGAACATTTGTACATTGTTCATTAATCTGGAGTCCACATTCAAATGTTGTTCATTCTTCCAATAATGTACTTTACCCAGGACTGCATGCTGCCTTCGGTTGTCACATCTCTTCAATTTCTTTTGAAGTGGAACCTTCCGTAGTCATTCTTTATCTTTACCTGTTCTTTCTCCCTCTTTAACCTTGACATTTTTGAAGAGTACAGACCATTTATTTTGTAGAAGGTTACTCGATTTGGGTTTGTCTGATGTTTCCTTGTGATTAGATCTGGGTGATGAATTTTGGGCAGAAACACCCCAGAAGTAATGTTGTGTCTCCCTTGGTGCATCCAGCCAGAGGGATATGACGTTGGGTTGGTGTCATTATTGGTGATGTTATCTGTGATTACTTCGCCGAGGTGGTGTGCATCAGGTTTCTCCACTAGAAAGTTGCTTTCTTTCCTTTTGTGATTAATAAGATGTTTCTGGGAGGTATTCTGAGACTCTGTAAATATGCAGTCCTCATCAAACTTGCACCATCTAGTTTTAGTCTCCTTTGGCATTTCTTGCCTGAATCAGTTACTACTTAGAATATTTGCCAAATGGTGATTTTTCTCATTGTGTCATTCCACATTTATTCTTTCAGTTCTACCAACGGAGAGCCTCCCCTCTCCCACATTTATTTATTTATTGATTCATTGGTACCAGTATGAATTCATGGAATGTTATGCCTTATTCAGTGGGTTGTAATCCATTATGACTATATTTATTTTCACATCCAAATTGTCTCAAGAGTTGAAAAGTGGGATTCCTTTCTGCCCTTTTGATATTCATTTTTTGAGCACTTTCTGGAATGAGCTGTTCAGGCTTATCTTGTAGCTTACCTACCTTGGAATCAGCCAGTCTTGCCAACAGGTCCTAAATCCTTTTATAAGAATGAAATTAAAAAAAAAAAAAAAGAATGAAATTTAAAAAACCCAAATCTGGGCATCAGGTTCTGGGCATGAAGGGTACAGGGGTGTCATCGTTTCTAGGCCCTCTCGATGGACAGAGCTAAGATCTATATCTTTTAAAAATATGCTGATACTTTTAATTCCAATCCCATATGCTTTCCTTTCTTGTATATTAAAAAAAAAATACTACTTCTCCAATAGTGTGACATTTAGCCCCCCCTTTTTTCCAATATATTTATTCCTTTGCTCAATCCGAGAATACATACAGAGTAGTTTTTGAATCATTCACTCATACCGCTGTAAAAAACAAAACCACTAATTAGGGTTCAATATTTCTCTATGCTCCTTTTTGTCTTCAGACTGAGGATATGTAGTCAAAACACTGTCTTCAAAAGTTACTTCAAATAATTCTCCCTCCACCCTTTGTTCAGCATGGTTATGCCATTCATTTGAAATCTAATTTGGTTCATTTGTTTCTGTTAGGGCCTTTATCCCCATCCTTGTGGATTTTTTGACTATATGAAACACGAATGTGACTATAAACATCAAAACAAAATAAAAAAAAGCTGATCCAGAGAAGTGTCACTCCCCTTAGCTCCTCCTCCTCGTGGCCACACACCTGTAACATGGAACTAATCTCCTTCATTTCTTGCTTTTCCCCCATGTTTCTTTTTGCTAAAATAATTAAATACATGTACCGTTTGTTTCCTCTTTCTTATAAAAAAAATGAAAGAGAGAGCGTGCTATACATGAACTTTTGCACTTTGCTTTTTTTCCTTTAACAAGGCATCCTGGAAATCACTCCCACTAGCTCTTGGAGCCCTTCAGAGTTCTTTTCTGGCTGAGTAGTATTGCACTGAGCAGGGACCACAGTCTGTCCAGCAGGTCTCTTATTGATGGGGATTGAAACCATTTCCAGTGTCTTGCAGTTACAAATAATGCTTCAGTATATAAGCTAGCATATAGTATTTTCATTTACTTAGACACCATCTTCAGGGTAATTTCCTAGAAGTGAGACTACTGGCTGTTAGGAATGCAAATATATAGTTTTGCTAGATATTGAAGAAACCCCCTCCTTAACGACCATACCAGTTTGTCTTCCCTCAAACAAGGTATGAGAGTGCCTGTTTGTTTTCCTTTGGCCTCATAAGCAGAATGTATCAAACTTTCTAATATTTACCACCAGTGTGATGGTAAGCACTAATATCTTAGTATCGGCTTTTAAACCAGCTTTATTGAGATATAATTCATGTACCCCAAAATTCACCCATTTAAAATGTACCATTCAGTGGATTTTTAGTATGTTCACAGATAGCTACAGCCATCACCACAGTCAAGTTTAGAAACCCAGTACCCTTCAGCTACCACTCTTCTAGCCCTTTACTTACCCTGGTCCTAAGCAACTACTGATCTACTCTCAGTCCATAGATTTGCTGGTTTAGGAAATTTCATATAAATCGTGTCATAAAATGCATGGCCTTTTGTGATTAGCTTCTTTCATTTAGCCTGTTTTCAAGGTTCGTCCATGTAATGGCATGTACCAGTACACCATCCTTTTTTTGGACCAAATAATATTCCATTGCCTAGTCAAATAACATTCCCTGTGGTTTATTCATTTGTTGATGGACATTTGGGTTGTTTCCGCCATTTGATTATTAAGAGTAATCCTGCTGTGAACGCTCATGTATTATTTTTTTCATGTGAGCATATGTTTTTATTTCTCTTGGGTACGTATACCTGGGAACGGAATTGCTGGGTCCTATGGTAACTCTGTAATTGTTCGAGAAACTGCCAGACTGTTTCAGTGTGTTTCGACTATTTCACTTACGTGTCAAGTTGAGCATTTTTTCTTATGTTTAAAAGATTATTTTTATATATTTCTTCAAATTGTCTATTCATTTCCTTTGCCCATTTTCCTATTTGGTTATTGGGGTTTTTTTCCCTTCAATTTTTAAGAGGTCTTTGTATATTGCAAACATTACATTAGCCTTTTATCTGTAATACACATTGCAAACATGTTCTCCCATTTGTTGTTTGTCTTTTTATTTTGTTTATGGTATTTTTTTTCATACAAACCTAAAAATGATTTCTTTTTCAGATGTCAGATTTATCATTCTTGTCTTGTGACACTGATTCAAGTTAGAAATCCTTTCTCCATACCTGAGAATTCTCCCATGTTTTCTTCCAGTGCTTGTTGGGTTCCTTTTTTCCAGTAGCTCTCTGATTCTTTTAACAGTATATTCTTGTGCATGGTTGGAGGCGCAGGTCTAACTTCATTAATTCTACTAACTGGCTACCCAGTTGTCCTAGCAACACTTATTAAAAAGATTATCTACACCCTAGTGATTTCTGGTGCCACCTTTATATTTAGGATATACTAAATTTTCATATGTGCTTGGGTCTCTTCCCAGACTTATTGCTTTCTTCCAGGGGTTTTTCCATTTATTTCGGCACCAACACCACACTGTCTTGTTTCTTATGAGTAAGTTTGGTGACCTCCTCTGGGCACCTGTTCTTTTGCTAAGACCCTTGCTCTCGGGAAGTCCTTCCCTGTATTTGTGCTTTAGTCTCCTATTGCAGCTTAAGCGCCTTTCCTCTGTGAGCTCCTGTGAATGCAGGGCTCCCTTTGTACACCTTTCCCTGAGTTGTCAGGTGCTATGAGCGCTCTCCTTTCATGCAAATGTGGCCTCTGCTTTCCGGCCCAGAGGTGACTCTCTATCATCGACAGCCCTGACTGCCGACTTTACAAGTAATTTGCTGAGTTTGTCAAGCACTGCAGAATCATGTAAATGTCATTATCATTTTTGTTATCATCATCATCAATGGAAGCATCAGCTACTTCCCTTCCTTCGCCTATTGTTTAGAGCAAATGAAGTAGCTGCTGATGTTCAGAACAGAGGCTTTATCTGTAGAGTATCCAAAGACATACCCCTGTAGGTCAGTTCATGTCTTAAAGGTGTCATATAGGCCAGGACAAAGATCATCATATACCCTGTGTTCTTTGTGGTTGGGGAGTTGACTTATGTCACAGGGATTGGACAGACAGTCCTCTACCTGTACCCCAAATGAATTTTCTTTTCTGCTCTTGGTGTGATAGCAAAATGTCTAATTGAAAATATATTTATGCTTAAAAATAGTTGTTTTGGGGGTGCCTGGGTGGCTCAGTTGGTTGAGCGTCCGACTCCTGATTTCAGTTCAGGCCATGTTCAAGTCCCACATCAAGCTCTGTGCTCAGTGCACAGAGTCTGCTTAAGATTCTCTCTCTCCCCACCACTTGTGCTCTTTCTCTCTCTAAAAAAAGAAGAAAAAAATTTTGTTATAGACTCCATAAACCTATTTCTTTCAGTGTTGCAAGGGAAAGTATAAGGATATATATGCTTGGGACAATTAACCACTCTATGAGTCCATTCAACAAATATCTGGTGAGCAACTGGTGTGTGTAAAAGCACATCCAGGGAGATGATAAAAACTGTGAAGGACTCAAAAACGGATAGGGCAGGATCCTGCCCTCCAGGAGTTCACTCATAACTGCAGAAGATAAGGGGAAGAGAGAGCTAGGCTCAAACAATGTCATAACAAGGCAAATGAGAACAAGTGAAAAAAGGAAAAGTCCTCTGGGAATGTAGAAGAAAAGCTATTCATTCTGGAGCCTCTTTGGGAGAGATGAGACTTAAAATTGTACACTGAAGAATGAGTTGGATGACCCAGGAAGATAACCTAGCATTTAGAAAAGCTTAAACAAAATTATAAAGGCAAAACAAAACAATATAAACCACTTATATTGAATTGAGCCGTATGAAATGACTGTTCTGTAGGTCAAATCAGTGACATTTGGTCAAATGTGTATAATTCACTCTAATACATCATATATGAGAATACTGTGGACTGGTTGTAAATCTAGTAGAACTAATAGACTAGGGGCACCCGAGTGGCTCATTCGGTTAAGTGTCTACCTTCAGTTTAGGTCATGATCCCAGCATTCTGGGACCTGAATGAGACACCCAGGGAACAGGTGTAGACAGAGAAAAGGAGGAACTGTCAAGCCAGGTATCAAGCTCTGTGATGGTCAGGTAACAAAGGAAGGAAGAGCCAGAAAAGGAGACTTGGAAGGAGGGGCCAATGAGTGAGGAGAACCAGGGGAGTTTGGTGACCAGGAAGCCCTGCAAAAGAAACATTTCAAACAAGAGGGGATGACTGGCTGTGTCAATGCTGCTAAGAGGTCACATGAGATGAGGACAGGGAATAGACCAGAAAATTAGCAAGAAGATCTTAGTGCCCTTGCCAGGCAGTTTTAGTGGTGTGGTGGGGGGAAAAAAATCTGAGGAGAGAATGAAGATTAAGGAACAAGACCAGAAAATACAGATTACTCTTCTTAGGATATTTGCAATAAAGTGGAATTGGAAAACAGAATGGTGTTTTTGGGGGGGGGGGGGGAAGTGGTACACATTTGGACATGAAACGGCTGACAATAATGATCAAAATGAAGGACAATGTTATGACTAGTAAGCAGGGCACAGGGAGTGGGATTGAAAGCTCAGTGGGGACATTGGACCAAGATAGGAACTTGGACCTTTCCTCCATTTAATGGAGGACACAGATGAGAGGACAGAGATGCCAAATCCATAGATTTGGCAGTAGAAAAAATGGGGACGTTCTTATTATCATTTTCCAGAAATAGAATTGACACCAGACATTGTGACTGAATCAAAGTAAAGGCAAGGGAGAAAAGGCAACCAAAGTCTCCAACCTGCCAACTCAGGAGAACTAGGAGGCTCCCAATGACCTCCATCTATTATTTCATCCATTCTGCAAGTGTTTACTGAGTACCAGCCAACCAGCAATGTTGTAGGAGCTAGACACACAGCAGAGAACAAGAGAGGCACACATGTCTAATACAGAGAGACAGGCAATGAATAGATAAAGTAATTAACATATGATGTAATAGTAGAGAGTGGGAAACACTATAAGGAAGATTATTCAAGGTAAGAGGACTATGGAGAGTGGAAAAGGTATGTTTCCAAAGGGTAATCGGGAAAGGACTATTGGAGCAGATAATATTGGAGCAGAGACCTGAATGATGTCAGGAAGGGAGTGTGGGAACACCTGGGGGAAGGGAGTCCCAGGAAAAAAGAACAATGAGTACAGAGTCCTTGAGGCAGGTACAAGCTTGGAGTGTTTGAGGATCACCTATAAGGCCAGGATGGTTGGACTGAATTGAGAAGTAGGGAAACAAGACATGTAATGGCGGGATGTGGCGAGAGCATGTCATGGCAAGGAATTTGATTTTATTTCGAGCGTGCCAGGTTTTGAGTTTGAAGAGGTGACCTTTTGAAGTTTCTCTGGCTCCCGTGTGGAGAAATGACTGTAAAGGAACAAGAAAGGAATAAAACTGCTGTGGTAGGGTTGGTGAGAAGTGGTCAGATTCTGGATGAACATTGACATTAGAGCCAACAGTAGGTGCCAAGGAATTAGACACAACATAAGAGAGAAGGAGAAGCAGAGGATGACTGCCATTTCCAAGTCAGAGGAAGGAGCAGGATTTTCATAGAAAGTCAAGGTTTCTGGTTTGGACTTGGTTTGGTATGCTCAGCAGACACTCGAGTAGAGAGAATGATTGGGCAGTGGGGTGCAGGAGCCTAGAACTCACAGAAGTTGAGTCTAATTTGAGAGTTACCAGCATATAAATGCTCAGTCTCATAACCCTGAGATCATGACCTGAGCTGAAACCAAGAGTCAGATGCTTAACTGACTGAGCCACCCAGGTGCCCCGTGGTAAGGACTTTTTTTTTTTTTTTTTTAAGATCTAGGTTTACGCAGAGTTAGGGTTTTGAACAAGAACAATGGGAGGTAAGAGGGTCACAAAGAGGCTGAGGGTATGCACAAGAGAGGCGTTTTGTTATAAACCCTGGAATCAAAAATGAGTAAGGAGGGAAGTGAAACCTGAGAGAGATGATAGAGAAGGAGCCCAGAAAGGGGTCGAAGATTTGGGGAATCTGGAATAAAAGAAAGAGTGAAGTGGGAAGGTGGAAGCTTAAAACCAAGAGATGCTTCAAATAGAGGGTATTAGAAGTGATAAGGTTTCTGGAAATGACAAGGTTCAGGGTACGACTGTGACCTAAGTGGGATAGAGAAAAAGAGCATTTGAAGTGAATAGGTCAAGCGACTGAGAGGCCAGAGTGTTAGATGGGTTGTCTATGTGGATATTGAAGTCATGGAGAATAATGACAGGGAGTAATAGAGACAGAGACAGTGGAGCCAGGCATGACAAAATTCAGTGAATCCGTGGATGTGCTGTGCAGGATGACCAGTGATTGCAGTAAGGAAGGGTGTTGGGTGGTAACCAGGCAGTAGCATGTTCCTCAAAGGAGGTTTTGAAGAAGAAAATAAAGTTAGCCCAGAAGTAGCAAAATGAGGAGCTTTGAAGATACTCACTAACCTCATGTCCCTATGGTATATGGGATGTGGGAGGAGAAACAGTCCCCACTTCAGGAGACACAGGGGAAGTAGTGACTTCCAGAGAAGACTGATGTAAAATGGTAAAACATTTATCCAAGAGCCTCAAGTGTTAGGGGATTTGGGTGGTAACAGAGCATGAGTTCCAGAGATCATGGTGTAAGAATTTGGGGGATTTAGGGATGGACAGAAGATTGGGTCAGACTAGATTAGAAATGGACAGCCATGGAGGGCAAGCCTCTAGGGATGTAGAGATGATTTGGGATCTTAGATTTAAAGTTAAACTGAGGTAAATTGGGATATAAAAAATGATGATATTGAACCTTTTGGGGTCTATAAGGCAAAGTTCTGAATTATTCCTCATTCTTGAGATATCTCTTAGGCAGGTGTTGGTGGTAGGAAGTGGTGGGTGATTAGACCAAGAGGCCAGAGAACCCTGCAGGCCTGCCTTAAATCTTTCTGTGGGTAGCGTTACAACACTTAAGGGGGATCAGTGGAGGTGTATGGGATGGGGGAAAGAAGGAAGTTGAGGACATTGGAAATTATAGCCATTGTACATTTGATAAAGCTGATGATCCTTGAAATGATTCGAGGAAATGAGGTCTCCAAGATGGCAGAAAATAGATTCAGCTTTAGTGGGTAGGAGATTTGAGCACAGGATTATGAGGAGGGTTAAATTCCATCCATCAGATAGTCAGATAACTACAGTTGCTGGTACTTAGTAAGTGAATAGGGTTAGTTGCCTCCCTCTCCACTACCTTCCGTGACCTCCAACTTCCCCTGCAGATGCATGCAAGTGGACCCCACAGGACTAATGGCAGTGTGGACATGGATCAGTATAGATCCATCTCCAGCTGTTAGAGCAACTTAAAACACATGCACTGCTGCAGATGGCTAGAGGCAGAAGTGGGCATTGAGTTAGAAGAAAAGGAATCTGTAATGTGCAGTTTTGTAGAAATGTGACCCGAACATTTCAAGTTAGTTGCAAAAGCTCATGATGTTGAGCCCAGCTATTGGGAGAATCGAATAGGAAAACCTTTAGTATATTAGGGACATTATCGTAAGTGCATGAAATTTAGCCAGAACAAATACAATCAATACCTTGATTTTAGTCTTCATTGGCAACCAACAGTAGAAATAGCTGTCAGAATTGTATTTGAGTTTGTTTTGATCGCTTCAACTATAAAGTTATAGACGGTTACATCAGTACCTTAACTACACCAATTAAATGAGACAAATATTCTGTAGCTGATACTTGGCTCTTGGAAATATTAGATGCGGAACGGTTATAGATTAAAAAGTAAGCCTTTTGAGGAGTTCTTTATCATTGTATTTTTTCATGTCCAGTGCACTCCAGTGTTTGTTGAATTCACAGTTTTAAAATTTCTGGAAATTTTGAAGTCACTAGGAAAAGAAATTTGTCTTCATATGTTTATTTGATTTGTTTTCTGGGGTAAAAAACATAGGACCTCACACATAACACTTGGTAAACATGAGTATTATTACTGTTATCACTGTAAGAGTTTGGTACCCTTTTCTTAAATTTACCTTGTTAACCTAGGAAAATGAAACACTTTATGTGTTTCATTTCTTGGCTTTCCTGAAAAAGAGTAACATTTGAGATATTTAAACCATGGTTTTGTCACATAATAATTAATCCCACATTTACTAATTGAATTTACCTTTTAATGTTTTTTTAAATGTTTTTTAAATGTTTTAAACTTTCTTGTGAATAGAGTTTACGTGTTTTTTCTTTTTTCGGCCCTCCCCTCCTTTTGTGAGAAGCAGGCAAACTCAAGAACAAAGCAAGTCGTCAACATTAGGGTGGAACAAAGAGTTCTTATGTCAAGCACATTCAGAAAGTGTTCATTTTCCAAAAAAGAATGAGAAAGAAAAGGAGGAAAAACGATCCCCTTATCCAGTTTAATGGAAGATCCCAGGACTGAAGGGAGGAGGGGCCAAGTTCAAACTTGGCGGCAACTCTGAAGCCTGTGCACTTGCCCCTTGCCTCTGTCTTGAGCCTCTTGAGCCTGCAGCAGCTTGGTTCTAATCTCTCCAAGCACAAAGGAGAGCGACGGGAAGTGGCCACTTGGCCCGGGGTCCTTGGAGCAGCAGGCAGACAATGGGCTCTCTGCCACCCTCCAGGGCTGAAGGGGGCAAGAAGTTGACAGCCATGAAGGAACCTAGTTCCACTTCCTTCAGTTCCTGGAACTGAAGTGGTCTCCTGGAGGCAAGGCTGTATTTCATTCTGGCCTACAAGTTTATTATTCTGTTTGTCCTCGGCATTTAGGATAGTTAATGAGTTTTTTGCCCTTACTGACTTCCTGCCCTCACCATCCCCTCACTCCATAACACCCAGCAGTCTGTCCTCTCTCCCCACCACAGATCAATAAACTCAACAGGCTCTTCTCCCTTCTTACCCGGTGCGGCTTATCTTTAGCACAGAGGCAGAGATGAAACTGATGGCTCTCCCTGAACTCTGCTTTCTCGGAGCTCTCTCCTACTCCGGCTCTGAAGGCTCTGTCCTCCTCCTCTGCTGCCTTTTGTGTTAACTGACTCTTCTTTCCCCTTCTT
>CM052803.1:36653796-36696977 GCA_028533885.1 Nasua narica
AAGAAAGCCCTTAAATAACAAGTGGGGCCCTTTCTGACTACAAAACACTGACATTTGTTTCTGTCCCATTCTCTGTGTGATATTTAATGTAGTAGACTATCTCCCAACACGTATATATTGCTTGCCTCCAGTGTGCTTTGCTGGCTCTATCCTTCACCATACCTACAATCAATCCCCTTTTTATTATCTATATTAACCAGAGCCTGAGTGACAACACCCTAATAACTCTATCACTTAACCTGCCCCGGTTAATTTTGAAATCCATCTCACTGGCTGCTTCCTCTTTGCTTTTCTCCTTCCCTTCCTGGTTATTAGCGGCTCCCTGGGCCACCTGGGCTGTTTCTCTTGCCCATCAGTAGGTGGCTCAAGACTCTCCTTTCTCTTTCCCCCTTCCTGCCCTAAGTGTGCAGCTCAGAGCAGCACTTAGGATGACCCTACTTGATCCCTGTTACATTCTTCTGGGCTTGTCAAAGGTTTGCATTGTGTCCCTGAGTAGCTGGGGCCATGAAGAGCGAGCATGGCCCAGCACTAATCATGACAACCTCAGCCCCAGTGAAAGATGAATCATAACAACTGCTCTAGCCAGTCCCAGAAGAGCCCACTGAGGACGTTTGTTTTGGAATAATGAATATGGAAATTTGGAATCTATAATAAACTGCAAGCAGTCTTTCAACTCACTCGTGCCGAAAATTCACACTCGCCTTTCCCATAACTTGTCACTTGTGTTTTTTATTGTTCGATATGTAAACAAGGCCGGGAAAGCCTTTGTTCCTTGGTGCCTACTTAGATTTGCCCATTAATCCCAATCCCCCTCCCTTTCCCACCAATGCATGCAGGATTACACAAAGCAAAAGTCATTAATTTTTATCTCTGACTATCTGTAGGGTTTTTAATGTGGCCTGGCTTGCTTATGCACCACCAATTACATGTCATAAGTGCTTGTAGATGCTGGAGCAGTATCATGGGCTGATGAATCACTGCCTCCTCTCCTGATTAGTATGCAAGGGGCCGTGTTCCTTTTTGAGCAGCTGGCATGCCAATGAGGATCTGGCTCCGCCGGTCAAGGCATCTGGACATGAATTCAATATGGATTGCTTTAATTAAATGGCTAAGCGCACAGGACGCTAAGAAACAACTCCATCATTGAGTGAAACTCAAAAATACAGTCGACACAAGCGAGAGGGTAGAAAAGGTAGGAAGGTATTCCATCATCACCACCAACTCTACCTAAGATCCTTAAAAAGCCCCTCCCTGACTACCCCCCTACCATATGAGGCACAACCACTTGCTAAAAGTGTGATGAATTGTGAAATCCATGACAAAACACCAGAGATGAATCTAGTTCATCACCCTTAAATTTAGAAATCAAAACAGCAGAGCAAAACCTACTCTTCTGCCCTTTGAAAAGATTTTATTTTAACTATACACTTGTTTGCGAACTATTGATGTGGCGGATTTCAAGAAGGAAGGATGCCAGGAGAGGTGGGTAGTAAAGTCTGAATGTACCTGTGACCAGCAGTCTTGGAGGAAAAGAACAAGCTAATGCAGCTTTGCAAATAGCAGGAGACCAGAGTAGTCCGTCAGTGTGCTAATTGGCTGAAGAGGAGAAGGGAAAAGCAGCATGGATTCACACTGTCCACTTGGGAGGGGCTTTGCATAGATCAGAAAGATGAAGTATCTGCCAGCTCATGTTTGCTTTCAGCCTACCTTTTATTAGTCTATTTCCATAAGGAAACAAATGAAATATTTTCATAACGAATAGCTGAATAACTGTTGTAGTGGTAACCCCAGTTTTATTCTTCTGAGCACTTATGTTTAATTCTGTTGCAAGTTTCCTATTATTTTCACCTTCATTGTATTCGGTTTGGTTTGTATGTATATTTCACTGGGAGGCAGAATAGAATAGTGGCTGAGAGTAAGGGCTCAGGATTCAGATGCATCTGGACTCTCACCTCAGCTTCATTCGCTTCTAAATATGTGGTTCTAGGCAAGTTATGGGCGCTGACGGCTCTGACTCTCCTTTTCCCTATCTCTGAAACTAGGATAAGAATAATACCTACCTCACCGACATTTTGTGAAGATTGATTAGTTCACATCAAATCCGTAAAACACACTAGAGACTCTCAAAAATGATGGCTACTATTAATGTTTGTAGAACGTGTTCTTGTCAAGTGTTGATGTTTTACTGACCACATACAGGGAATACCTGTTTCCTGTAATTGACTAGATTTACCTACATAAAGCAGCAAGGATTTAAAAAAGACCTTTAAAATATATTACTATGCAGCAACTACCTCTCCAGTTTCTACTTCTTCTCTACTCCCCATCAAATATCTGGTACCTTCAATAATAACATGCACTACAGATGGACCTGGGGTTCTATTTTCTTTTTTAAATAATTTATTAAGATACCATTGTTAAAAAGACCCTGAGGCACTCTGCTTTAAAAAGGGGGGAGGGATATTAAAATGGTAAAGCATTCTTGCTGGTGTTCCTCCCTTATTCTAAGCTGAAAGGATGATGAGCAGGAAAGGAAGTTCAATGCTAGTATCTATGCTTTCTCTGCATACTTTCTTTACATGGTGCATTCTCACAGATTTTATAAATCCATTGGAGGATCGGGACAGTCTACGTCAGCAAGACAGTCAGGGTCTGAAGAGCCTCCCAGGGGCACTGACAGAAAGTAAACTGTCCATGGTGCAAAAAATTCACTTACACCACACGTGGACAGTATGTGAATTTGCAAATAGAAATCAATCACAAGGAGTCTATTTCGGGACAGCTCAACATTTGACACACCAGCCTACCAGATATAAGGTTGACATAAAAGGCAGTATTCTTGAATAATAAGGCAAGACACTCTCTTTTGGGCCTTCAGAAAATAAAAGTCCAATCTGGGTTCTCCTTGGAGTACCATTCATTCACTTGCCAGGTGCCACCTTTGGAAGGAAGCATGTTAGTAAAGATGACTGTCATTGGAGAAGGGAACTATGGTTTGATCTAACTATGTGTCTTCAGTGTTTTAAAAATAGTGGGCCCAGGTCCCCTGGGAGACCTGGGAGAAGATAGAAGAAGGTTGTTTGGTTGAAAACTGACTCTCAGGCAAGGGAAGGGGCTCACATCTGGTCTTATGGAGTAATTGAGACATTGAGCAGCAGTCATTGCAGTGGTAGGTAGGACCTAGGAGTAGAAAAGAGTCTACTCGGGTCTTAAAGTCAGCTTATATGCCATAGATTGCTTCTCCTTGTTCCAAGTGGATAAGAGTAATGTAAGGCAACCACAGAACTCAAGAACAAGAAAGCCAAAAGTCCTATCAGAAAACTATTGTGCCGACAAATGAAAACCAAAAATAATTTGGACATTAAGACCCATAACCGTTCATATAGGCTTCTTTCTAGCCAAATGTTCTGTTCTATGTTATTTAGACAGTACCTTTCAAAGAGCCCTTGTGGGATATGATTTTCTCAGGAGTGAGACTTATCCTTTCCTTACAAATACTTTAAGCCCCATTGAAGTTCTTTAAAACCACAAATATATGTTGCAAACTATCTAAGGCATCAAGAAGTTCTGTGAGTTTGACAAAGGGATCAATTGCATTGCCTCCAAGGTAGGTTGGTGTAAGTTGTTTTAATAGGTTAATTAATATGCTAAAGATACAAATGAAGACTGTAGCACCTTCAGTTTTTTAAGAACTTCATAATCTCAATTATATAATTAGGAGTTGTTAGTATATTCACAGAGTTGCGTAATCATCAGTACATTCTAAGTTAAGAATATTTTCATTACCCCCAAATGAAACCCCATACCCATTTGCAGTTATTCCCCATTCTTTCCTCCCCCCAACCCTTGGAACCACTATTCTACTTCCTGTCTCTATAAACTTAGCTATTCTGGACATCACTTATGAATGGAATCCCACAATATGTGGTCTTTCACGATTGGCTTCTTTCACTTCGCATGGTGTTTTCAAGGTTCACGCACATTTAAGATGTTTCAGCACTTCATTTCTTTATAGCTTCACTTTTAAAACTTATATGCACACACTATCCGTTGCACAGAGAGCTGGAATGTCAGCTCAGAATAAATGTGTTAACTTGCTGATTGTTGGACATTAGCCTGTTATTGAACTTAAGATATACAATTCAGTCTCTTGTGGTCTGCCATGTAGATTCCTTCCAGAGTCCCAAAATCTTGAATGGCCCCTGCATTAAATAGGAATACAGAATAGTATTATTCTTTATGATTTATCTGTGTTAGGAAATAGAAAGTGTCATTGAAGAATCTGTTATAAAAATCATATTGGCTAATCCCCAAATTCTGGATTTGTGAACTTTTTTTCATGGAGAACTACTTGGAGAAAAAATGAGCACGCATTATATAAATATAATGAGCCCTTACAGGGAGGGAGGTAGGAAACAGGAAGAACTCTGAGTCACGAGGGAGGTGATCTGCACCTTACCACTGCTCCCCCCACTGCAGACCTTGAGATCATGGACATGTCACTTAGCCTCTTAGCTTCTATGTCCCTCTCTGTAAAATGACCACGCCTCTCCTAGGCTTTGAGCCTTCACTGGGACCTCCACTGCTTGAGACTCAAATGCCAACTTCTTAGCATAATCATCTGAGTCTCTCTTGATATGATGTGATCTCAACACTCATCTCTCCTATCCTCAGAGATTTGGGCCACATTCCCTAATACTGGCATACGTACCCTTTGTAATATCCTGCTTCCTCCATCTGGTGTGCCCTTCTGCCTTCCCCTTCTAGGAAACTCCCCTCTCAGCCTCCCAGGCCCTACTCAGATATCCCACTCCCCTAGGGATGTCTTCTCTAAATTCCAAAGGCAGAGTTATCAGACTCACCCCTAGATCCCAAGACACTTTGTTCATACTTCAGTTAGTGTCTTTATTCCATTGTGCCATAATTGTTTGTTTCCACATCTGCCCCAGCACTTCCCACACCAAATCTTAGTCATTTTTTGTAGACAGTATCTCTAAGCACCCAAACCCTGTCACCATGTCTGAACTGTAGTAGATTTCTATAAATGTTTATTAAATTTATAAATCAATTAATTTGAAAGAAGTGACTTTAAGTTAACTCTCCACTTCTCTCTATCTTCATGTCACCATCCTAGACTAAACTCCCATATTGCTTCTTGTGTAGATTACTCCAGACTACCCTCTTCCTCCCTATAATAACCCATCCTCTAACCAGAAGTCCCAGAGGTTGTAAAAGAGTCAAGTGAGACCTAATATTCATGGAAGAGATTTGTAAGTTCTAAAATCATATACATATATGAGATTTTTAATTATTTAATTTTATGCCTGTCCAATTTTGATTTTTAGAATAAAAATGATCAAGGGTAAATGTTGCTTTCTTGAAGATAATTGGAAGCATTCTCAGCTGTCCCAGAACTGGGACTGAGAACCACAGGATGCATGGTTGTTTTCTCAAGCCTGTGCTCCACACCCAGAGCCTGGCAACTCTAACTTCACCCAGTCTTCATGGGTATCCACTCCAGAAATTCTATAGTTCCTGTCAGTGGCCCTGAAATCACAGAGTTCAGATGAAGCATCACTCATTTCTATACTTCCTACTGGTGGCCTTTTCTACTTTGTGAAATGTTGAGCATAGTGGTTAATGTCACACCCATTCTAAAGCAGTAGAACACTTTGCTTTTGCCCACTTTTGTCACTGCATGCACTTCTCTCTCTTTATCCATTCCACTGTGCTCCTCAATCTACTTTCCTTATTCAGTTTTCTTTTTGGAAACTACTATATAACTTGTTTTTCTGTGCTCTTTCCATAAAATTGACCTTATTCTTTCTTCTGCCAAAAATTCTGGCATCTTCTCATGATAAACACTATAAATAGAAGTATGAAATTGCCAGTACACTATGATTCCAACCTTTATAGCTACCCAAAAAAAGAAGCTACTGAATCAAAATGCCTAAATCCATCTTCTTCTCTGCATCCTGGGTTAAGGTGCCATTGTATCTTGTGCCTGCATTATGCATAAGTCTCCCCGTTTCCATTCTCCCCCACTGTGGGTCATTCTCCATACAGAATTCCGAAAACAAAATCTTAAAACAAAAATAAAACTGGATCAGATATATCATATCACCTCCTTGCTTAAAATCCCGCAGAATTTCCCCAGAGCCTATAAAATTGAGTTCACATTCCCTAACCCAGACTATGACCTCTATGTGATCTGGCCTTGACCTCCACTTTGCCTTTTACTCTCTTCCCTGCCACACACAAACCCAGTACTTTGTACTATCTATTCCTTCAGCCTGGAATGTTGTTCTTTCATTCTCTCCCATAACTAGCTCCTGCTTGCTTTTCTGTTCTCAAATTATATGCCATCTTCTCAGAGAGCCTGTTTCTGCCATCCAACCTAATGTATCCCACTGTATTTATCAGGCTGAGGGAGATTGGGCTGTGGTAACAAGCTTTCGAAGAGGAAAAAAAAAAAAAGATTTGTCTCGTGTATTATTTTTCTAGAGCTGTCAAAACAAAATACCCAATCTGGATAGCTTAAACAACAGAACTTTCTTTTCTCATAGTTCTAGAGGCTAGAAGTCAAAGATTAAGGTGTCAGTAGGTTTGGCTTCTCTCGAGCCCTCTCTCTTTGATTTGCAGATGGCTGTCCTTTCACTGTATCCTCACATGGTCTTTCCTTTGCACACACACATCCCTGATGTCTATTTGTATATTCCAATCCCCTTTTCTTATAAAGACACCTGTCACATTGGATTAGGGCCCACCCTCACGGCCTCATTTTGTTAATCACCCCTTCAATGGCCCTATCTCCAAATATAGTCATATTGTGAGGTTATGGGTTTAGGGGTTCAACACATGGATTTCAATAGCATTATTCAGTTCATAGCAACTACCTCACTCAAAGTCTGCTGAGGATCCAGGTAACTCTTCAGGGCTGTTGACCTCCATTTTTAGAAATCCATGCTCCTACCATTTCAACACAAGCCCTCTTCCATGATTGACACCGTAGTGTTAAAAAGTTCTAGAGTATTGGGACAGCTGGGTGGCTCAGTCAGTTAAGCATCCAACCCTTGAATTTGGCTCAGGTCATGATCTCAGGGTCATGAGATCTAGCCCCACATCTGGTGCTGCAATCAGTGGGGAGTCTGCTTCTCTCCCTCTCCTTCTTCCCCTCCTCTCCTCCCGTTTGTGTGTGTGTGCGCACACTCTCGTGCTCTCTCTCTCAAATAAATAAGTACATCTTAAAAAAAAAAAAAAAGTTCTGGAGTATCACACAATGAAAATTAAATAATCCAGCCAAGGAGTGATACAAGTCACACCTATTCCCATTTTACTGGCTACATCATATCACATGGTCATCCCTTACTTCAGGTAGAGGGAATGTACACATCTTTAAGTTCCCAGAAAAAGAGGAGAATGGATATTGTTGAATGGCAATAATGCCTACCACACTCAAAAGATCAATCCTGCAACCTACAGCAGGAAGCAGAGACTGTCAACTTGTCCATGATGATTAAAAAATGGGCTGAGCCTTTTGCCCTCCAAGAATGACACTTACGTTTCAGGAAAAATCAATCTAATGATATAAAGTCCTGATTTCTCTGTGAGTTTCAGAACCCTCCAACTCAATTGCTGTCATGCATATTAGTCACCTCCTAGTGACCCCGTCCATTAGGTCTAGTCTGGCTACATTTGACGGCCTGCCCAATCCAAATGTTCTTGTCAGCCACTCTAGTCCCTTATCACTCATCTCAGAGATGTTCCCATCCATTGGACTTTCTCCTGGACCAATATCAACCTGAACCACTCTAGCATATACTTGGACCCAAGCCATAGACCCTTCCTGAGGGAAGTCATCAAGGCTAGTGGATGTGACATACAATGGAGAGATGCTGTGATGCTCTGTGATAACTCAAGGAACCTTTATAGCTCCTGAGCAGATCTTGAATTCACTAGTCCCATCTTCTTAGCCCCAGGCCAGCTCATCTCTGCTCTCCGCTGATATCAAGGAGCATTGCCCAGCTTATCCACCCTCTCTACACTCACCTTCTCCACACTCTTCCCAGCTTTGAGCTCCTCGGTCCCTTCTGTATGCTTCGTCCTCTTCTCCCCTAACCTGCCAAAATCTGCATTCAATTTTGCCTTTCACTAAAATTACTAACAACAGAACTTTCTGTTCTGTTTGTATCCTCTTTTATTTCTTCGTCAAACTTCCTGAGTAGGTGACCCATACTCATTGCTTCCTGTTCTTTATTTTCCTGTTACTGCTCTACCTCCCACACTCCTATTCTGCTGAAAGATGGCCAGGGCCTCCTTCTCCCTCACTTCCTGCAAATCCACCTCCTCCTTGCCTTTGGGAATCCCACATTTTGCTAACTCGCCTCTAGCTCTCTGACCATCCTTTCTGCTGGCTGCTCTGGAATGAAACTGGTCACTCTAAGAAAACGGCTCTCCTTCTGTTCCTCAAACAACAATGCTGCTTTTTCCCTCTACATCTTTGCCCTGACCCCCCACCAAGAATGGCTTCTGCATTCCTTTCAGGCTCCTTTCATTCCTTTCAGGTCTCACAGGCACTATGAAGAGCAATCTTTACTCCCAGCCACTATGATCACTCCTCTTCTGAACCTAGAACATCTTGACTAGAGGTTGACTATCTCTTTTGGTAAAAGATCCGATGGTGAATATTTTAGATGGACCATATAATGTCTCTAGAAACTATTAGTGTCTGCCATTGTAAGGAGAATACATCCATAGACAAAATGTAAACGAAAGGGCATGACTGTGTTCCATTAAAACTTTATTTACCAACCAGGTAGCAGTCCACTTTGAACCCACAGGCAGTAATCTACCAACCCCTGATCAAGCTTTAATATTTAGCCTTAATTTTTGAAACAGCATGTTCCTCTGCACATATGAACACCTTGTTTTCCAACTAAATTATAAAGTCCTTGGAGGTAGAAACTCTCTTTCATACTAAGAGCATGTTGATATATACTTAGCAAGATTCTATAAGCATTTGTAGGCATTCAGTAAAGAGAGTGAATGAATGTAGAGGCAGGCCATAGAATGATGGAAACAACTGGATGCTACACAGTTGGAGCACCCAGCAGAGCTCCCAGAACACATCAGGAGTTCAGCGTTTTCTGTTGCAATTCTTCCTAAAAAACACGTCCCAGATCAAGGCCTGTTGAAGAAGATTGGAAACCGAGAGCAAGTCTGCCTATATGACTAGAAACCACATGACATTCCCGGGTTTGCTAGGCAGCTGCAAGGGGACAGCCCTTTCTAAATTTCCTCCTCACATTTCAGCATCTTCCTATCACCATTCTACCCGATGGAACCGTACATCAAGACATGCTGCATAACCTTATTATTCTGTTAACGGCACATTTAAATGGGGGAAGTTTCTTTAAACCTAGCTGCCTTGCCATTAAATGTGTGAAAAGTATAAAAAACAGTCATGAGGATTCAGATGTCTTCCTCCTTTCCAGCGCTTTCTGATTCTCGTCTGTGTCTGGGCTCCCCCTACACCTCCATGTCTTTATTATGCACACCAGACTCGTCCACCAATAGGTCTTGGGGCCTCCCTCCCTCTTGGAGCTGGGTGCACAGGACTAGCGCTGCCTACTTATTGAGCAGAGCCGATGTGCCGGCCCCGAGTGAAGGGAAACAAATGAACTGTGAGGGCTGGACTTTGATGCCTTTGGTTGGGAAATCACGAGTTTTATTTCCAGCCTCTACCTGTGGGATTTTTATGTGCTAACGATTTCGTACACTTTGTAGTTATTTTGGTCCTCAGGAGGGAATGTGAGTGTAGCTGTCATGGAAAGTTGATAGACACCAGAAGGTCTCCTTCTTCTTTTTTGCATACAGTTTACCATGCTTATGAGGAGATGCATCCCCACCGTTTTAGGGAGAGGGACAAAGCTCATATTTTGTCAGTAGTCAGAATACAAAACAAAATGAAAGGTGTTTAGCAGAGGAAGGCAAGTTGAGCTGTCTGCCAGGCCTGCCTCCCTGGGGGCATCCAGGAAAGAAAGTTCTGGACGAGATATATCCAAGCTGTGTTCTGCACTGGACTTTTCCAAAACAGGTTTTTTAAAAAAAATCAATTGGCCTATTGGTTAAGAGCTTCTCATCTGAAAATTCTGCTTTTCTCTGTTGCTAAAGTAGCAGTGGGATTAATGCTGCCTGCCACAGCCTGACTCGGTCACCAGGAAGTAACGACAATTAATAAAATATAAATGTCCTGGATTAAGCATATCTGTTTACAACTATTACCTCATTTAATTCTGCCACCCAACTGAGGAGATCAGGTACTCTTATGCTCTCACTTTTCAGATCAGAAAACTGAGGCTCAGAGAGGTCACCCAGCTAGCCAGTGACAATGCATGGCCTTCCCCTCTGAGTTGTCCTGCCTCCCCCACACTGAGTTTCTTTATATAGATTTATGAGGAAGCCAAAGCTTATTATGGGATTCTAAGAAATATGAAAGAGTGATGTTCTTCAGCCCAAGACTCAGGAAAACCTAGTGTCTGGAGTGGAGAGACGGAAACTGGCTTTTCTCTCTGACCTAGTACTTGTCTCTGTCTGCTGGTGTCAGAGCTGCATGTCCCCTCTCTTCTGCCAGGACAAGGGCCCCGAGCTCAGGTCCCCCCTGCTGGCCCCTGTGCATCCAGAGCATTGGCATAAAGTAGGTGCCCAGTCAGCGGCTGACACGTAGAACTGAATCCTCTGACTCTAGGACAATTGTCATTTAAAAAAAAAAAAAGTGACAATGCCAAGCTCATCTTTCTGTGGCGTCGTGTTTCCAGAGCAGGAGACTTTTGTGGCTTGTGAGGCCACAGACTTTATGGTAATGAGATTTTTAAATAAAGCACAGCCAGCCATAGCCACAGAGAGGTGGGAAGGGGGGCAGGATGAGTGAGGGGAGTGGGACTCTGGTGGTTCGAACATCTCACAGATGGTTTATGGGATCACTTGGAGCCTGCAGTGGGGTTATATAGCTCTGTAATTCCTGGCTTTCCCTTCTGTATGCCATAGTAGTGCTTGCTCAACAGCACACAGAAATCAAGCCCAGGTTGGTAGGAAGGGTTGTTGGGATAATATCTGCAGAATTATCGCCACCCCTCAACGTCAGCAGGGGAAAAAAATTGTCACCACATTAAAGGAAATGTGAAACCAAATTTCCAAAGGAAATGCTCCCTACTAACTCTGAAATGATATGATGTAGATCTGGGGCTGTCAATGGACTTTTATATTCAATAAATAAATGCTGTGTAATTTGCCACCTTCGTCATTATTTTATTTAAGTGGCAGGAGCTGAGCTATTCGTTACGGTGGCAGCTCGTGGGTTTGGTTCAGATCATTGTTTATGTTTTCTGGAGCCAAGGTACTGCAGGTTCATTTGGACTGTGTTTTTTAAATAAGGAGTCATTAGCCCAGTTGGCTGATTTGGATGATGAATTCCATATCAAACACAACTCGGTATCTGTCTTCTGAAACTCGGGTCCTCAATTTAGACACAGAGTTGAGGATCTTTCTTTTCAGTTATTGTATCCCTGTGGTTTTTCCCTCTTCCAGACCTCCAACCTTTTCCTCCTCCTTCTTTTCTCCCTCATTTGTACTGGTTGCTAGTCTCTGTCCAGCTCTCTCTGGAGATAAAGACTCGCTTTAGCATACAGCGCGCTCTCCTTAATGCAACCGAGTTCACTCTCATCATTTTAATAGTGGACCTAAGGTATGTTGCCATGTGAACAAGCCATCACGTCACCATAGCAACCAGCCAGATTGCAGCACACCAGTCTGAGGACTGGACCTTTTTCTCCCCCCGCCCCTCTTTCTTTTCCTCGCCTGGGCTTTTTCTTTTGTTAAATTTGCTGAAGTGCTCACAATAGGAAGATTCAGTCTGCTTTTTCAAGCGGGGTTTCGTTTAAACCTGTAAATTGTTGTATAAACAGAAAGGCCAGTGTGGCACTAGACTTACTTTCAAAGACGACTTGATGAGGACTTTGAATGGGGACCCCACCCCCACCCTCTGCTATGCCTTGCAGTTTGATCAAAAAAGGGACGATCACACGTATTGGCGGCATTTGGACTTAACCAACCCCCCGCCCCTGAGTTTCTTCTTAGCTTTCCCCAGCAGGGACTCTGTGACTCTCCTGCACAGGCCTGGTGACCATAGCTAAGCCCTCAACTACGCTCGGAAGCCCTTTACAGTTTCTGAGCTCGGTAGGACCCGAATTAGACCCAATTAAAGATGTGGATTCTCCTTCTCCGTTCCCTATTGCCAAGTAACCTGCGCCGGTTCCAATTCCAACCGCGTGGGGAGACCAGGGATGTTGAAAGGACAAATGATAAAGGGACATGTGTCGTGTCCGCCTGCCCATATTCATCAACGTTGCTTGGCCTCTGATGCTCCTAACCTTCTCGTCTTTGTTCAGGCAAGCATAAAGAATCATTCTCCCAGGGCCTCACATCTTTTCCTATTTTATCCCCTGCTCTCTTGCGCATGGTGCATCTATTACCTGCTTCGGTCCTCACGCATCCCTTCTCTCCCTCCTCCCCCGCCGCCCCGCAACCCCAACACAGCTCCCCTCCCCTTCCACTCCTCGCCCCTTCCGTGGCATCACTGCTGAGCGTGTACTGACAGATGCACCTAGGGGGCCAGGCTGCGTGTGGGCCCCACTGCAGGCTCAGCCGCAGGCAAGCCCCGGTTCGAGGGTGGAGTGAATTGCCCTCCGTGGGCAAGAAGGACCACTTCAGCTTTGTGCATAAAATTACAGCAAACAAGCTTCAAATAACGCAGGACACTTTCATAATTGATTTATGCAGGGGCGCTGAAAGTTCTATTACCTTTTGTTTAGCTCAGGGGGCCTGACTCTATGCAATCCATTGCTGAAACTAATTACAAGATATAATTAAACTGTGACACAAAGATATTATACCGTTAGTTTACTAATGACACCGCGAAGCTGTACCACCAGCACAGGACAGTGATTACGCTTCATTTATTATTTATCCTTTTGCTAAATGAGACGCTGACATTTTCAAAAATTACTTTGAGGTTTCTTAATTGTCGGCAGCAGGATGGACTAGAAGGAGATGTCCTTCCTCTTAGTTACTTATCCAAACCTCAGAAGCATTATTAGCCAAAAGAAAAAAGAATAGAGGAGGGAAAAAAAAAAAGAAAAGCAAAAACAGTCACCCAATAGTAATAAGTAAAGCCTAACTGCATCTTTGGACATTTTTGAATTTTTACAAACAGCACTCCATAGTAGACAGGGTTGCTGACCCAGGGTTTAGGACCACAGGAGAGAAAGCATTATTGTGAGATTTGAGGTGACTCTTTTCTGTCACTGGGACAAGGGCAGGTGGCCCTGGGCACGCATGGGCAGAGGCTGGGCGTGCATGGGCTGGACACTGACCCCAAGGCCTTTTCCAGGAGCCTGTTTCAGGAGGCAGAAAGCAGGTAGGGCTCTGATGCTAATATTATTGTTGGGTTTTCCTTGAACAACTCTCCCACTTCTTGATTCCCCTAAACAGCACACTTCATTTGCAATACTGACATGAAAACTTGCGTGTGTGTGGCAAGACAGGTCTGCTGATGGTTGGGACTAAGGCTAAAGTAGTTCTGTTTTGGCCTTTTCTGTTATATCTTCCATGGGTGGGGGGGATTTCCTGTAAGGACCCACATGGCCTGAATGGATGCTTTTGCTTCACTGAAAAGGTTTCCTGTGTCCTTGTCTTTCATTGTCTGTATCACTCTGGCTATTGGCAGAAAGTACCCTGGAGAAGGTTGGGAATAGGAATTCCCTGTATCAGCTCTAAGGACTGGAATTCTCTGGGCTTATTTATCCACTATCCCTACATCTCCATGCGTGGACCTTGCTTTATTACTTTCTCATTCATCACATTCTCAGAACAATAAAAGATTAATTTACTGGCGCCATTTGATGAGTTTTTGATGCGGCGAATCTGTGTGCACACGGGTGTGTCTCCTTACGGCTCTTCTGGGTCCGGCATCCTACAAGGTACCGCTGGCCCCGAATGGCCGCTAACCTCTCGGTAACCCCAGTGGTGATGCAATCACAGCAACCACTGGTCGGCTTGAGACAGGGTTTAATTTCTTCTGAGTGTAATGGCATCCGGCATCTATAATTATGCTATTTTCTCTCCTGTGCTGATTAAATACGATTTACCCAGAGAGCTAAATGATGAATATTTGAGTGGAGTGTGTTGAGCCAATAGCTGGTAAAATAGCCACAATAAATAAACTTGGAGGGGGGAAGGGGCTCTGCCAGGTAGTGTGGGCAGGTGCAAGTGGAAAGAAAGAAAGCAGGATTAATGCTGAAGCCAGAACAATGCCCGCCTCCCCACCCCACCCCAGCTTCTGTTTAAAGGAAAAACAACCCTGAAACCTGGAAATCTCACCTCGAGATCTTACTGAACCTCAGCAGTAGTTAAACAATCAGAACCCCTCCCATCGATATTGTGGTTGGATGTTGTTTCCAGATCTCCCCTGCCCCACCCCCACCGCCCCACCGCCCACAAGAATCCTTCTCATTCCCTAGCATATAGCTGAGAAATGAAATTCAATATCACCCCTTCCCTGACCCTGGACCTGCTCATCTCACAACTCCTGTGTTTATTAAAAAGAGGCCTGACTTGTCTCAAGGTTCCTCTTTCTGTGTCAGAGATTCTCACAGATTGCACGAAATGTCTGTTCTCTTCTGATGAAAGGGCCGAGAGCCCACTACCAAAATCGGTCAGGAAATCCTTGTAAGCTTTTCCCTATTCTTAGCCCAAAACACAAACAAAGCATCTTCAGCAATGGTACTTCCTTTCCGCACCCAGACCATAATTTCTGTGTGAGATTATGACTTGGGTGTTTGCATTTACTGGTCAGGAAGGCAGCGTGAAAGTGAAGGCCTACACATTGCACTGTGGAGGTACGGACGTGGAAGGGATACAAACTGAACGGTTTATCAGCAAGAATTTACCAAGGTCACTGAAGTATTAAATCTATTGAGGGTGGAGAATCTCCAAAGAGTATATGACAGCGTCCTTTCTTTCAAGGCCCGCAGAGGGTTATTTGATAGAAAAGACCCTATATACATGGTACCATTTGAGAACAATACCAAATAGCATCTACTGGGTATCAGGTTGGAGGGTCGAGATGAAATAGGTCACCTGAGGTCAGAGACAGAACAGGTCATTGTGGGTTGGGGGCAGCAGGGATGACCCAGTGTCCACACAGTGACCCTTGAGGTGGGTGGACAGTGAGGGGCTTGGGGGCAAGGGCATGGGGCTGGATACAGGGAGGGAGGAATGGAGAGGCTAGGATTGCAAGCACGTGTCTTTTTAAAAAGCCCAGTGCCCCATTGCCTCTGGATTTCACTGCTTAAGACCCCACCTTTCTACTTGTTCAGTTTGGCTTTCCTAAATGACATTCACTGATGCTCAAGGTTATATTGTGATAGGAAACAGGTGCACAACAGACACTTTCCCCTGGGGTGAGAATCCTATTGTCTCTGATGGAATACTTAGGGTTTGCATTGGATTCGAAGCTCCTAAATTTGTTTGCCTCTTCATGTCCACTTTGTGATGAAGCATCCAAGAAAAGGAGAGGCGGCCTCTGAGAGCCTCTCACAGTGGACCGGCCAGTGTGGCCCAGCTGTTCATGGCCGTCGCTGAGGCTGGACCAGGCAGGGGCACCCGGAGCAGCAGCGGTGCATGGTGGATGAGGTGGTATCTTGCGTATCTTTGACTTTCAGGCTTAGCATCTCCTACTTTAGCAGCAACACCTTCCTTCTTGCAACTCCCATGGGGGCTGCAAATGGATTTAAAAGCTTCTCTTACATATAACTGTAAATGGGAAGTGAGCGGGCAATGACATCCTCATAGGGAAATGTTCTTTGAGCATATGTTGATGCATACAAAGAAAATACCATTTCCTTAGGCACTTTGCATTTGTTAGTCATTTTGCTTTCCTTCCTTCTTTTGCTAACCTTGCTTTTTTCTTTCTTCTTTACTGCTGAAGGCTCATATAATAAAACCATTGTATTTCTGTTTGGGTCTATTTCAATGCCTTTTTTTTTTTCAATACCTGGTCCCATGGCATGTTTTTGTGTTACTTTTGTCTGTTTTGTCTTTTAGTTTGGAAATTACGTGAAAGATGAGCCACCAAAAGAGAATATACTTTGGATGGTCCAAAGAGATGGTATTAATGGAAATCGGCAAAAGTGAAATTTAAACTGAGAATATCAAGAGGGTTTTTTTTTTTCCCTCTCAATGAAGGGTTTAGTAAACCCAAAGGTAGAAATGTTATCAGAGGAATTGCTGAAATCAGGGAAGACTTGAAAAGCTTTGGAAAAATAACAGTACACAAGCTTCTGCTTTTTCATCATGTAGAAGCCGAGAGGAAATTTCATGTAGTTGGATTATTTTGAACATTCTGTATTTGAAACACAAATTGTCCAATGAGTGTGGAGGGTAGCGGTAGGAATACCGTTTCCTCTTATTGAAAAACATAAAGTAGTCAGTGAATTCTTTTTCAGTTGAATCAAATGATAATAGGAGGAAGCTAAGGTTTTGGGTCTTATTGCCTTTGATCTGTCAGTTACTGAGAAATGTCCTGTCCTAAAGCCTCGAGGCTATCTGGAAGGGGTAAAAAAGGCCGTTTGGTAGAGAGAAGAGCCCAGAGGTGACATCCTTTCTCCCCAGCCAGCTCTTCCTTTTCCTGCTTCAGGAGGTTACCTCTACTAATTTCATGTCTCCTAATTTCATGTCACCCAGTTAGGAAAACATGCTGCAACTGATAGAGCAAATAGCTCCAGAGAACTTCACATAGGAACCCAGACGATGTAGCCAGATGGTCAGTTTCCTTGCTGGCATTTGTTAGTCGTGAGCAAGCCATTTGATGTCTGAGTCTCTGTTTTCTCATGTTAAAAATGAAGGTAATGATCATACCTGTCTGCATTAGGGTTCTTTAGAGAAACAGAACCAATGGTGTGTGTGTGTGTGCGCGCTCGTGCGCACGCGTGCGTGTGTGTAGAAGGAGGTTTATTATAAGGAACTGGATCACATGATTATAAAAACTCATGGATCCAAAATCTACAAAATAAGCCAACAGGCTTGACATCCAAGAGACCAAGAGTATATTTCAGTCCGAAAGTCAGCAGGTAGATACCCAGAAGAGTCAATGGTGTAGATAAAGTCCAAACACAGCTGCTTGAGAATTCCCTCTTTCCTGAGGAGGTTAGTTTTTTGGGTGCTGTTCAAGCCTTCAACTGATTTGGTGAGTCCCACTCACATTATTGAGGGCTATCTGCTTTAACTCAGAGTCTACACATTAAATTTGTTAATCTCGTCCAAAATCACCCTCCAAGTTGACACATAAAATTAGTGATCACACTACCTTAATAGGGCCGTTGTGTGTCCCTGACACATAGTATGTGCTATATGTGTTTGTGCCATTACTGCTGTGACAGTGATGACAATAAGAATTATTGGTAGCTGTTACCGGTACCATTATGGAGTCTAATATACCAGGTTTCAAAACCCAGATCTACTGCGTATGAGTTGTGTGACTTTGAGCAGGGGCTTCAACCTTACCAAGTCTACATTTCTCATCTATCACTTGAGGATAAAAAAAGGAAGTTGTATTAAATGAGTTTATATAGGTACAACATTTGGAACTGGGTTTGACACATGGTAAGTGCTACGCACGTGATTGCAGCTGCAGTTAATATAATGATGCTGATGAACATTACCATGATTAGCATTGCTACAGATCTTGACACATTTCTGGCCTTGGACAAGATCCTCAACCTCCCCCCCCCCAGGCTCATCCATAAAATGGGGATACACGTGTAGCGTTTTGAACTATGTTTGATAATAGTAAGCATTATACAGGTGTTTGCTGCTGCAGCTATGATGATGCTAATGAGTTTTGCCATTATTAGAATTGCTATAGACTTTAATAAGTTTATTAGCTGTTGCTTTGGACAGGGTCCTCAACTTACCCCAGTCTGCATTTTCTCATCTGGGAAATGGTGTTAAGTTGAAAAGAACATGTTAGATCATGGGAAGCCCTTGGCACCATTCCTGGCGCATGACCATGGAAAGCACTCGGTGGATGTTGGCAACTATGCATTTCTTCATGCGTCGAGGCCTGGGCACTAGGCACACATTAGCAGCAACACTGCTGTCTCCTTTTCTCAGCTGTCTGTTCACTCTACACCAACCCTGACACATTGTCACTAAGTCAGTGATGGGGACCATATGATGTCCCAAGTTGGCCACCCTCTTTTTGGACAACTCTTAGATTTAGAACAGTTTTCTTTTCTTGTTTGGAAATTATGTGAAAAAAGATAAGTTTTCAGTTAATCTCAGTGGTTAGTGCTAGCTCTGTGGTCTGGGCCCATACAGAGAACATTTGTCCCTCTTCCATGTGACAGCCCGCCAAATATTTGAAAACAGCACTCACTTCTCTCCTAAGCATTTTTGTCATCAGACTAAACATCTCTATCTCTTTCACCCATTTGTCACATAACACAATTCCCAAACCCCTCACTTTATTGATTGCTCTCATGTGGACCTGATCCAGGTTTTCAGTGATCACCCTAAAATATATCACGTGGCCTCGTTCAGCCCTCCTGAGGGACACACTCACCCTACTGAGGACTACTACCTACTTCATCCTGGTACAGTCTGAATTTATTAAACTGTTGTAGATTTGCCATAGTTATTTAGCAATCCCATCCGGCCTCTCCTGTTTTATTTTAAGCTTCAATTCACTGACATAATTTATACATGGACTGGTGATAAGCAAGACCATCCTGCTCCTGCCTTTGATAATTAAAGCTTTGAGCCTAAGTGTGCATATCTCACAGTCCGGTTATATTTTATCTTGTTGATTCTGGCTTATGTTTCAAACTACTGAGATATTGGACAATTATTTCATTTTTATTAGAAAATTATTTCATACGGTAAGGTATTTGGGAGATACAGATAAGTGCAAATAAGAAAATAAATATTGTTTATTTCTCGCCATCTAGAGATAACTGTTGTTGGCATTTTGGTGACTTCCCAGACCAATGTCTCGTGTTGTGTACATGTTGTGTGTTTACATGCATTGGTCATTACAAAATTAGGATCACTTCGTGTATAGAGCTTAGATGCCTTTTTCATTTAATATTAAACTGAGAAATTTCTTATGTAATGAAATTATATATGGAAATTTGATGGCAAAGTACATCCAGTGGACATATGGATATTCCATGGTATATTTGACCATTCCTCTATTGTTAGCAATAAAGATTATTTCCAAGATTTTGGCATTAGAAATAATGCTTCAGTGAGCATCTCTGTCTATATCAGAGTTTCTCAGCCTCAGCAGCATTGACTTTTAGGGCTGAATAATTCTTTGTTGTGGGACTGCTCTGTGCATTGTAGGATATTTTAGCTCTGTTACCTACGCACTGAGTTGTAATGACCAAAAATGTCTCCAGACGTTGCTTAGGGTTAAAAATCCTCCCTCCACCCAAGTAGAGAACTGCTGGTCTTTGTCTCTCCCGCTGAATGAGAGGGGAGGAGGATAGTGCAAACAGTCCACCCCAAATGCAGAGTAAGAGAGTGCATCATCAATAGAGTTTAAAAACAATTAATAAAACCAACTGAAAAGTGGCCCATTTTTTATTGTCATCATGTGCCAATAATGTCAATAATGAAATTCTCCTTCCTACCAGGGTGGAATGCTCTCATTTTACTTCCATCACCAACCCCTCGCAATGATTTCACCATTGTCCCTTTAAAAAAAAAGTCCCGAAGCGCACTGTTTATGTTCCCCAGAAGTTGTATAGGATTTTAACAACACAGCTTTCTGGGTGAATTTTGTCTACTTTTTTGCTTATAGCTTTCCTGGCTCAGATCTCCGACCCACTGGGGACAGTGCTAGGAGATCCTTGCTATACTCACAGTCATCTTGTCGCTCTGTTAAGTACTGTTTTCTTACTGGATCAGGTTCTAAGAGCCTAACTCCCTCTTCTCTTAGGGTGTATTAATCTCTTCATTTCCTGGGAACATATGCTTAAGGGTTTAAGGCACTTCCCTAGTTTGCCAAAATATGCTTTCATTATAATACTCCTCTATTTAAAGATAATTTTAACTCATCTCCTTGCTCCTCCATGAGCATACCTTAGACTTCATTACTTCACATACATTGTTCCACTTCCTTGAAGTGCCCTTCCTGTTTCCTACACAAACCCTACGCACAGGAAGCCTTTCTTGGGTTCTGAGTCTCTCATTGATATTCTACCTCCCTAAGCTCTTTCTTACATGATCTGTATCGTTTCTTATCATTTAGTATCCTTTGGCACTTAACCGACCCATCTATGTATTTCTAATTATTTTAGCAACTTAGTCTTATCTCAACAATTAGAACATAAATTTCCGGAAGGCAAAGATGTCTTACCCTTGAAAATCTTCTCAAAAACAAGTCTGTAGATACTCAATAAACAGCTGCTGGTGAGGTATAATTTGTTCTGTTCTAGCATTACTTAACTTCCTCATTTCTAGCTTACTTCTATAAAATTCAGTGCAAGAATTACAAATATGTGTGTGTGTGTCATTCAGATTTCTTAATTTAACCTTAAAATTGACTAGCTAGACATCCAAACCTAAGTTTCAAAAAAGGTCTCCCAGATTCTTCCATCACTTACCTATCTGATAAGTATTTTCTGGAGGCTTCAAATGACCCGTAACTCTAACAGTTCCCGCCCCCACCCCCTGGTCCCTTCAGGTCTTTCTATCCTTCACCATTCACAGCTGAGCCACCATTGAGCATGAGGTTGTAGAAACCACAGGAGCTGGCAGCTTTGCTGGCTAGAGTGCTGGCTCTACAGAATCAAGAAACTTCCTAAAATTTCTGTTTAATGTTCCCGTAAAGGTAATTACTAACCTTCTAGGTACCTAGTACCCATTTCCAAATGCCATCCTACTGTTCATTTTACATGAAAATAATATCTAATACCTCTTGTCATTTCCCCCAATTTTTCAAACTCTGAACTTTGAAAAAAATTATCATTACATTATGGGGGTTGGAATGAAGGAAAGTTTAAAGTCTAGATTTTAACAATCCCAAACACGAAGAAACCAAAAAGATGCTGGAGGAGGAGGAGAGATGACCAAGGTGAAAAGGGAAGAAAAAGAAAGATCTTGCTGCTAGGTTTCACTCAATAGTCAGTGTATTGCTTTTGTCGATCCATGTGTAGTTCACATTGCCGTACTGCCATTGCAAGTCACAGGGGGAGCCCCCAGAGCACACCAGAACAAGATGAAGTTAACCTTGACTTGGTTACTGGCACGAGGGATTCAAAGGGCTGTCCTAGAACAGACCAAATTCTATTCTGAGGTTATGTATTTGCAGAAAGAAGCAGATTTCCCTGTTTCAGAGAAACAAGAAAGTTCTTTTAAGTCCAGCCTCCAAAAGCTCCTTGACCAACAACCTTCAGTGCTCACTGTCCTCTTGGGGTCAGCCCAGATTGATTTAGTGATTAACTCCAGCATTTTTCTGGCTTCTCCACTACACCAGCACATTTCAGGTTTCTAAATATAGGTCAACCCAGGCAATTAGGAGAGAGCTTCTGTTTTTGAAAGGTATTCAGCAGGCAGAAAGCCCAGTTTACAAATGAGTGATCATGTTTGGCCTCAATTGACTTGACTGACAGGGCCTGCTATATTCTGAGCAACACGTGGGGCTAGATGAGGAACTTCCACAATTATTACATCAAAGACTGTATTAACCACAAGAAACTTAAAATGCATTTGTCACTGACCTTTGGTAAGCACCTCCATTTTAGGTTGCCTATTTTCTGATCTTGCTGCTTTTGTTGTGTTGGAAAGAAACGGGTTATGTTGAACGAACCCATAGTCCCACTTATCAGTTGGCCATGAGTAACTTAATCAGCAAAGGTTTCAGTTTGGTTCCCACCTCACTCCACATCCTTCTCCCAGTACTGTCCTAAGCTGGGAAATTTATCACACTGTCCTAGGAGGCTAGAGATGATAATGTGGCATTGACTCTGGCTGGGTCGGGCATTATTTAGGAACCCACCACTCCAGGCCAGTACTCTGCATAAACCATAGAGTCCTTTTGGATGAAGACTTCCAGCCTATCATTGCTGAACCCTGAAGGTCAGTTGATCCAGATCTTACCCTAACAGAGTCTCAAATGCACACTCTTGTCATTATCCCTAAATGGGATGATCATTTCATTTTGGAGAATTAGAAGCATTAAGTGTGAATGTTCAAACTACCACAATTTTTGAAGCTCTATCTTGATATTAATTTTGAAAAAATATATACGGAGAACCAAGAACAAAATATATGGGAACAGAGGAACAGATGGGCTCTCTCCTGGGTCTGCAGGGAAGGAGAGCAGTACTGTACACATAAAAACTTGGTAGAACCCAAAACCTTGTTCAACGCATGGTCTAGCAGAGTCAGCAACACCTGAGAGCTTGTTAGAAATGCAGACTGTCAGCTGCCCCCTGCCCTCAGAGTTACTGAACCGGAATCTGCGTTTCAAGATCTCCAAGTAATTCCTATGCACTTTTCAGGTGGTGAAAGTTTGATCTGGAAGTCTGCCAAAGTTTGGGTTCAGTCATTTGGGTTCAGTCATTTGGGTTCAGGATTGTGTGGATTTGAATGTACATAGTAGCTAGGACTACGCATTATTCCTGCCGGGATGCTAACTGAATTTTTCCCTCTCCGAAGAGGAAGCAGCATACAAAATGAAATAACCTACCATTGTGAGATGTTAACATATCAAAGTCATATTTTCTTTCTTCTTTTCCTGTGCTGTCTCCCACTGTAATGGATATGGCTGGCACGTTAGTAATGCAGAAGCTTCCTGGGACATGGGATTTTTCAAAGGGGCGGAAATTCTTGGGCATCATGGTGGTGAGTTTTGGCTTCAGCCCTGCCAGAAGGTCTCAAGTTGCAGAGATGATAAGACATACCCGGCCATGTGGGCACTCGTTTCTAGCTCGGCAGAGACACGCAAGTCAGTCAAATCTGGGAGTCAACTGATTGTAATTCCTAAACTATAGTAGTGTCTTTCTTCCTCATCTTTAGCTTTCAGACCACAACAACTCATCTGAGATGTCATCTCTAGGCTATTTCTGATTCCGTTGTCCTCTTTTCATGAGCCAATTGCCTAGAATCAGTGCAGTGACAACCTAACGGAGCCCAAGAAACTGATTTCCATTGCTCTCCCTTGCGATGCATTATTGACTCGGAATGGGCTTTCCTCTCATCCAACAGCTTTACCTGGTAGAAACCCCTTTCTTCAACCACCCCAGGCCATTGCTTCCTTCTTGAGGACTCTGAATTGACTGGCTTATTCCTCCTTCCTCCCACCTAGTCACTGTGGTCACATTGGCGGCTCCCTCCGCTATTGTGAGGTAAGTGTGGCTCCTTTCCTCTGGTCTTGAGCCATTTTTCCTAGGCTGCTTTTTTTTTTTTTTTAATTTTATTTTATTTTATTTTATTTGTGGTTTCTGTCATTCTGCCGGGGCAAGGGGGTAAAGAGATCTGACACTAAGTGCGGGGAAATGCTGAATCTGGAATCTATCTTCCAGACGGCACAAGAATAAAAATTCATGGCAGGACAGCAGCTGCTGACACACTCCCAAAGACATATTGCAGGTAGCATTATTTATTGTGGCAAGGAGTTCATAGAAGTGCTACCTCAAAGCACCCTGAGAGATCCTGAAAAGCCCATCTCCCATCACGTGAGGCAGATTTATGGGGGCTGCTCTTAGAGAGGTCAGGCAGTGCGGCTCAGGACGCGGCTCCTTCCAGAAAGCCTGGATTCCCTTAACATATTCAGTGCAGTTTGATTGGTTCAAAGGAGGGCTTGAGTCTGTAATGTTGACCATAAAATTGCAGTGACACGCTGCTTTAGATAAGAGGGCTGGAGGAAGGGGGGAGAGAAGCTGTGGGCGCAGGAGCAGCCAGCACAGGCAAGACCCGAGCATGCGCTCATATTTTAGGTTAATGTGCGGGAAAAGGATGGGGGATGGGACCAGGCGGATTAATGTTCGCACAAAGGAAAGCTGAACCCACCAGCCTGGACACAGCAGACACCCTGCCTCTGTCCACATAAAGCCACGTGCACACAAACACATGGAGACATGCGGGGACCTGGAGGTACCACCCAGACAGAAAGAGCCAAAGCCGAGCTAGCTAGAATGACCTCCCCATTGTCCCAGAGTCACCGGAGGGAGGGACTGCTTTCCCCATGACCCTTGCCAACTAGATCAAGTATCTCCCAGGCTCTCCATCAGCCCTATTTAAATGGTGTCATTCCTTACGCTGCTCACTAACCAGCCTCGGACGCACAAATTCCCCATCCACACCCTTCACCCAGACACAGCCCAGAAATGAGATTCTCGTGCAAGCTCACTGGGGGCTCGGATGGATGGGGAGGCTGCCAGAGAAGGGTGCTGATTCCCCTTTTCTGGAATGAATGACATCCATGCAGGCCAACACACTGTTGACCGTGAGGAAATGACCTCCAGGCCTTTTCCTAAATCTAGGGTTTTAGAAATTCAATCAGATGGGTGAGCACCACTCAGTGATTCAGGGAGAATGTCTTCAATATGAATGTGTTTATCCTGGTCAGTTTCTACCGATAATATTTCAGCGCCACTGCCTTTGTAGCCCAAATCCTTGGCCTTCCGTGGGCGGCTTGGTTAAGAGATTTAATTGCTGTCAACTTTCCACATCTGAGTTAGAGAGATGGACTATATAAGGGGAAGAGATGGCCATCTAAATAATTGAGGTGATTATCTTTTTCTGAATTATTCAGCTAGGACCTAAATTGTCCTATAAATTCACAGAAAGGTAGGTTTTGGTTTGAATTTTACAGATAATAGCCTTAATTCTTCACCCCACTCAATCCTGTAGGTCCGATTGAAAAGTGACTCTTCCTTCCTTTTTGAAACTGACATCATTTGGATTTTTGCCTCTACCTATTTTGAAACTGTTGCTTACAACCACGTCTCTCTTATGCCTTATACATGAGACATTTGGGCCTTCCATCTTGGTTCATGAGGTCGGTCTCTGGAGTGTGAACCATGGCAGTGGGAGCATGAGGATTTTTAAACTTACTGAGATGAAAAGTGGAGAACCTATTGACATCTATCCATTACTTTTTGCTCCTTCAGAACCCGTTTAGAGACTCCCCATAAAATTTGCATACTCTGCCAATCTCCCATCTCTCACCCATGAATTTTAAGATACAAATCGCTGCTACTGTTTAATGTTGCCTGCTCACAGTGGATAGTCCAAGGCACTGTTCTTTTTCTACTCGAATTCCAGACCTAGCCTCCTTACAGGCTCTGCCCTGAGGGATGTGACCACTGACTTCGTCAAATCCAGGAGACCACTTGGAGACTCTGGGCACCACTGCTCAGATGGTCATCCTTGCCTGTTGGCCTAAACAGTTGCTCCTCTGAGTACCACTGTTGACCCCCTGAGGTCCAACGCTTGACCTCATTAATACAAAAGGAGAGAAAGCTAAGTGAATATTTTCACAGTCGCCTTTTTCTGCAGGCCACCTGGAGGTTATCAAGGCCAGAGGCTGCTTTCTAGTTCATAAACCTGTTAGGGTATTCGGAGTCATGATTCTCTTATTCAACTGTCTGTGCTTTTCCTTGGGACAACTAATCCCTCAGCGTGACTGGTGGAAGCCGCAGTATTGATTTCTGTGTCTCTCTAAACCTCAGTTGTGTTCAACGCTTGTTAGACATCTGAAGGAATATCCAGTGGGCTCTGGGGGCAATTTGAGAGCGAGGCGCAATAGGCCCGCTCTTAAGAGAAGTTTCTGTAAGGTTGCCGGGCAAGCCAATTGAATAAAATGAGAAAGAGAGGGGATGGAGAGGATGAGAGGGAAGAGAGGAGGGAAAAAAAGAGAAAGAGGAAAGAGAAAGAGAAATAAGAGAAATAGGAGGGGAGAGGGAAGAAAGGAACAAAAGGAAGGGGGAAGAGGAAAGATAAAGGGGACTTTGTCCCACTAATAGGAATCCTGAAGGATTTTCATCTTTTCAGCTCCTTTAAGTCTGAACCTGCCCTTTGCTAATAAAAGATTATTTTTCATTTTCTGGTCAGTTCCAAATGGAATGAGAGGGGGGTGACCACATGTGTGGCTGGTGCACCTGTGAGTGTGTACCTGAGGAATTCACCAAGGGCGTGGCCTCATGGCTCCTATGTAAACGGAGGAGGGCATGGCCTAGGATGCTCCTGCCAGGAAACTGAAGCCAGGAGAAAGGTTGATATAAAATACAGGGTTCTCTTCAAGGTTACCACACTCTTAAAAGAGTGATTCCTGTAAGAACAGCAACAAAAGCACTGGAATATGATTTTGTTGCAGGAATTGCAATCTTCAAGTAAAAGACTGGCCCATTGCGATAGGACATCTGAGACTTGGCAATGATTTTTCACTGTCATTCAGTAAGAATGTCATTTACTTCTTCAACATACCTGGGCTGCAAAGCCTCTAGGTCTGTCTAAGTCAGGGGTTCCCAACTGGGGGCAGTTTTGTACCTCCCTACCTCCCCTGTCCAAAGGACATCTGGCAATGTCTGGAGACATTTTTGATTGTCATGACTGGGGCATGTGACTGGCATTTAGTGGATGGAGGCCAGGGATGCTGTTAAACACACTACATCATACCGGGGAGCCCCCCACAACAAAGAATGGTGCCGTTTGAAATGCCAGTACAGCCAAGGTTAAGAAACCCTGCCTCAGCTCTGAAAATTATGATTTCCCACTTTTTTCTCCCGTATTTACTTCCCACCTTTACCTAAAACATTTCCTCAGCCAGTGGTATATGATAACCACCTCTAGGGAATTAAAAATGGAAAAAGAAGGAAAGACAAAGATGCTTTTTTTTGTCCAGGCCCCACTTACCAAACCTCTCTGGGGATGAGGCCCGAGAATCTATATTTTGAAAAGTTATCCATGTGACTCTTACCCACAACCAGATCTGAGGACCCTAGAAAGAGATAGGTGACCCCTTCAAGACGCTGTCAAGTGTGAGAGCTCATGTCCAGATTCTTTTTCAATCCGAAATCTCTGGAGCTTTAGAATCGGAGGAAGTTGACCAGCCCAACATAGCCCAGAGCAATGCAGTTCCCTCTTACAGATGCTCTAATATTAAGGCTCGTTTCTCCACCTAAGAATTATATTCTGCTCCAGTATGAGTGTGTTGGGCTCTTTCTAGCATCTTATTTCTTGTACTGGAAAAAAGCCTGGACCATTGGTCTGCAAAACCAGAGAATTCTTGGCTGTTAAAGCCCCTGTGCGCTGGGGCCCAGAGCCACCTGCAGGCCATGCCAAGATTACCTTTGTTGTCAGTGTTCTTCAGGTAGAGTCTAGAGAAGTGTAGATGCTCACAAGCTTTTTGAGACCTCACCTCTGGAATGGCCTCCTGGTGTCTCTGTTTTCTAGAGCAGGGCTATTGGAGAGGTCCTTTGTCTTACCAAGTGGCTCTTGGAACATATTTGGGAAGAAACAATAGCAGAGGAATCACACCAATCTCATTAGCTGAAAGAAGGCAAAACAATTCATGGTAGTATAGGGTAGTCCAAATAAAGCAGAGATTCAGATGATGCCGTGGATCAGTAAGATTTATAAAACCCATTTTCTTTCTGCCACTGAGAGGAGAGAGGTTAGGAGATGACCCCAGTTGTTGGCAGTGATTGTCGTAGTTCTGTGCTTTGCTTGGCCTATGGAGATCTGACTTGGGAGCACACAGTGCTCCACATCATTTTTCCTTTGCTTCCTTAACTCTTGCGAACCCGGTAGTCCCTAGAATGTGCACGGTGGAATACGGGGCAACCTGCATAAATAGGGCCAAATGGTTGTCCCTTGTCAGGCCCGGCCTCAGCCTGTCCCTTCTGGGCTGAGACATTTTATTGGTTTCCCTCTTCATCTGCAGCATGGGCTCTTGCCCCTCCTCATTATCATTACCTTTCCCGAGACTTGAGCCTGCCCCTCATCAAGATTTATATCGCCACATTCATTAGGTGATACAATACTGTCAACAGAATCAGCAGTGGCAGCAGCGGCCTCATTATCTCCATGGTTAACCCCTGCCTCCCCAGTGCTGGGCCCTGTCAGGGATTTTAAATTCAAATTATATTTTCATGCAGCAGCTTTGATGTTCGAGGTAGAACTGCCTAGTCAGGAGGTGGCTGGGGGAGGAGATGCTAGTGTTACGTTACCTCGCCCTCCCAGGGGCTCCAAGCAGCATGTCCGCGGAAGATATGCTGGCTCTGCGAGGGGACTCAGCAGCATATTCTGCTGCTGGAACTTACTTCGTTTCCTGGTTGGAATAATAAATGAAGAAGCATGTATCTCCGAGGCCTATAGATCATAACAGATTGTCTAAGGACTAGAGTATTTGGGTCCAGATGCTCTATGTGACCCTAGGGGCCAGCTAAAGGATCCCAGCCTGTAAAATAATAATCATCGTAATTTGAATTTAGAGCGGAAATTAGTCCCTTTCAAGATTTTCCAATATGAGAAAGAAAGAAAACCCTTTCCTGGACCTTCATCTCCTTGCAGCTCTCTGTAGGTACACAGATATGGATGCTGTTTAAGATATCAAAAATACACATAGTTTTAATCTCTGTGCATTTATTCATTGAACTTAAGTTGTCTCAGGCATACCTAAAGCTCTGCAAAATAGAGGGTTTATTTTGTGCATCATTACAGAGTAACAAAATGAAGTTTTGCTATGGAACTGTCATATGGTAGCTACTTGCCAAATGTTACTTTCTCTTCCACCTACTGCATCTCCCTTGCACACCCATGTGCCTTTAGAGCGATAATCCTCAGTAAAAACTTGTCTGCTGGCCTGGGTTGTATCCTAATAGAATAACAGCTGGCCATTTCGATCACATGGTAAGGCCCAGAAGCCTAAAATATACCCTGTGAGCTTTCTACCTAATTGCCCTCTATAACAATCAGCAACGGAAACGTTGATTGAGGGAGTAGACATAAGTAAAGTCTAATATTAATTAAGTTCTCACTATGTGCCAGGCGGTATGCTAAGTGCTATCTCATTTATCATGCCCAACAACCCCAGTTATTATCACACGATTTTCAGAGGAAGGACAAGAGGCTCAGAGAGGTTCTGTAACTTGGCCGCGGTCACATAATAAAAGAAAGGTTTTGAATCTGGCCTGCCTTCTTCAAAGCCTATGCTCATTCTCCCTCTTCTGCTTCTTGTTTCTCTCTTAAAATGAAAAGTTCACATTGTATCAGATCCACCTCTGTTGTCTTTGACTTCCACATGCTAAAGAAAGCAAGTTGCAGGTAGAAAGATCTGGCCCTCTTCCACGTGTGATAGTTTAGCTTTCATTTACCTGGTTGTACGTACTCAAGCCCCATTATAACTAAGGGCAAAAACAGGGGTCATGTATCTGCTATAAGCAGTATTTATTTGTAGCAAGCCTCCTGTGTCGATATAAGAGAGCAAGGTGACCAGTTGTCTGGAGAACGACAGTGCCTTTCAACACTCAAGTGGGTTTGTCCTAGAATCAGCACCTACATCACTAAGCACTTGGGCTTTGAGACCTGAGTCTGCCTCTCAACTCCACAGCTCACTAGCTCAGTGACCCAGGGTAATTACTTAACCCTTCACAACCTCATTTCCCATATCTAAAAAAAATGGGTAATAGTCATTTCTGCTTGACACGACTATTACGAAACTAAATGAGATGGTGCATATAAAGCATTTTGAATCGTTCATGGCCCATGGTAGATGCTCAGTAGACATTTATTATCATATTACTGTGGTCGAAATAATTAGTAGTAGTATTTAGTCCTAGGCAAATCAATGCAAAGAATCTATGCAGAACTAAGACCCAGTACATAACAGTTTGTCTTGGATAACTGATCAAGAGCATGGATTCTAGTTATTCATCTCATTGAATAAGGGACCGAGAAACAGAGGGATAGGAAGCAAAAAGGAAACCATTAACAGAATTGTTGTCTAATAAATTTGGTAGATTTTTTAATGTATGAGTCAATCCTGAACCTGCTCAAAGAGAATAATTTTCTAATTGTGCTGATATATATTATCTTCACATTAGAATGGTACTGTCTGTTCTCGGATATATTTTCAGAGTGAACCCTAGAAATGTGGCTGTTTCGTGTTAATTTCCCGCATTGAGGGTATGGAAGGCCCATTAAAGTTCTTTCATGCTTCCTTCCCGGACTTTATTTCCGTAATCTTCATAATTCAGTTGTAACGTTGCACTTACACATTATCATACAAGGTCTTGGCTTGTAGTGATGTTTTTAAATGAGAGAATTTGGACATTTTTATGCTTTCTCAGTTATGTCTCTTAAAATGAAATTTCATAAGCATTTAACTGGTGATATGAACCAATTGCCTGAGTTATTTCCAAACAGACTGTACAGAGGTCAGGATATTATGGTTTGAAACAAACACACAGACGAGATTGTAATGGAAGACCTAGAACTGTGAGCCTCTCCGAGCATAATGCATGAACTGTGGCTGAACCAGAGGACCCCATTCTGGGAGTCACAAACAGTAGTGGTCCGGACACCATTCCCACTACCAATGCAATAGAAAAGAGGGAAGGAGCCACAGGCAGCTGCCCCACACTGCTTCAAGAAAGCCACTTCCTACAAGGAGGTCTCTAATGGGTGAAGACCAGCCAAAGCTTTTGGCTACCTCTGCCACCGCCCTTCTTGGCCATGCATCTCCTTCCTCACCACAATCCCTTGTTCTCTCAGTGCCTTGGCCAGGTGTGAAAGGGCAGCCACTGCCTTGTCATCCAGTCCCCTGTCCCATCCAGGCCTACCCTCCTCCTTTGCTCTCACTAACCCCTCATCAGCCACTTCACAGCAGCCTCCTGTCTGTGCCATTCACTGAAAGGCAAATGGATTTGCTGACATCCTAAATGTTGTTACCTAGTCCTGGAAATAGAAAACGAGCAGCCCTAAGGATGTGGCACGTTACTCTGAGGGAATTTCTAACACTGTACAAAAAGTTTGTGGAATTTCAGAAAATGTGCTGAAACCCAGTTGTATGGTTGGACCTTAATTCTCAGAGCCAACAAGAAAAGTTTAATAAGTGCACAGATCAAGCCTTTAGAAAATTCACTTTTCTTTAAATACTTTTCTTCAAACTTCTTCCTTCAGGTGACAGCTAATGTCCAGACACAGGTTGAGTTGTGTTTTCTATCAATTCCTCAGTCATTCTTTAGCTGAACTGCCAAACAATGAGGAAACTGGACACAGAGAGAAGCAAAGATTCTGAGTGGTCCCCCACCTGGCTCAATCCCTAGACAGTCAAGGGTTAGTCATTCTTAGAAGAGAATGGCTGTGAGTGTTAAGACTAGTGTCCATCCACAAAGCAAAACTAGAGCATCTGCACTGTTGCCTCTTCCATGGCTAACGTAATTCTTCCGTTCGGGTTCCTTGCTCCCAGACCTGTTGCCAGTCAGCATACTACTTAATGATTTCTTCCTGTGTTCTACTGTCTCCAAAATAAGCATAGAACCCAGCCACCTACTTTGTAGTTTTGAGAATTCCGGCTGATGTTTATAGAAAACAGAAGGATGATCAACATATCACCATTGTAGGGGGAGGGACTGCTCATCTAGGAGAGACTTTGAGGCTCACGGTGTGGCATCCATCACCTGGGCAATTTGATCCTTTTCTAGGATGTGATTCTCAAGCTATAGGCTAGGAAACTGCTGCTACCCACATTCCAGGAATGAGCACTCCTCTCAGGGACAAACCTGCTTACACAAATTTGTTAAATAAAACAAGGGTAGTTTGCAACTGTACAATAAAAAATACAACACATTGTAATAAATATTTCAACACATTCAGCTATTTTTGTCACTAAAAGTAAGAGTACATAGGAACCCAAGTCATCATCGAAATATAAATGTATTAGGGTGCCTGGGTGGCTCAGTTGTTTAAGTGTCTGACTCTTGATTTCAGCTCAGGTCATGGGATTGAGCCCTGAGTCAGGCTCTGCTCAGTGGTGAGTCGGCTTGAGATTCTCTCTCTCTCTCTCTCTCTCTCTCCCCCCCTCTCCCCCTCTCCCCTTCTCCCCTTCTCTCCTGTACACTCTCTCTCAAATAAATAAATCTTTAAAATATATATTTATGTATTACTTTGCAGTGAGAAGTATACGTATTCAGCACATATAAATAAATATATATTTATGTACTACTTTGCAACGGTTCCAGAGACAAGAATTTGCAGAGTTGTGGCGCTGAGCCCATTCTTACAGGGATTTCTAGTTAGACAACTAAGGAATAATCTGAAGGTTTGTTAGTGAATATTGAATCTGATCATAGTAAGACATGTTTTGTAAATGTGATGTAAATCTGTAATGATGGTCTTCCCAATGAGCCCATATATTCAAAGGCTATTGGCCAGCACTCACTGAATCTCTAGCCACATTGGCTATGCCAGTAAAACTACCAAACTGCTCAGCTCTAGTGAGTGGTTTTTACTTGGCATTGCCAGCATTTGTCACCGTGTTTGCTGTGGGCTGACCCACCCTGCTTCTGATGAACATTATCTTCCAATGACATATGTTCACTTGTCTCATAGGCACAGTGATACTGGCCTATGTGTGTCAGTCTGTCTCTTGGAGATGACTGCCCACAAAGAATGTAACTTTAAAATCCATATTCCTGTAATTCACTTTTTCATTCCTAAATCCTAGGGGCTCTTCTCACTATTGCCGCATGTACCAGTAGCAGAAAACACAGCAGAATAGAATATGGCTAAACTATAGGGACATTATAGGCACCGAAATCTCAGATATACTGTTAGGAGTCGTTCCTGGCTTTCATCTAAATTCATACTCCCCTTCCTGGAAATTTCAATGATCTCCTTAAAATCAGTCCATCTTTACCCTATTGGTGTTGAATACCTACTCAAGGGTGCTGTGGGTTGGTTCCAGATCTAGTAGGATTCAGAGTCTCTTTCATAACCTTGTTTCCTGAATTTCTCATTAACTGTGACTCTTGGTATTACACAAGAATTTTCCCTCAAAGTCCTAACCTTATTATGATTTATTACACCTACCTATGGCTCCTTTCTCTTCCCCATCTCCCCACCCCCAACCTGTGTTCCTCCCCTCTGAAGGTTTGCCTATGACACACACCAGCTGGATTTTAAGGCTGATTCTACCTTTAGATACCATGTGGTGTCTGTCCCCTTCTGTTCCAGAGTACTTAGAATTTCTTCTCTGGAGGCCACATGCTTCCGTGGTAGACACCATCCTTGGATTCCAGCTGTGTTGTCTTGGCTCCTTCTAAAACTCTCAGTGAATACTGTGTCTTCACTTTTAAAAATCAGATCCCCTACTAAATGTACCAAAAATTCCCTACTTCCAGCCTGAGGAATACTTTCTATTTTTAACCTATTGCACAGACTAAGAATGACTGATGTCTTGGGATCAAAGTTCTCTAGGTGCACGTAGTCAATCCCAACCCCACACAGCCTCAGACTCTCCTTGGTGACCCATCAGGTGCCATGCTTATCTGTACCCCACACAAACCTACACAAGCATACAATAGAAGGCATCAGGAGTCAAGCAGTCCCTCTTGGATCCTTCGGGAAGACTTGGAAGGAACTGATGGCCATACAAAACAATCCCAGTTCCCTCCAGAGTTTAAATATTTTTGGTTTTTATTTCAGCCTGTTAGAAGTATTCTATTAAAATGAAGCCTGGCCAATCTGAACTCACAAATGTCAGAATGTCCTAGATTTGGGCTGGATATTAAAGCTTCAGAGACTGCAATGACCCATCACTCAGGAGTAGGGAAACCTGGAACTTCTTTACAGTCTCTGAGTCCCATTCCTACAGGTCTGAGACATTGTGGTCATCTCCCTCAAAAAATTCCGTACCAAAGGCCACACCCTATTCTATACTCAATAAGGTATACTGATCACCAGATAAGTTTATTACCCTGCCCTGGTTCCCCCTTTTATTGCTGTAAATTATAAATTTCCTTCTCCTTCTAAATTTGCAAATGGCAAGGAACAGTGTTTACATTTGTTTTATTAATGTTTGTACTTTTCTCCCGAATCTTTACAACTATTTGTAGGATGAGTAACAAGGTGAATTTTACCATGGGTCTTAAAGAGCACTTCAAACCTCCCTTATGTCAATACTTAGTAACAACCATTCTGAGCATGTTCTCTGTTTATCAAGGGAACAGAGGACACTATCAAGACTTTTTCTGCAAGCGTAGATAAAACATCAAATGAAGGGAAAAGCAAGAAGCTTGACAAATGACTAGCAGCTGAAAGGTCTTCCCAGAATATATGGAATGCTCAAAGCCAGCTCTAAAGCTAGCCCAGTTAACCTTGGCAGGGTCATACAGAGCCCTCATGTGGAATGATGGCAAGTATTTTCACAAAAGCATGTCAAGCTTTCTTGAAATGGCCGTGATGGTCTTGATGCATTTTGGTTCCAGAATGCGACTAGTCAAAGGCACCTACCTAGTCCTTCCGGGTCAACACACCTTCTCACCAGGTGCTGAGGACTCTTAGGGTGGCTTTCCATTGGAGAGAAAGGGAGAAGTGAGGCGAACAGATGCTGTCCACATTTCAGGCTTTCTAATCAGGGGTGAGCAGATGCTCTCCCAAACAACTCCATGTTGAGATGTCACTAATGTAAAAATTAGTGTTTTTCTCTTTCTGCCAGAATGCAGGATTTACATGATCTCTCACACATGTCCCTGGAGGACTGGGGTATAATCTCCTAACCAGCAAGGAGCCAATAAACCTTCATTCAGGAGAAAATTTAGCTCTCAAAAAATTCAGAGACCTTACTTTCATTGGCAGCTGGCCAAACTCCTCTGCCCCGTGTCGGGGAGCCCGTTCTCATTTCAAGGTGTGCATCTCTCTCACTAGCCTGTGCTGTTGTGCCCTTTGATGGAGGTCGTGAGCTAAGATTTCACAAGGCAGCCATGATTATTGGTGGGGAGGAAGATGGGGTAGAAGCCCCGTTTAGGCAAATGTGTATCTAGGAGGCATGGGATCTGAATATCGGGGAGTGCAAACCTTGGTCACTGTCAGAAGGATTGGATAATCCTACAGTGCCCTGGAGAGCACCTTGGTTTTGGTATAATGAACTCCATGCTAAGTAAGGCTCTGGGGTTTGGTTGGGTTTGGTACATTGTGGCCAATGAGAGCAGCTGATCTCTTGGAGCATCTTTCTAGTGGCTTTACATCTTCCAGCCTCTCTCGGTCAGCTGTGGAGATCACTTAGCCCTGGTCAGAAAGTTGTCCTGGGGCCGTTCCCAAATGCCATGTTTTTTGTTCTTGTTCTTCATGTTCTGGGTTTCCCATTTGCTCATTCACAATGCTCTCCTGGGTTTGCTTTGAATAGGATTTTACTCTACTAACCAGGAGTTTAACTCTCCCCCCAAGCACACAACTAAGTCCCAAAGCCATCTGGGAAAGCAGAGGCCAAGAGTGTGGTGTCTCTGTGAAACCATTTGTTGCTCCCTCCCTCCCACCACCCACTTAATACCTGCAGAGCACAGGGGAGGGGGGACACTGCACTAGAGCAATGGGGCAGGTCCCCAGTGAAAGGTGGAGCCCCACTGTGTAATGTGTAACATTGTAGGAGAAACTCAGTCTCACCATTAGGCTCATTCTCTGAGCCTCAGGCCCAGCTGGAACTCCTTTCTGTCCTTTTTCCCTGTCAACTTTTATTTCTTCCGGAAACTTTCTTTGACTTTTACTTTCTTTGGCTTTTACTTCACACTGCAGATGACTTTCCTCTAGGCACCAACTCTTATATTTCAGGTTTGGAATATTTTTAGCTGATGTGGAACACCATGGCATCCTTGTTTCCTTGTAGTGTTCATGTTCCTGCCTATCACAGGGCCTTTGCATAGGCTTTTCTCTCTGGCTAGAATGCCTTTTCACCTGTTCATACTAATTTGTCTTTCATATCTCAGCTCCACCACATTTCTTAGAGAGATCTCTGACTGCTCAGATGAAGTCCAGTCTCTTTATCAGGTTTTCATGGTGCTAAATTTTATACTCACTTCACTTCTTCATTTTGGTTAGAGGCTTTCTCCTGTATTCACCTGTAATCTCCAGGAAGGAATGCACAGTCTGTTTGGGCTCATCACTGAGTCCCTCAGTTCTAGGCATAGTGCCTGGCTTACAGTGGGTACTCAATAAATACTTGTTGAAACCTTGTGATTTACAGATATGAACTTACATTCTTAGTTCATCTGTATGTGTCTATGTGCATATGTGATTTACACTCTAATAACTATGGTATTTACTGTATAATCTTCATACTACAACTGATGCTCAGAAACTACCTTTGCTTGGCAGTCCTGAAGCAAAGAAGGAGGCATTCCAAAGCATCCTGAGTAATTTTGCACGGGGGCGGGGGGGTGGCTGTCCCACTTGGCAAGGCTATCTGCAAAGCACCTCTCTGTCACACTCCCTCCCTTATTCCTGGCTTATGTGCACATCTTTGTTCACCCACTAAATTCTTTCCCTCCAAAATGACACATAAGTGGATGCTTATCTTTTTAGCCCCCACTGACCCATCGGACTGAAACCTTAGAGCATACGGGAAAGGGCAGATGAGGCCCCTGCGTGTGTGGCCAGCAGCCTGGGGATGGCGCTTAGTGGTGACAGGACCTGGCAGGCCAGCCAGAGATCGCAGCAGGGATCAGAGCACTGCCTCAGAGCTGCCAGAAATTCTCCATTTGCCCCATCCCTTTCTTGTTAGAGATGAGTATCTGGGGCACATCCCGTGGGGTGCACAGCTGGCTGGTGGTTTCCTCCACCCTGAAAACAAACAGCTGGGCTCCCCTGAAGGTGCGGTTTTGAATCACCTAATTACATTCCCACCAAAAGGGTGGTGTCATTGTTGATGAGGGAAACACATGCCCCCTTGGCCCCTCCGCTAGGCACAGCTGGAACAGGAGCCCGCGTAGACAAGTGTTTGAGGGGTTTTAAATCACCAACCCCAACCGTGACCTTGATTTGTTCCCTTTGAAGGATGTTTGGCCAGACACAGGCATCTTCCTCTTCCTCAGCCACACAGCCCTGTAAATCCTCCATTGCACACTGTATCGGGCCAGGGCCTGGGCAGAGGAGCTCCTCTTCATTCCCGTCTTCAGTTCCTCCGCTGCCTGCCTTCCCCTTTGAAGGAGCAGGTTGATTCAGTACTTTTGGGACTTGGTGACATTAATGGATCTGTTTTATGTAACACAAAGTCATTATTAACAGCATCCTAGATCATAAAAAAGGTCTAACAAGAGACAGGGAGGTTTTCTCCCTCCCCCCCCCCCCCCCGGAGATAATAGCAGTCAGACTGAAGAAGAGAAGGGTCATGGAATCACTCTCTGATTGGTGGCTTCCACCCCACATTGACATTTCTGCAGTTTCATCAGAAATTCTAAATAATCCATGTGAAAACGGACGGTTATTTACCGAAGATATACACACTGCATGGGCCTGAAATGCACTGAAGACATAATCTTGGCTCATGGCGCTGCCTTTTTGTGTGTGGCTGCGGGGGTAGCAGCTGCTGCAAGCCTCAGATGACGGGGACCTCGACATCTGTGGGGAAACTGAGTTAGTGGGTGACAAAGTACAGGGGTTTGATAACATGAAGGCTAAGAAAATCCATCTCTGCTGTGGACAGCAGGCAGAGTAGCTAAGTAGGCACATCTGGCCAGCAGCTTTAAAGAGGACTGAGTCACGGAGCCTCCAGGACCAAGCACCTTTGTGTTTTTTCAAGCTGGTTCCCATTTTCCAAAGGTAAAGAAAAGCATCCTCAGCTCCCTGTGAAGGAGCAGATTCATGGGATTCCGTCCCTTCGGTTTTGTCATGAAAGAGCTGGCAGTGTCTATCAGCAAGGAGGGCTCAGCCTCTGGGCTCCTTTTTCCTTTCCACGCTAATAGGACAGAATCCAGAAACAGAATCACATGGAGGGTTGCTGAGTCTGGCTTCTGTCTGGGGCTGGGAGCCCTGATTCCCCTGGTTGGATCCCCATTTGGGTGCTTTCAAAGCCTCCTTTTCTGTCTCCTTCCATTCTCTCCACCCCCAGCACCATGACTGTTGCCTTCTCCCCCCTCCCTCCCCAGGATGGCAGGCAGGAGAGCGGGCAGCCAGGCTGATGAATAGCCAGACCCCCAGCCTCCTCCTGGGCTCCCTGCTGAGATTGAACATCTAAGAGCAAACATACAGGGTCAGAGCATTAATGGGGACACAGACAGTCCATCTCTGCCTGGCCCAGATGCTCGGCGCAATGTTCGCAGTCGTGTGTGTGAGGGGACAGCACCCGGGAGGACGAGCAGGGCTCCTCAGAGTAAGGCTCATGGTGAACGGGAATGTGGATGTTTGTTTTCCCAGTGTTTGAACAAGCCTGATGCAGGGGGCTGCCCTCTCTCCCTCCCCCTTTCCCCTCCGCCTCTCTTTCCCCCTTGCTTTCTCTCTCTCTCCCCCCTCTCTTTAAATGCACATACACACACACACACCCTCACACACACAACCTCACACACGTGCACACTTCTGTACCCACACACAGGCATAACAAGGTGATGAAGGTTTGGGCCACTCCTCCCATACATTAGCTACACAATTTGATTTCATATTCGGCTTTCGTCCTCCGAGTCACAGCTTGGTAAACTGCACGAACATACTTCATAGGGATTCCTGAAGCCATTTCCCAGATTTGTGGCGGCTTGATCTATAGAGTTCTGAATTATTGCTTTTCATGAGGTCACTTCAGGAAGAGGAGGAGAAGGCCTGTCTGTGTGCACGTGTGCACACGCATGTGCGAGAGAGAGACAGACAGACAGACAGACACAAACACCAGGGGAGCTGCAAAGGGATGAATTGGTCTGCTCAGTCTAAAGCATTTGTATGGTAGTCCCTTCCAGAAATGTTTTTGCGTGACAGAATGTCCCAGATCCAGCAAGGTAAAGGCAGATTTTACAGCGCATATAATGAATTCCAAAATGTATAATAAATACACATTTTACAAAAGCAATATGTGTTTTAAAATATAATATATGCAAACAATCTTATAAATCACTAGGCCTGACACTAGTCAGCCGAAGAGGCTTCTGGGGAAATGGTGTTGTGCATGTGTGTGTGTTTTTAATAATGCAAAAATGTGTGTAATATGTTTGAAAAACAACAGCCAGAAACCCCTTCTACCTGCCAACTTTACAATACTTATTTCCCAGGAGCTTGCTGTATCCTAGGCTCCCAGAAAAATAAGCAGGGTTCTTAAATAAAAAGTATAAATATGAATAAAATGGGAAAGCTCCACCCATCTCAGTATATATTTTCCTGGTGGACTTGACCGGCCCAGGCTTCATATGTCAAAAAACAAGCATTTTATGATCTTGACGCAAAGGTTTCTGTAACATTATTGCACGAGGCAGAGGCACAGACAGCAAGAGGAGAGAGTTCTGTCGGATCCCCCGTTCTGACATACCCCATGGAGCCTGACGCTGTCATGGTGCGTTAAGGGCTAAATGTCAACCCAGACTATGAATTTTGTGCCCTTTGTCGGCTAGAGACACCCTTTGGATTTTTTTTCAGGCCCATTTTTAGTATTTAATGGTTTAATGGCGCTCTCCTGGTGTTAGGTAGAAATGGTCACAATGGGATTTCTGGCTCTCACAATTACTCTCTACTGGATCTCCTTAATCTCCTCAAGTAGCTACGTGGGTCTCATCTTCCTGTAGGTACCGCTTCCCAGGGCATCAGTATCCCAGTCCTAATCCAGGATTGGTGGATACACAGTGACCTTCACATGCTTCTCCATGCTGCCTCCACCTTCACAAACCCAATCAACCAGAACTCGCAAAAGGGACAAGAATTTCTTAAGTGTTATAGCCAAATTTCTTACACAAAAATGAGAGAAGTGCCCAGACCAGTTGACATGTATTTATGAAGAAAAATTCGATTGTAAGGTGCATACTGGAAAAAAAGAATATATGCGTATATTTAGACAAAATGATATTTATTCCAGTGTTGTTTATAAGACTGCAAAAACAGAAGCAAAGTAAGTTTCCAATGATGCGAGATTCTTTAAATAAATAATGGTACATATGTGCAGGGGAATACTTTGCTACCATTACAAAAGAAACATTTAGTGTCTTGGAAAAGTTTCATGATATATTAGGAAATGCCATAAGCAGGTTCCAAAACAGATCAATGTAAAAGCATTCTGTATTCTACTACATATGTTCTTGCCATCATGTAGAGTATACTTATTGGAGGCTGTAGACAGAGAGCTAGATACTCAATATGAGCCCATTTTAATGTTTTTGTATATATAATATAAAATTATACATTTAATATATATTAATATCCAATATAGATTTGTATTTGTAGAAAAATATTTGAAGGAACATACCTGAAAATGTTAGCGTGGGTTATCTCCAGAGGGAGTAAATGATATCATTCTTTTTTTTTCTCTTTGCCCATCTACATTTGTTTCTGCAGTAAATAAAATCTGTTTTAAATAGGAATAAAAGGTGTATAAAAAAGCATTTTAGCAGCCTAGGAAAATAAGCCAAGGGTTAAATGTCAGTCTATCACATGCAAAATTGTAATCTAGTAGTAAAAGCCTGCATCAGCCAATGTCTTTGGGGTACCCCTCTGCCCCCATGCTCCTTTAAGGAATGTGCATGGTGGCTCCCTTGCTAGCTTTGCTCTGAGACACCCCCCCTCCCCATTAGTTGGCAGTTGCCCCAGGATCAGGCTGGAGAGCTATAGGGAGAAGCTTGTACGAGGTTCCAAACTTTCCGTCTTTCACATTGGCAACCGGAAATGGGCTCTGACTGGAAGTGACCCAAATGACCCTTTACCCTTGGCCTTGAAGTACTTATGAGTAAGGATGATGGGCCTCAACACATGTATACTCCATCTGAACTCTTCTTCACTCCCTCCTTGCTGGGTGGCCATCAGCCTTTGGTCTCTTCACTTACTCCAACCCAGGACCTTATACTTCATTGCATAAAATAAATAGAACGTCCTCAAGGAAGGAAAGCCACAGTCAGCACAGAGTAACACAGGTAAAGAGTTATGCTAAACCAGGTGTCTGAAAAGTTTTACTGGAACACAGCAACACTCATTGGCTTATATATTGTCTATGGCTGCTTTTTGAGCTACAGCACAGAGCTGAATAGATGACCTGTGACCCACAAAGCCAAAATTATATTCTATCTGGCCCTTTACAGAGGACGTTTTACTTAATGTTTCATTATATATTTGGAAGCTTTTGCCTGGCCGCTCTGTCTAGGATGTAGTATCTGTGACAGCAGGGAATTCGGTTTCCTCAGTGGTTCCTCTCCCTGGCATCAAGAATAGTGCCTTACACATAGTAGATACTCAATAAATCATGTCAAATGAATGAGACATAGCATAAAAATGACAGATTAGGGACTTAATCTGGAGAAAAAGAGAGGCCGAGGAAAAGACGACAGTCTTATACAGTTGTATCATGCTATTACCGAAGGTAATATAAACATATTTTTAAAGGAGACCAGAAAAAGAGACACTATAAAGTTAAAGAAATTGAGAACAAAAACACTATTATAGAATTCATAGATAAATTAGAATAGCAAAGACTAAAATACTACTAGATAAAATAAAATTCTGATATAAAGAAAATGCTTAAGTTAATCATGGTGAGAGTAGAAGAAAAAAAGACAAATAAAAGAAATTCATTAATATGCAGACAGTCCAAGAGTGATTAACATAAAGATGTTCCTCAAGTAGAGAACCTACAAATGAAATTTTTTTCAAAGATAGAGTAACCAAAAGAATTCCCTGAAGTGAAGGAATAGGAATATTGCAAATAGAAAATGAATATTGTAGACCAGCAGAGAAATTCTAGCCCTAAGCTATAGTCACCTTAAAAATTTTAACCTTTAGGGACACCTGGGTGGCTCAGTGGGTTAAAGCCTCTGCTTTCAGCTCAGGTCATGATCTCAGGGTCCTGGGATCGGGCCCCACATCGGGCTCTCTGCTCCACGGGGAGCCTGCTTCCCCCTCTCTCTCTGCCTGCCTCTCTGCCTACTTGTGATCTCTCTCTCTCTGTCAAATAAATAAATGAAATATTTTTTTAAAAGTTTTTAACCTTTAAAACAAAGAAAAATTATTTGGCTTTTTCTCAAATCTAAAATATAAGTCACCATCAAAGGGGATGAAGTAGAATCTGACAGCCTTTTGCCCTTCTCAAAGCAACTCCCATTAACAGAGACATGGGATAATGTCTCTCTCTCTCTTTTTTTGAACATATAATGTATTATTTGCCTCAGGGTACATGTCTGTGAATCGTCAGGCTTACACATTTCACAGCACTTACCGTAGCACATACCCTCCCCAATGTCCATAACCCAGCCACCCTATCCCTACCCCCCCACATCCCAGCCACCCTCAGTTTGTTCTGTGAGTTTAGGAGTCTCTTATGGTTTATCTCCTTCCTGATCCCATCTTGTTTCATTTCCCACCCCCACCCCCCCACCACCCCCCGCCCTGCCTCTAAAATTCTTCATATCAGAGAGATCATGTGATAATTGTCTTTCTCTGACTGACTTATTTCGCTAAGCATAATACTCTGTAGTTCCATCCACATCATTGCAAATAGCAAGATTTCGTTTCTCTTGATAGCTGCATAGTATTCCGTTGTATATATATATATACCACCTCTTCTTTATCCATTCATCTATTGATGGACATCTAGGTTCTTTCCATAGTTTGGCTATTGTGGACATTACTTCCATAAACATTCGGGTGCATGTGCCCCTTCAGATCACTACATTTGTATCTTTGGGGTAAATACCCAGTAGTGCGATTGCTGGGTTGTAGGTAGCTCTATTTTCAACGTTTTGAGGAACCTCCATACTGTTTTCCAGAGTGGCTGTACCAGCTTGCATTCCCACCAACAGTGTAGGAGGGTTCCCCTTTCTCCGCATCCTTACCAACATCTGTCATTTCCTGACTTGCTAATTTTAGCCATTCTGACTGCTGTGAGGTAGTATCTCACTATGGTTTTGATTTGTATTTCTCTGATGCCCAGTGATGTTGAGCAC
>CM052803.1:36697477-36797447 GCA_028533885.1 Nasua narica
CATCTGTTTCTTCCAGATTGTCTAATTTGCTGGTGTATAGTTGCTCATAATATGTTCTTGTAATTGTTTGTATTTTTTTGGTGTTGGTTGCCATTTCTCCTCTTTCATTCATGATTTTATTAATTTGGGTCCTTTCTTTCTTTCTTTCTTTCTTTCTTTTTTTCTCTTTTCTTTTTGATAAGTCAGGCCAAGGGTTTATCAATTTTATTAATTTTTTCAAAGAACCAGCTCCTAGTTTCATTGATTTGTTCTACTGTTCTTTTGGTTTCTATTTCATTGATTTCTGCTCTGATCTTTATTATTTCTCTTCTTCTGCTGGATTTAGGCTGTCTTTGCTGTTCTTTCTCCAGCTCCTTTAGGTGTAGGGTCAGGTTATGTATTTATGATCTTTCTCGTTTCTTGAGAAAGGCTTGTGATGCTATATATTTTCCTCTCAGGACCACCTTTGCTGTGTCCCAAAGATTTTGAACAGTTGTGTTTTCATTTTCATTTGTTTCCATGGATGTTTTTAATTCTTCTTTAATTTTCTGGTTAACCCATTCATTCTTTAGTAGGATGCTCTTTAGCCTCCATGTATTTGAGTTCTTTCCAACTTTCCTCCTGTGATTGAGTTCTAGTTTCTTGGTATTGTGGTCTGAAAATATGCAGGGAATGATCCCAATCTTTTGGTATCAATTGAGACCTGATTTGTGTCCCAGGATGTGATCTCTTCTGGAGAATGTTCCATGTGCACTAGGTAAGAAGGTGTATTCTGTGATGCTTTGTGATGGAATGTTGTAAATATATCTGTGATGTCCATCTGGTCCAGCGTGTCATTTAGAGCCTTTATTTCCTTGTTGATCTTTTGCTTAGATAATCGGTCCATTTTGGTGAGGGGGGTATTAAAGTTCCCTACTATTATTGTATTATTGTTGATGTGTTTCTTTGACTTTGTTATTAATTGGTTTATATAATTGGCTGCTCCCACGTTAGGGGCATAGATATTTACAATTGTTAGATCTTCTTGTTGGACAGTCCCTTTAAGTATGATATAGTGTCCTTCCTCTTCTCTTATTATAGTCTTTGGCTTAAAATCTAATTTATCTGATATAAGGATTACCACCCCGCTTTCTTTTGATGTCCACAGCATGGTAAATTGTTTTCCACCCCCTCACTTTAAAGCTGGAGGTGTCTTTGGATCTAAGGTGAGTTTCTTGTAGATAGCATATCGATGGGTCTTATTTTTTATCCATTCTGATACTCTGTGTCTTTTGATTGGGGCATTTAGCCCATTTACATTAAGGGTAACTATTGACAGATATGAGTTTAGTACCATTCTATTGCCTGTAAGGTGACTGTTAACTGTATATTGTCTCTGTTCCTTTCTGGTCTGTTCTCATTTGGTTGTCTCTAAAATTGGCTTCTCCAAGTCTAGCCCTAAATCAGGCCAGCTAATCAGGCAGGCTGCCTAATCAACTCCCCAATGTCCTGCTATTAATATTGTCTGATTAGTGTGTTCCACAAGCCTTTGTAACATGCATAGTCATTATCAGCAGATTATAGGAGTACTTTAGATACTTTTTAATTACTTCTAATATCTTATTTGTGGAGTTGGTGACTGCTCCTTTGGATAAGCCCCTGGACTCTGTCTGAGAGGAGCAGGGTTAACATTCCATGCAGTCTCCTTTAAGCTTCAGCTGTATGTCCACATGCCTTGTGCCTGTTCGGTTGAGAAATGACTTCCATTGCCTGCCAAGTTTCTAACTACAAGGAATAATGCCATTGTTGAGAAGATCCAAAAACCACATGAATGAAAAGATCTGGCTGCCTGTACTATGTTTTGTAAGACCTTGAATGGTGTAGCAACAAAAGAATTACTCGGTCCTGAGAGAGTTCAGTAATAATGTCCATTGGGATCCTTATTACCTTTGTCCTGAAATCATTTTCCCAATGTAAGATACAACGTTCCATTGCATATGAGCTGTTCCTTTTCTTCCATGTAACTATAACATAGTATATATCACTTTCAGATCACTAATATGTGATAAACTATAAATATATTGCATACTACTGACTCCAAGTAGAATAAAATACTCAATAGGCTTATTTATGACAGATATATGCATCTTTTTGATGGATAACAAGAACATGATTGCTGTCTGGTACTCAGTTCTCTGAAAACTTCTTGGAGGGAAAAACCAATACCATTGACTGGTTCACTGGGATTATAGCTTCTGTCCTAGTTTAGAATTTATGCAAACTCAATTAAGTTTAAGGTGGGCAAAAAAAATATGTAAGGTAAAATGACTATTATCTTAATTTGCAAAGATCATGAATGAGATCTACAGACAGGGAGATTAAGACTACAAGAGGAATGGGGTGCCTGGGTGGCTCAGCGGGTTAGGGCCTCTGCCTTTGGCTCGGGTCATGGTCTCAGGGTCCTGGGATCGAGCCCCGCATCGGGCTCTCTGCTCAGCCGGGAGCCTGCTTCCCCTTCTCTCTCTGCCTGCCTCTCTGCCTACTTGTGATCTCCCTCCTCTCTGTCAAATAAATAAATGAAATCTTTAAAAAAAAAAAAAAAGACTACAAGAGGAGTTATATTAGAGTTAAATGAGAAGTGTGGGTTGCCCCCACTTAGTGGTAGGAAAAAACAGCAGAGAGATGAATATTCTTTGAAGCTGCCCTCTGGAGCAAGCAAGCACCATTCTCCTCCTCCACCAGTATGAAGACTATGCCAAAAACATTGCCTGCTGGGATTGACTTATTATTTGGACTGTCTAGGACTATAATTACAACGTGATAACAATGAAGTTGAATAACAGTAGATTTCCAATGACAACACACACCTTATTTTAACTGAGTAGAATGTTAAGATGTATATTTTTACCTTGATTCAGTTTGAGAAACTTCTTCCTTGGGTTTAAATGATCATTTACCAACTGAACGGAAAAGAAAAAAAAAAAGCACCCAAGTGTATTTCCTTTTGGACGTAAAAATTGAAAAGACACATCTCTCTTTCCATCATATGCATAGAAGATGAATTTAATATAGAATGAATCAGAAAACCTTCAGTGATTGCTCTCCCAGCTTTTATTAGGCACATCGGTGTCCTACAGAAATGCTTTCATTGGGTGACAACTACAAAGTGAATAAAGTTATGAAAATTTAATATGTTCTACAATTTTGGAAAGTATTCTCCTCTATAAATGGCGGGCCCTAAGGAAAACGCTATCGTACTTTTGGATTTTAATAAAGATTTCATGCACCCAGTAAGAATGACAAATAGGATGCCACCTAGAGCTAAAAGCCACAGAGAATGGCCTTGCTCTGGGACTCTGGAGTCAGAGTGCTGCCCTTGAGAATGATTCATCATCTTAGGCAGGGTTGGTATTAAGTAAATCTGGGGTGACTTTCAGTTCATTCGGAAAATTAAATATTTTCATTAGACGGAAAACAAGGACATCAACATGCAGTTTGTCAACCCTGAGATTTACCATGATTAAAATGCTGCAATTGTATCCACAGTGCTTCTCCTAAGTCACCTTAACAAGTGTCTGTCAAGCCCTTAGCAAGTTCTTTAGAAGAAAAAAAATTGTGAGACTTAATCACTTCAGGATCAAGCTTATGTTTAAAGAAAACAATTCAGGGAACCCAAAACTACATGTGTAATTTCACCAATTTATCAGTTTCTACAAAATCTTTTCTGTAATAAACTTGGTGTTTTGTATATATTTGACCTATTCTAATCATCAGAAGTTCCTCCTGTCCCTGGAAGATGGAAAAGACTGACTTCTCAGTTTCTAAATAGCCTCAATTTAGCCAAGTTGATGGAATATTTGTACTCACCCCAAAAATAATGCCTTCTCCCTATGGAAACAAAAATATCCCTCAGTCCTGGAAAATTTGGCTTACGTGGTTACCCTGTGAGACTGCTATTATCTACTTTTGAACAAAATAAAGAAATAACCACAACAGAATTTATGACAAGGTGGTTTTATATTTAAGAACCAAAGAAATAAGGGAGGGATATAATTTCCTTACATTTCGTGGATTTCAATATTATGCAGACCTATACCATGTAAGTAATAATACTGTAAGAAGTACAGTCATTGAAAAACAATGACCCCTTCACTGCCAAATCAAATGATTTCCTAAATCAAAGAGCACAGCCAACTATCAGAGAGAGAATCCATATTCTGCAAGCCACCATGTTAGGAAAAAAAGAGCATAAAAAATGGGGCATGAAGTATCATCATCTAATAATCATCATCCTTCTGTGTCCCTCCCCATCACTCTTTATTGCTACTGACTTTAGGGTAAAGCAAAAATGATACCCGTAGGTTGAATTCTCCTAGAGTCTCACTATATTGCTGAGCAAATGAGAAGTTTAATTTATTGACATATTTTGCTTCTTTTCTTGTCTGTCTTTTTTCTTTCTTTTCTTTTTTTTTTGGCTTACTGATTTGATAAAGGAAATAAATAAAACTCAAAAAAAAAACCACCCAAATATTAGGAATGGAAAAAGGATGTTAAGAGATTAAAAATTTAATAATTATAATTTTATGTCAATAAATCTGAAAGAAAAAAACCCTTAAAATTATCAAGAGAAAACATAAAAGGCATTATCTCAGGGGGAACAGTAATAATAACAATTTAAAAATTGAATATATAAACGGATTTCCCACCAAAGAAGACACTGAATTCATAAAGTCTTAATTTGTCAGAATGGCTAAATTAACAACACAAGAAACTGTGGGTGTTGGTCAGGATGCGGAAAAAGGGGAACCCTCCTGCACTGTTGGTGGGAATGCAAGCTGATGCAGCCACTCTGGAGAACAGTATGGAGGTTCCTCAAAAAGTTAACAATAGAACTACCCTATGACCCAATAATTGTACTACTAGGTATTTAGCCCAAGGATACAAAAACACAGATTCGAAAGGATACATGCACTCCAATGTTTATAGCAGCATTATCAACAATAGCCAAACTGTGTGTGTATATATATATATATACACACACACACACACACACACTCAGATAGATATATATTTATATAAATATATATGCCTACCTGGCTAGGATATTTCAGGGAGGAGGTGGGGAGAGTGATGGAGTGGCTTATCACTATCAGATTCTCAGAACAGATTAAGAAGCAACGGTAATTAAGCCAATTTGATATTGCTAAAGAAGTAGATGAGTGGAATCTAGAAATAGACCTAAATATGAAGTAAAGATAGTATATCAGGTCAGTAAAGAATAGACAGATTATTAATAAATAGTGTGGACTACCTGGCTAATCATTCAGGGAGAAAAAAAGTGACATCAGTAACCCCAATAAATTCCAAATTGATCATAGCCTTTAGAGTAATAAAAGCATAAAAGTTATACAAGACAGCATAGATGAACTTAGTATCATGAAGTGGAAAGTGGGAACACTTTCTAAGAAGAAGATAAGAACCAGAAGCCATCAAGGAAAAGAATAATAAATTGACTGTATAAACCCAAGAAAAAAATCTGAACAACCCAATGCAAAAATAAACAATGTAAAAACATCAATGTGATATTAAAAGTCAACTATCAAATTGGCAAAATTACAGCAGTTTGAGAATATTAATTCCTGACAAGGGAGTATACCACTATTCTTTGTAGGAATATAATTTGTGCAACTATCTGGAGGGCAATTTGGTAAAAATTATAAAACATTTAAAACTGTATTACTTTATACACTATTCCACTTACAGGAATTTGCAGAAATGCCTCAGAAGTACACCAAAATATATGTAGAGATACACTCATTGAAACATTATGTTCAAATAGGGGGGAAAAAACACTATCTAGCAAATGGGGTACTGGTTAAAAGAACTGCGGTCGGTATAACCTAAGGTGGAATACTATATGGCTTTGAAAAAGGGGACAGATCTGAAGAGACTAATATGGATTATTCCTAAAATATACCATCAAGTGAAAAATTCAAAGTACAGACAAATATGGGTTAGCACGAGTCCTCTGAGAAAAAAAAAAGATTATATATTGTAGTATGTGTACTTTATATATAAATTTTGATTATATACACACGGAAAATGTTTCTGAAAAGGTACATGGAAGTGGCTGCTGGGGAGAATGAGGATTTATTTTTGTTTATGTCTTCCTAGTATTAAGTTGAATTTTCTTATCTGATAGGGATTATTCGGATGGTAGTTTTATGGCCCACTTATATTCTTCGTATTTTAAATATTTTTTATTTAAGTGACCCATAGTCTTTATATGCATTGCTCTCTGCACTACCTCCTGGTTGCAAGTGCATGTCAAGGATCCGACCAAGAGTGCTAGAATTCCCTTATCGGGTTAATCTCATCAGGGCTGATGGGCTGATACAGAGAGAGCAGGAAGAGGATTGTGTCCTGTCTAATGGGATATTTTTCCCCTGGGGGTCAAAAGAGCAACAAGTATTGATTGAATATTTTGGCAATATACCAGTAATACTGATAATATTGATATTTCTAATAGACATATTTCTTCTTATTTTCCGGAAACTAACTGTTGGAAATGGCTTTGAGCTTACTGGGGGCAGTGACTGTGTTCTATTTGTTTTAAGTCCTTCCTCGGACTTGAGTACAGTGCTTAGCACAACTCAGATACTCAATATATACCAATAACTGTTGGTAGAAGAAATTAAATGAGAAGCTGGAAGACTTTCTCTATCCTTTCTTCTACTGGCAGCATGTTTGCACTGGAAGATAAATGTCATGTTCATCAATTTAACCAATGTATATTGTGCATCTTTTTAAACATAGCTATTCTTTAGAGTAATGGATCTCAGACTTCTCACTTCACAGACCACTAACATTTCACAAAAACAACTGAGAGAGGTAAATATAGGGAACCCAGTATTTTATTTTGTAATATAAGGTCATTTAAAAACATCTGCTACAATCTATTATCACTACCATGCCATTAATGAAAAGTCATTTAACACTGAAAGGAAGGAAGGAAGGAAGGAAGGAAGGAAGGAAGAAAGGGAGGAAGGGAAGGAATGAAAGGAAGGAAAAACCAGTCTATAATCTCAGAATAAAAACCAGTTTTTTAACTATAATTAGTGCTCCTTCTTTCATCTCATTTTCGCTCTTAAGTGGTGAAAACTCTGTCAGGGATGAATGTTGTCCCATGGACTGTGTGACCTTGGTGGATTACCTGGCCTTCCTGAGGTTCAAGTTGCTTGACCATAAAACAGGGCAATAATAGCACCTGGCTCTCGGGTTATTACGGGGATTAAATGAGGTAATGCACATAAACCACCTCCCCTTGCCAGGCCCACAGTAAGCATTCAGTAAATATCAGCTATTATTGTCCTTGTAGAGGAAGAAGATATTGTTCTTGGGACAGAGACTAAGAGGAAATAGAAGACCTTGTTTCTGCCAGGAACTCAGCATCTAACTGGGAAAAGAAATAGGTGGTGAGAAAGTGCCCTACTGGGCACAGGCGATGTGGATGATGAGAGGCATCGAGGTGTTGTGGGAGGAGGAAGGCAGTGCAGTGGTGTGTGAGGAGGTGCAGGGTGGGGGGAGCAGATGCCAGGTGTGAATCGCCAGGGCGGAGTGCGACCCTTTATCAGGCACTTATGCCCCAGGTCTGTGTCAGGTGCTTTTCAATCATCTCCTTTCATCCCTGTTCAAAGCTGTGTGGCTGTTTCTATTGTCATTCCCATTTTCCAGATGAGTAAACTGAGGTGCAAACTCATAAAGTGGATCAGTGCAAGAGAGAGGTGGGATTCTGATCCAGTTTTCTGTCACTTGAAAGCTGGGCTGCAGTGTCGACCCAGGCATCTGCCCTGTGCTCTTAGCAGTGCTGTGCTGTCCCTAAGAGCAGTGTATGCTTTAGTCAGGAGGCTAGGAAAAGCCATGGAAGGGGAGTGAGCCGGGTTTTGACATACCCTTGGGTGTGCCATAGGAGATACAATAAAATAGAGAAGGACTGAAAGCCAGTAGACTGCTTTAGAGGGAAACAAAGAGGACCCATTTTGTTGAAATGGGTGCTGCTTAGAATGAGTGCTTGTGTGCCCAGAATCATCTCTCATGGCTTGTAGCCTGGATGTGGTCTTTAGTGGACAGTGTATAAATGCATGGCTCAACTCTGAGGCACATTCTACTCTATGCCAAGCTCTGAAAAGTGCCCATGCCTGGACCACACCCTGAAAAATTAAATCTCGGCCTCTGGAATGAAGCCCAGTGGGAAAGATTAGGTTTCGTGAAACTTCTTGAAAAAAACACAAAATCATCACCAACAACGGCAAAATCCAGTGCTTAGTATTTCTTTAAAATGAATGCAGAAATCATGATATTACTGAGATTTGGGTCCCTTGCTTCCAAGATATCTTTGAGTGTCCTGATTGTATCCTAGCTTCTTCCTTGCCCTCCCAGAACACTCTAGAACTCCCAGTACATCCCGGCATTCACAGGGTATCATGCAAATGAGAGCCCCTCACTAGCTTCAAGGGAAATCTGTGTCTGGTCCCAGGCATCTTTTAAAAAATATTCCCTACTTAATTCTACAGAGCAGCCTGATGGAGGACTTCTGATCTCTACATAGCATCTCCACAGAACAGAAGAACCTCTCACTAAGTGGCCAGTCCCCCCTCCGTGGTTTAACATCTCCCAGAACATCTGTGCACATCCTAGTCATGTCCACCGGGAACACGAGCCACCATCTTGCCTCAGTCAATCATCAGATATTTATTGAAGCACCTGCAATGGGCTTGACCCTGAGCTGGATGCTGTGCAGTGGGAGGGGAATGAAAAGACCCAGTCCCCACCCTGAGATGAGTTCAACGTGTAGGAAAAGTTAACTTGGACCAATGTTGTTGTCAATGACCTCATAGCTTGGGCCATTGCTATGTTTTGCCTTTCCCGGGACGCTCTTGTGAGGGTTTTGACAAATCTCTCCTAGAATGAGGTAGATGAGAACTTGCTTCAACAAGAATTTGGGCAGAGTGATTTTAAGGTGATTTTTAAAAATAAATAAATAAATAATAACATGAAAGGAATCTTAGAATTATTAGTTATTAGGAAAATGTAATTTAAAAGTACAACAAGATACTTGTAGATGCCTATGAGAATCATTACTATAAAGTGTGAGGCCAGGATGTGGAGAACTGTAACCTGCAGACATTGCTGATGGGAATGCAAATGGCTGTGTCCACTCTGGAAAATATTTGGGGAGTTTCTTACAAAGTTAAATATATAACCAAGGACCAAGGAATTCCACTCCTATCTACCCAAGAGAAATAAAAATGTATGTCCAACCACTTGTATACGAGTGTTCACAGCAGCATTGTTCACAGAGCCAAATAAGGGGGCAACAACCAAAATATGCAAATGCTAGAGAATGAACTAGGGTTCATCCATGAACTATCACTTAACAATAAGAAAGAACACATTACCGATCCACACAACAACACAGTGAATCTCAAAGCATTATGCAAAGTGAGAGAAGCCACTAAAGAGAAATTGCTTACTAAACGATCTCATTTATATGCCATTCTGGAAAAAAAAAAATAATGGAGACAAAAATAAGATCAGTGATTGCATGGTCTGGGGGTTGGAAAGGAGGAGTGACAAGAAAAAAGCAAGAAGGAATTTTTAGAGGTAGTGGAATTGTTCTCTATCTTGATCATGGTAATGGGTATGTGACTGTTGACATTTGTCAAAACTCATAGAACGGTTTGCATTAAAAGGATGAATTTCCGTGAATGTAAATTATACCTTAATAAGCCTGGCTTTTTAAAAACTAAAATAAATGATAAATGTTAATTAGTATAAACATTCTAATTCTTAGAATAAGGACAGCTGCCAGGTTAGATGATGACCCTACAAGGAAACAATAATCAAAGAGCTTTTCACCCCACAAGTGGCATCAGTTCAGGTCTTTATTCCCATACATTATGTCTGCAGTGGTTGCCGAACAGTCTTCAGCACCAGGCACTGCTCAAAGCCAGGCTTCTGCACATTCGTGGAGCATTCCCTGGGCCACCCTGTCTGCAGTTGCTCCACCAGTAAGAGTGGCCTGCGTTCCCTGCTGCTATCTGTTCTCGTTCTGAGGAAGTATGACTTTCGGACTGGCACTCCCGCCCACACTCCAGGCCTCCCTGTGGGTCTCCATGGTTATCCCTAACCAAGAGGAGAATGTAATGTTTCGGGTTGCACCAACCCCTCATTTTAAAACAAAAGCCTAATGAAAGGGCAGGTGTGCCCGGAGCCCTCTGTGATTAGCTGTAATTCTTGGCAGAGTGTGACATGCTTATTCTTCTGAATTAGCACAGGGCACAAGGCATTTACCACGGTGCTAATTGCTATTGGATGAAAACAAGCAGCCCCAGTATGTGGGCATGAGGCAAGACAAAACAGATGCCAAAGGCATTCAGAGCCATACCCTGCGTCGGGCGCTGCGCCGGTGGCTGAGAACACGTTTGTCTAAATGTCAGTCTCCCGTGGGTAGGGTGTGGGGAAGCGAGGCTGGAATCCAGCGTGATTCTGGTTGGGTAACTGGGCAACCGCACACCCCTCTTCCTCCCCTCTGATGCAGTCTACGCTTGCTTTCAGTACTGTTCTTTATATTCATGTAGAGTTAGGGAAATAATGTGCACATTTTAAAGCATCTCCCTCCAAACTCCACAGTATATGGAATTTCCTCTGGAAGGGCAGAGCCAGCTATAGGCTGGGTTTAACTCATCTACCAGATTTCTTCAAAAATGCAAGTGTAGGAAAAATGACAGATTTCAGTGTCATTCGTTATGGAAAAAAATTTGTGCACATACTACTTTGTGCTTTTTCTTGTCTTCCCCCAAATCACCGTAGGCATATGGAAATAGAAATACCTAGTAAACCAAATCTTCTGAAATCTCCCGAGTGTGGTCATGGAGGCCAACAATAGAGCTAATATTACTGTCCATTTTTATCAACAGATATCCCTAAAGGTGGTAATGAGGGTACTTCATGAGTCGAAAAAATAAATACCCTTCTTTATGGTTCTGAAACATTTTATAGTTCAAAAATAAAACTGGAAAAAATAAACTGAGGGAAAAAATTCACTTAATGAAGATTAACTTATCTCCTTGAAGGGGAAGGGAAACTGCAGTGCTGATTCTTTAAGATTCTCCTTGAGTCAACTGGTCTGCTCCTAAGAGTCTAGCCCAGCTGCTCCTCAAGGCTACCACAGGCTGGACCAAGCCTGCCAGTGGAGACCTCTGTCAGGCAGAAAGAATGGCGAACCAAAGATGTCCTAGCAAGTGGTCATGCCTCAAAAGGGAAAATGCATCCTGTAGCATCCTTTGTATGAGGAAGCTCCATATTTTAGTGAATGTCCCATTTTCAAGGAGGGCATTCTAGGTTGTTAAAAGCCATAGGCCCAAAATGGTGTCTCTTAGACTGAGTTCCCAAAGCAGGGCTTGATATGTGATCTAATTATGGTTTCAGCCTACCCCAGAAATGTATTCATAACCAGTCAGAACTTTTTCAGTCAGTGCCAATGAGTCTGCCACTTGTATTCTCTCCGTCTGCACTCCCATCCCCAATATCCAACCGCCATCCCAGCAAAAAACTGAGGCAATCTGCATGACAAGACCTTTTGCTTTTCCCCCTAAGGGAAGGCCACCTTGACTAGAGTAATCCTTTTCTTTTGCCAGTAACTTTCTTGCCCCACTTTACTTCTATAAAAACCTTTCATTTAGTACCTCCCCTGAGCTTCTCCTCAGAGCCCCCTCCAGATGGGGGTTGTGAAATGGGATGCTACCCCATCCTTGAATCATTTGATAAAGTCAATTAGATCCTTAAAATTTACGTGGCTGAATTTTTGTTATTTCATAGTACAGATACAGACTGAGCCTGGTTAGTAATCGCCAGTAACCACTTTGTATGCCCAAATTCTACTTCTCCCAAACCTCAGCACTGAAACCTCGCTGCCCTTTGCAGTTTGGGTGATCATGTTGAAGCCATTTGTCTCCTGATTAAACAAGATGACCACCACCCCCCCCCCCAAAGACCCTGGACCCTTGGGCCTCAGGGGACATTCCCTAATTGCAGGCAGAAGGAATTTTGTATTCCACAAGAAACTGAAGGGAGAGATGCTTAATTAAAGTGCTTGATGCAATTGAAAATGGATCAGAACTCACTTCTTTTTTCCTTTCTCCTATTCTCAGTCAAATTTGTCCACCTTAGATTTTTTTTTCCCTCTTCAACTACACCATGCTCCCACAAAAAGACAATTAAGCCCCAAATCATGTTTTTGCTTTTTCATTACCAAGCACTCAACTGCAGGGATATCGTGGAGGTATAGTGGCATTGGACTTGGGATACCTGGGTTCAGATATCTTTTCTGCCTCTCAGTAACCACATAATCATGGCCAAACCTCTTAAGTGCTTGGAGTCTGTCTTTGCATCTGTTAAATGGGGACACAAAGATGAATATTCTTTCTTTACAAAAACCTTGTGAAAACTCTAGGTAATAACACCTCTCATGGTGGCTTGCACCTCATAGCTGTTCATATATTTCTTGAATTGCAATGGGACAAGTGTAGACATTATCTTGTTTTTAAGTTTGCTTCAGAAAGGGAGCTGTATAGGGGCACCTGGGTTGTTCACTCGGTTGAGCATCTGACTCCTGATTTCGGCTCAGGTCAGGATCTCAGGGTCATGGGATTGAGCCCCATATCAGGCTCTGTACTCAGCGGGCAGTCTGCTGGAGATTCTCTCCCTCTGCCTCTCACCCCACTCGTTCCGTCTCTCTCTTTCTCTCAAAAATAAAGAAATCTTTTTTTTAAAGGGAAACTGTATAGTCATTCTTTAAAGTGTGTAATAGTTCATCCCCCCCCCCTCCAAAAAAAACCGAGCAGAATTTGTAGTGATAGGGTTGTAAAAACAATGGCATCCAGAAAGGAATCCAGCCTGAGCTGCCTACTGGGTGCAGGCCCGCAACAGGTCGACAAGCTTAGATGCAAGCATTGTTTTGCTTGTAGCACCTAAAGGTTACATTTGCATTTGTAATCACTGCCCTGTCACATTTTGATAAATTGAAGAGCAACTAGATCTTTCTCTTGAAAAATTTTGATCCCCTAGCTATAAAGAGTAAGCAGTTTGTTTTCCAAACTGAGGGCTCTGATCACCACATCTCCTAGGTTCTCTGTTAGCAATTGAAAGAGTGGTCAGGTTTGGGAAATTCCTGCTGGAAGAGGAAGTAGCTCATGGGACACCCGTGCCCAGAGGCTGTTTACATTTATATCACTGTCCTTGGGAAATCTTGTTTTTCCCTTTAGGGGCTTGTGTGCTTTGGCCAGCAGACCTCAACTCCTGTGAGGACTAGAACCTGAACTCTCTTCTGTCTCCTGTCCTATCACTGCAACCATTTTTATACAAATGCCCAGAAATTTCAATTAAACTGGAAAAGCGCCATTTGGGACCGAAACCCAACCAGGGGAATTCCAAAAGGGCTGATAAGGTCATGAACCAGAGTTTCCAGGGTGACAACACAGAGATTTCCTCATTCCTCCTCTAAAGCACCTTTCAAAAGTACCAAACACCCCACAGGCTAATGGGAGTGGTCAAAACCACTTTCCTCCCACCTGGGTGATCAAAGTATCTCTGTTTATTCCAAGAGTCCCATGAAGAAACGCCATTCACACTGGCTAGTGTGCAGTTCGAGGATGAGAGAGCGCTGAACCCTGTGTCCAGCACCAAGTGAGACTCGAGGGAATGAGCCCCTCCCAGACAGCAGCAGCCAGTCTGACCCCAGCTCCCTCACTTTCATCAGCCTCTCCTCCCCTATGATTTCCAGATGATTCCACTCTTGTCTCCTAAGCCCAGTTTTTCCTTTGCCTCCTGCACTTGGCCTCTTAGTAATCAAAGAGCCGGGACTTCCTAAGATTGGGATTAGAAGGATCTTGGGACTTTATAATCAGGAGCCTAGTGTTTTTTCAACTGTATGGGAGCAGTTAGAGAGTCTTAAAAGACAAAAATGAAAAAAATGCCTGAATTTGGAAGGATGGGGAATGGGTGCAGGATACAGGTATGAAATTTAATGGGAACCGGGAAACCCTTAATTGATTTCTAGAAATGGAAATGGGCACCTTGAGGGGATGGGGGTGGAGTTGGGTACTCTCAATGACAGCCAAGTAAAAGGGAAATGTGGGAGAAAAGGAGGATGATTAATGAAAATTTGGGGTCATATGACTCAAGAAAATCATTCTCTGGCTTTCATTTTTATAGGATGTTCACCTGTTTGCCCAGCACCTCCCAAGCCAGTGTCAGCTAAGACCCCTCCCTTTTATTCCTACAAGAATAATTTAACAACATATTTGCATAGCAATCTAGAGTCTGTGAAGAAAGAGGTGGAATAAGAGGGCTCTGCAGCCAGCAGTTCCCTGGATCCTGTGCTAATCTCTCTTGCTGTTGCTGTAAAATTATGGTCTGTGACCCTAGGAGAAATGGATCTTTCCTCCTTTGGTAAAATCCCACCCAGAGGCAGGGGTGTTCCAGAGAATAAAGGGACAGGGACCAGGTAACATGTGGGTGGGAGAGGGAGTTAATCTTCGTGCATAGCTGGCCACCCAGGCATCCTAGAGATGAATTATAAATGTGGTTATCATTGAAGAGAGGCCATCATTGGGTTCGTTATCAGTTCTTGCTGTATAAAACACCCTCTCAAAGTTAGTGGCTTAAAACATCAAATATTTATTTTTTAGCTCACAGTTCCGTGGGATGGCTAGAATGGCTGGACAGCGAGGGTAGCTCTGCTGGTCTGGACCAACTCAATTGATTTTTGTGGTCTGCTGGTGGCTTGGCTGGAGCTGGATGATCTAGGGAGGGGGCATCTCACTCACGTTTCTGGCAGTTGGCCAACTGGTTGTTGGTCTAAGAGGGCCTCCTCTGGGACTTCTTGTCTACACTCCATGCAGTCTCTCATCCTCCCACAGGCTAACCCAAGTATTATTATAGAGCAACAGTGTCCAAGAGAGTGAAAACAGAAGCTGCAAGACCCCTTGAGGCTGAGGCTCATATCTCAGACAATCTCAATTCCACTACATTGGAGGAGTGGGGAAATAGACATCCCCTTGATGGGAGGAGCTACAAGGAGCCTGTGGTTGTTTACAGTCTAACACAGCTGGCAATCCCACCACTGATGTTCTAGGGTTGAATCTACTTTGGTTGACTATGCCACGTTGGACCACCACTTTTTCTCTTCGAGCTCCATTTTTATTTCTCATCACCTGAAAAACAAGAGACACGAATTAGATCATCTCTGAGGGTTCTTCTAGCTCTAAAATTCCATGATTTAAAAAAAAATTATAACTTAATAAGTATTGGGGATGATGGAGAGAAATTGGAAAACTTGTGCATTGTTGGTGGGAAGGTAAAATATTACAGGCCCTATGAAGACAATTGATGGGTGCCTGGCTGCCTCAGTTGGTAGAGCATGTGAGGTAAAGACCTCAGGTTTGTGAGTTTGAGTCCCATGTTGGGGATAGAGATTTCTTAAAAATAAAATCTTAAAAAAAAAAAAGAAGACAAAGGAAAAGAAAACAGTTGAGGTTTCTTAAAAAAAATTAAAATAGAACTTCCATATGATCTGGCAATCCTACCTCTGGATATTTATTGAAAAGAATTGAAATCAGGATCCTAAAAATATATTAGTACTCCCATGTTCATTGCAGTACAATTCACAGTAGTCAAGATGTGGAAATAACATAAATGTCCTTTTATGGATGAATGGATAAAGAAAATGGTGTTTATACACACAATGGAACATTATTCAGCCTTTAAAAAAATCTGCAATATGCAGTAACATGGATAAATCTAGAAGACGTGATGCTAAGTGAAATAAGCCAGTCACGGAAGGACAAATACTGCATGATTCCACTTATATGAGGTGTCTAAAGTAGTCAGTCTCATAGGAGCAGAGAATATAATGGTAGTTGCCAGGAGGACTTGCAAATCAGCGGGTGTATAGTTTCACTCATACAAGATGAATAAGTTCTAGAGATCCACTGTACAATATTGTGACTATAGTTAACAATAAAATGTATTTATTGTACCCTTAAAATTTTTTTAAGAGAGAAAATCTCATATTAAATGGTCTTACCATAATAAAATAAAGATAAAAAACAAATTATAGCTTTTATCTGTTGAGTATATCATGTGTCAGCACGGTTTTAAGTGCTTTATGGGTAATAACTCATCACGTGTAATCCTCACAGATATCCTAGAAGTCCCAGTTTACAGGATAGGCAACTGAGGCACAAATTGGTTAAATAACTTGCCCCAGGTCACAGAGCTAATGTAGCAGGGCCAGAATATGAACACAGTTCCCTGACTCCAAAACCCAGGGTCTTCACTGCTAGGCTGTGTGGCCTGCCTGGAGCATCACAATTCTTACATGAAGTATTGAATAACAACAGTGCATTAGTTTATTTACGTTAGGACTGCTCCTTAATGTATTCCTGTGCTTTTAAAAGTTCTTTTCCTGAAACTGAAGTGGTTGATCATAATTCTCCTCCCATCTTCCTTCTCTTATAACTTCATCCATCCATCCATCCATCCATCCATTCTTTCACTCAATAGATATTTCTTAAATTCACATAATTGTGAGAGTGTGTCATGACTAACAGTCATAATAGCTTGGCACTTTGTGTTTTCATTCTTGCCTCAATTTCCTTTCCTCTGGCTTTTGGGTTAATAATATTATACCCATATCACAGATGGAGAAGTTAAATCATAAAAGCATCATAAGACTGTTTATTTATGCTAAGCGATAATTATCCTATTGCAGTTATGCTTTTAGCTAGACTATTGTCCCAGAAAACAGATTTACTCTTTTGATATTTGGGTTGGTGATTAATACTTTATATTAAAATGATACTTTGTTTTATCTTTCATAGTATTTTTTAAGGCTTCATATGGTTCCAAATTTAAATGGTACAAGAAAGTTAATAGTGAAAGCCTCATTCCTCTGTTACCCAGATGGCCCAATTCTCCTACCCACAGTCAATGTTCTTTGGTTTGTGTAAGCTTTTCCAGAGCTATTTGATGCATTTATCAGCAAGCACTTACACATATACAATGTATGGGTATGTGGTTTCCCCTTTTAGTACCTAAATAGTAACCTACTGGGTACATAGTCCTATAAATGGATTTTTTTAAATTAACAATCTATTTTGGGAATAATTTCTCTATCTTTTATGGATGCATAGTATTCAATTATATGGTCTTAAATAATTTATTTAACCTTCTTGATGAAACTTTCGGGTGTGTCTAGCCTTTTGCTATTCTATTTAATGCTGCAATTATTTTTACACAAATCTTTCAACAAATGTGTAGGTGTATCTGTTGCAGAAAGTTCTGAAGGAGAAATCAGTAGGCTAAAAGTTAGATGCACCCATAACAAAGAACACATCTAGCACCTGTATCTTGGTTTCTAAATATCATTCTTCCCTGGAAGGGACCAGGACTCCTTAGAAAATGGGTCAGCTCCAGAACAGGAGCTGGGTAAGCATGGTATGAACCTAGGACATCTTATGATGCCAGAAAGTAAGGAAGAGCTAAAGAAGAATGGGGATATAGCAAAAGGACACAGAAGTCAGCTTGAATGAGTGTTCACTGACCAAGCATAAAGCAATTTGGTCATCTTGATAAATAAGGATAGTAACCCAATACAACTTACTAAATCTGAGTCCATCCTGATATAAATAAAATATGTCCATAGTCACAAAATATCTCCCCAAAAGATACAAAATTCCAAAGGGAAAAGCAGTAACTTGGCAGATACCACCATAACCAAGTGATCAAAATAACATTACCAGTAGTGGAGCAAACCAGTATCAGGTACATACTTTGGTGATGCACTGAGGACACAACATTACTTCTGTGCCAAAAATGCATACCTTCTATCTAATTATGAGGAACCATAATGAGGGGTGTTCTATAAAATAACTGATCGATACTCTTCAAAAATATCTTGGAAGACAAAAAAGACTGAGGAATTCGTCCATATTAAATGAGACTAAAGAGACATGACAACTGAGTACAACAAATGACGTTAGATAGTATCCTGGAAGAGAAAGAAAATACTTTGTTCTACTGTGAGGGACATTTGTTGGAGAGTGGGTATTATTTGAGTAAGATATGTGGGTTATATAATGGTATTGTGTTGACACTAATTTCCTGATTTTTTTACAACTTTTCAATAGTTAAATAATGGAATGCCTTGTAGAAAATTTTCAGAGGAAAGTCATTTTGAAAAGATAATATATAAGTGTGTACATTTATAGATGCTTATAGATATACATATATACAGGATGAAAGAGGGAAGAGAAGGGGAAAGAGATTGAGAATTATAATGCAAATATTTTAAAACACTAACATTTTGACAGTCTGGGTCACACCAAGAATTTTTTTCACTCTTTTTGTGAGTTTTCTGTAATTCTGAGATTTTTTTAAGTTAAAAGAAATATACATGCATTTGATATTTTGATATATTTTGTCAAATTGCCTGCTATAGAAACTATAAATACTCTCTCCCATCACCAGCAATGCATGAAAATGGCACTTGATATTTACAAAATATACTCACATACTACACCAGAAGAATTTATTACCACTCATATGAATAGGCAAGGGTATTTTCTACATTTTACATAACTGAAGCTTCCAGCAGTGTAGACAATAAGAGGAGTGGTTAAGAACACAAGGTTTTGAAATACTAATTATATGCTATTTCTCCCTAATCAGGCTGGCAAACATAAAGTTTGAAAATACTAAGCATTGGCAGGGATGTAAAGAAATGAAAACTCTTACAGTCTGTTGGAGGGAGTGTAATTTAGTGCAATCATTTTGTGAAGCGATTTGGCAATATTTAATACGGTTGAAGATGTGCACAGCCTGCAACCCAGCAATCCCATTTTGAGATATGTGTCCTAGAGAAACTCTTCTACATACACAACTGCATTCCCAGCCATGCAATTTGTCATAGTAACAATGGGAGACAAACTAAATGCCCACCAAGAGGCGAATGGGTAGAACACATTGTGGCCTTTTCCTACGATACTGTAATTAAAATAAAAGTATTAGAACTACGGTTTTAACATAGAAAAAACTCAGAAACATAATGTTGAGTAAAGAAAGCAAATTGCCGAAGCAGGTGTACCCTTTCTGTGCATTTTTTGGAGTGCTACATATGGTTTGTGACCATAAATATATATAAAAGGTGTATGAAATCTTTTCCAGGGAGGATATGGTACCAGCTTCAATAGAATGGTTATTTGGGGAAAGGAATTGAGAGGAACAGAGTGAAAATGCCTAAGAGGGAGATTCATCTCTATTTGTAACACTTTATTGCCAAAACAAAAAGATATTAATTAAATATGACAAAAATAGTATCATTTGTTAAATTCAGAGTACTAAGTCCATAGGTTTTTTTAGATAATTCTCTTTGCTTTTTTTGAGTGTTTGAAATATACTGTAGCAAAAGAAAAAAAGTAGGGAACAATGAATGTGAGCCTTAAGATTCAAAATCCTGGGTTCAGATCTCTAGCGCTTGCCAGTTACATAATATTGGGTTGTTTCCTTAACATCTCTGGACTTCAGTTTCACTAAATATAAAATGGGGGATAGTATTGCTTACTTTGAAATGCTGGTTTCAAGATTGAATCTGATGTATACAAAGCCCTACCTACCACAGTGAGCTAATAGGTGCTCAAAGCTAATAGTTATTACTATATCCAGTAATTCTCAACCGGGGACAATTTTGCCTCCCCCACAGGGGACATTTGGCAGTGGCAATATCTAGAGATGTGTCTGATTGCCACAACTAAGAGATATTAATGGCATCTAATAAGTAGAGGCCAGAGATTATGCTAAACATCCTATGAGACACAGGATAGATCTCCCCACAGCACAGAATTATTTGGATCCAAATCTCAGTAGAGTCGAGGTTGAGAAATTCTGCTAAATCAAAGTGGCCCAGAATTTGAACTGGACCTCCTGATTCCCAGTTGAGTGCTCTTGCTTCTGTAACACAAGATATCATAAGACCACAACCTATCTGTTAAATGACTTGTGTAACTAATAATGAGTATTTACCCTCATTCTAGCCAATCGGTTTCCCATTGGATAAAAATATAGTACTGAGCAGAACAATGGCCTGGCATATAAAAGGTCTTCCTTCATAAATATTTACTGAATGAATGAATGAACAAGTCAATGAATGAGGGCAGCCTCTTCAATTGTGAAGATCTAGTCACTATCCTTGGCATAATTTCTCTGGTTCTCTATTCATCTGAAATGAGGGTCTACTCAGTTTTCACTTAACATATATAAAGAGAAGAACCAAAAAACAAGGGAATGAGAAGTTCTCAGAGCCTGGTAGCCCCTATGAGAGGGGGTCTTCAAACAACCATGGACTAGTCTTCCAGCAGCCCTTGTCAAGGCACATCTGGAATTTGCTGAGACACAGAACCCTTCAGCTTCAATTTACCATGGCCACACAAAAAAAGTGAAAAATTAACCTAAAGATGAAGAGCATAATTATGACACTTAAATCTCATTTGATTCTAGCACAGCTTAAGTACTTACTGTGTTAATGCAGCGTCAGGAATAAATACAATTTCTTGCAACTGTTTACTCTTTGTTTTAACCCAGGCACTGATTTGGGGGATCCCAGACATTGTGGTCGTTCAGAGGACAACTATGAGTCCCTTCTGTCATCTTCTTCACCATTGATTTTGGAGAGGGTAAGTACCATTTCCTTCTGAATATTTGCTTTGGCAACACTGAAGCTCTCACCAGTTGCTTCAAAGGATATAAAATTTAAAAAAAGAATCCAGACATATTTTAATTTCTACTTATGTGTGTATATATCTAACTGGACCTAAAGGAGAGGAGTTCCCACAAACTGTATGGTATAGTAAATGCAAAAGGCACAGTAACTAGTCTTTGCTTCTAGTCCTGACTTTCCACCTTTAACTGGCTGAGTGACCTTGAGAAGGTGACCTAAGCCCTCAATTTCCTCATCTACAAAATGAGAGGTTTGGACTGGATTATTTGGAAGGTATTTCTCTCAACATCTTAATATCACACCCTCAGGAAGATTGAAAGGCAATGACTTAAAGCAATGACTTCCAAAAATATGGTAGGTGATACGTCTACTTCTATCACTGGAGTGCTTGCTAAAAATGTACTTTTTTCAAGTCCTATCCCAGACCTGCCAAGTTAGAATCTCTGAGGCAATAGAGCAGAAATCTCCCTTTTAAAGAAACTCCTCAGCTAAACTGGATGCACAGTAATATTTGAGAACCATTGTCCTAACCACTGTAAGCATCATTCTGTTTACGTGGGATGCAATGAGCTAAATCTGGGCCAGGCAGCAACTGCCTAGAATCACTTGTATTCATAAAAGAATTAACAAGGTCAACATCTGATGGCTGCTTTACCTTTTGTTTCTTGGCTCTGTACTTTCCCCTTTGGCTCAGTCCTCCCCTCAACACTTCATTGGCCAGATCTAGGTGTCTTGCATGGGCTCCCTGGCTCTCCTCCCCTTGGCTGCAACTGAATGCGAGTAAAATCCTTTTGGAAATGACCATTAAAGGATAGCCTCTCCTCTTAGACTCTCTTCAGGATGTGATCTTGTTTGCGTGTGTCACTCCCAGAGATGTCAGAGTTACTGCCTCCTCATCTTACAGTGGCTTCACCATTAGTCTTTTGCTCTGGAGGGTTGGGCTTTGCTCCCAAGCATGTCATAACTCTGAAATGACTAGGGGATGTGGATGGAGGTCAAATCATGTTTGTAGGTGGAACCCAGGTGGCAGACTTCTAGAGAGAAGGGACTGTGCCCAGATATTCCAAATCAAATAGCACCAGACCAAAGCTCCAGACTGGGAATCAGAAAAGCATTCGACTGTGCTGTAGTCTGATTCAGTTGCCAGAACAGCATCTGTGGCATTTCGGGCTTTCTAGGTTGTGTGCCTAAACCCTCAAGGAGTCACAGACAGCCCTGAAGAGACTTAAATCTTGAAAGACAACTAAATCCTGGCTTTGAAATACAAACAGGGTCTCCCAGGACTGCCTGCAGAGACTTCCCACCAGGACCAGTCTAATTGCTCAGTGAGGTGATGGTTGTTTTTCTCCAGAGCTTCACTAGATACTATTTTCTGGAATCAAACCAGGGGAAGTGGAGCTTTAAGAACATAGTGTTACTGCTGTCTGCTGTGGGTCAGATATAAAACTCTCCTTCCAAATCACAGGCAAGGCATTGGATGTGATGTGTCAGGTAAAGTACTAACAAGTGCCCCTTCATGAGAGAAGCATTCGCCCATAAAGAGCATTCCAGACAAAACCCACTGCTGGCCAGGGATGGATGTGTGCTTTATTTGATTTGGGGTTGATTTATTTGTTTGCCTTGCTTCTAGAACAGCATAAGTTGGATTTAATGTCTCGAATACTGAATCCAATACTTCTAGGTTCATTGGCTTGTTATTATTTAGCATTTATGAAGTATATGTCAATGCACTTGGCACTTTACAATGACTCATAAAAAGGCATGATCCTGGCTGTTGAGCATACGTTTGCTACCAGTTGAATTCCTCTCTAGGTGACAAGGATCACAGGACAGATCTGGATATCCTTTGCCCAGAAAACAAATATATATCTGGGTTTTTCATTGCATCTTAATCTGAAGAGAGGTGTGGTAGCTGCTGCTGCCATTTTGATATCAGTGTCATAATGCAGTAGATGCAACACACAGTTCTTGGCACTTGGGAAAAGCTTAGCAAACATGGAGGGAGGGAGGGAGGGAGGGATAGACGGATAGATGGATGGATGGGGCGCTCTCTCCTCAGTGGACCTATGTCATTTCCTATTGTCCCTCCACCTAATGACTTTATTTATGCATTTACAAACCTTGTGGTTATAGAGCTGGTTGACTTGGAAGGGAACTGTTACTTAAGTGGCCTTTGCAGTGGAGATGAGATCAATATATCTATGATGTGGACAGAAACATAATGAGAAACAGATTACCCCAAATCATAGGAACTTGTTAACAATATTATATCAATATCAATTTCTTGGTTTTAATTACATAAGATGTTATCACTGGAGAAAGCAGTGTGAAGGGTACAGGGGAAATCTCTGTATTCTTTTTTGCATCTTCCTGAGTCTATAATTCAAAAAAGAATCCCATGAGCATCATCTACACATCTTTGCAGGTACCTCATTGCCTACATCTTCCATTCCCTAGGCCCTCCACTAATAATAGCGTGCCCAAGTGTGTCCATTCAGGACTTCCAAAAAGCAGAAGCTAAAATAGAATTAGACATGTGAGAGAATGGGGGAAATGCCTGGGAAGCATAGAGTGAGAGGGAGTCAGGCAGGAAGAATCTTCAAACTGCCAGGCAGTTCTAACACCTGTGAAAGGAGAGAGGGAGGAGGGACTGGGGAGGAAGAGCCTCAGATCACAGGGAAGGGTCAGAGAAAAATCTCACCCAAGCCAACGAGAAGTCCCTGAGCAAACTTAACTGTGAGAAGACTCCCCCCTGAGGAAGGGTGGCTCATTTTCATACCTCCACCAAGTTTAGTCCTCACCGGAGCAGCCTGGTCTAAGGTCGAACCTGGGGTGAATCCCGAAGTGCAGAGACTGCTGGAGGCTATCAGTCAGCTGTGCTTCCAGAGCAGGTTATCTTGAAGGGAAAGCTGAGCCTCCAAGGCCATCATACCAGGCAATGTCTTTCTGTCAGTCCTCTGGCCTTTCTGTCCAGTCCTTAGTGACCTTGACCCCTTGTCCTTCAGTGGGACACATGTTCTCACTCCCAAACCAGAGTGACCTCCACCGTCTGCTGCTTCTACATGTATACTCCCTGCCTCTCCAGTGCAGTTTGTAAAAAACCCCTAGAGCTGAGCTAGCTGATTCATATCATCTGATTCATATCATTCAGAGCTAGCTGATTCATATGTATCATCCAGTATCAGGTGGCCCTCATTCCCCCAGTATTTTCCACTGTCCTTCTCCTGTTGACTTCGTGTCACAGTGTTCACTGTGTTTATGGAAACCCTGTTGCACTTTGATCGAGTACTTCTGTGCTGCCCACACTCTGGCTGTTTGCTGGATGGCCTGGCCCCATGAGCTCCCTAAGGGCTTCTCCTCTCACCATCTCCACATCTATAGCTTTCTTCATCCTCTCCTCCTTTCTTTAAGTGTTGGAGGAAGAAAGGCCCTTCTCCAATGCCTCATCTTGCCTTCCGTGACCTTTCACCTTGTCTGTCACCCCCTCATTCTCCAGATGTTCTCCTCCTTTTGCCTCTAGGCCATGCTGCTCTCAGTTCTCTTCCTGTGCGACTTACTTGATCCTTTCTGACTTCTTTGTGCCTCTAAATGTAAATGTTCCCCCAGGATTCTGTCTTTATCACTCTTGATTTGACTCTACACTCTCCCTTGACATTCTCCTCCATTTCCTTGATTTTGACTCTGCATGCTCTGCAGAAGCTCTAGGTCCCCACTCTAACTTCCCTCTCAAACTCAAGTTCCTCAGCAGTGTCCCTCTGCATCTTGCCAGAGCTTCAAATTCTGTGCCTGCGCTTCCATCCCAGACATTCTTCTCCCGGCTCTCCCCTTTCTCTTCATGAGACCCCGTTCTGTCACTCACCCGGATTGGAATCTTGTAGTCAACTTGACCCTCCATATCCATCCCTCTGGCCTTACTCTGCAGAGCCTCTTCCAGCCTCTCCATGCCCAGGGTCACTGCCCTCATCACAGCCCTAACTACCTGTCCTGTGAGTTCCTATAGACATCTCTAAAGTGGCCTTTCTACCTTGCATCTTTGCTCCTTCCAGGCCATAATAGTTACCAATGGTAGTTTGATTTTCCTAAAAGCTTAGCTTTTATTATATTCCTTTTGTGCTGAAAAACCTTTGATGGCTCTACATTGTGTACTCAACTCCTTCCTGCCTAGTAGCTAAAAATAATCTTCTCCCAACTAAGCTGCTGTGATATTTTATTGCCAAATGCCTTTCTTTTAGCACTTACTATTAACTGATTACAACAAGCTAATTGTCCCAGCTCTGTGCCCCACCCTTCACTGAACCCCAAAGAAATAAAGGTGTGTCTGTGTGTTTGTGTGTATGTGTGTGTGTGTGTGTGTGTGTGTGTGTGTGTGTGATTCTTGTTCCTAACCTGTTTCTCTATGATTTCACCTGGAGTAACTAGATTCCTAAAAGGGATATGAGAGTAAAGCATTCCGTTGGGTTCTACTCTTAAAGAATGTGGTGACTAAGAGCAAGGCTCTGGGATCCATTTGCTTGTGTTCAAATCTTATGTCCTTTGCACATATAATTTATCTCTCCGAGTCTTGGTTTCTTCATCTATAAAATAGGCTAATGATTGTATATGTGCCATAGGATTATCATGATTACTAGTAATCAGGTAATGCACATACCAGCCTTAGAACCATGCTTGGCACCAAACAGCGCTCACTGTTAGCTATTGTTATTACCATCATCATTATTGTTTTATCATGCTTGCAGCATGACATTATCCACAGCTTAATTAGTCACTGTTTGGCACAAGAAACTAACTTGGGAATTATACACAACTGGTGAATTAACATCCTGAGTACTTCCACTAGGCATCAGGGCTAATAATTTTTGGTACTTTAGATAACCCATGATGGGTCCCAGAGGATCCTAAAACCAAGAGTCTACATTTTTCCTAGTAAGAATGGAACTTTTTTTTTTTAACTTTTAGCTCTCTCCATAGTTTAATGTAGCAGCTTCCAGTACTGGACAATGGTAAGCTGACCTGAAGAAGAAAAGAAAGTCCTGTGGACAAGAAATCTAGTCCCCTACACATGAGATAACACACATGATTAGGCTGTAATTGAGACCAAGGACCTGGCAAAGATGGCAAAAGATAAAACATAGGGTTGGGGGGCTGTATTAGAGGAAGTTTTAAAAAATCAATTTGAAATATCAAAGTCAATTCTAACAAAGACATTAAAAAGAGGGTTAAAACCGGATAGCTATGACATAGCAAATATAATCAGTGCCATTGAATTGTACACTAAAAGTTGGAAATTTTATGATATATATATATATATATATATATATATATATATATATATACACACACACACACAAAGTAAATACACACACCAGAAAAGTCAGACAGCTAAAATATATAGCAATTCATAATAATGGTTTTATTTTAGATATGTTTTATATATGATAGATCTGTGTATGTCACTTTAGTGTCCACTGGGCATCTGTATGTACAAGCACTGTTCTTGGTATGTTGTATCATGATATGTAGCTATATTTTTTATGTGTTAGTACTCACATGATCATTATTGCTGGTGAAAGAATGATATTATCCAGGAAAGGGTAAATGGCTAGCAATGCAATCTTCATAGACCTGTGGGCAAAGTACACATGGTCTTAATTGAAGTACAAGAAAAAGAAGGACCTGACTTCAAAATTGTTTGAAAAGAATGTTCTGCTTTAAACTTAGACAACCAGCATCTATGTTATTGCTCTTATACTTAAAAGATCCAGTGTGGTCATGTCTTCCCACCTAACTGTGCATGAGTTGAGTCTAAGAACAATCACTGAAGAAAATTGCAAATAAACAGCAAAGTCACAACAGAACCTTAGATCATATAGGTGATGTCGCCCTCACTTACTGAGAAGCTTGGTTGCTTTTGGACTCCCCTGTATATTTAGAGAGAGGAAGGGATAATGACTCTGGCTGATATAAATGATCATCTTAGAATCTGTCCCCAACTCTCTTTCCCGAGCTGGAAGAGAAAAAAAAAGAATAAGAACGGTAGTGATGCTACTGTTCTTATTCTTATAAAAGAAGGAAGACCTTCTTTTAATGGGAAGGAGAATCAAGCAGACTTCAAAGGTAGACGGGTTATAATTTGGTTAGATATGGTTTTGGTAGCAACATTGAAAGCTTTGGTAGATACAGAAGTTTATTTTTAAAGTAAAATGTAATATGTATTTGGAAGAGCAAATATATACCATTTATAGTATAATTATAAAACAAATGATTATGTAACTACCTCCCAGGTCAAAGAATGGGACATTGCCAGCCCCTCAGAAACTCCAGCCCCCATTGCAAATTCCTTCTTGATTATACCTCCTTCTCCAATATTGATCATAGTTTTCCTGGATTTTATGGTCATCACCTCCTTGCTTTCCTTCAGGGCTTTGCGTGTGTGTGTGTGTGTGTGTGTGTCTTGCTTCTTTTCTTCAACCCGATGATGATAATCTTTATCTGTGGAATGAATTCATATTCTTTACAATCTAATATTCCATTATGTAAATAGAATGCAAAATATTCCTGCTGATAAATCCATGGTTAGTGCTGTGAACATTTTTGTCGCGTGTCCTGTGCCCATGCTAACAGATTTCTCTCAGGCGGTACTTCTTCTACTTGAGAGCTCATCACCATCCCCCAGCAGGTTCACAGATGACCAGGCTCCACCTTCAGAGTGTCTGATCCAGAGGGACACATGTAGCATCTGAGAGTTCACATTTCCAAGAAGTTCCCAGGTGATGCTGATGCTAACAGCCAGGAATAGGGACCACACTTTGAAAGCCACTGCTTTAAGTTGTTGGGAGGGGTTTGGGGTGTGTGTGCATCTATTCAGCTTTACTAATTAGTGCAAAACCACTTTCCAAAGTACTATCTTTACATTTCCACCAGCAGTATATGAGTGTCCCATTGTTGTCACACCCATACCAACACTTGATATTTCCAGACTTCAGTTTTTGCCAAGTCGGGGGGTGTAGAAGTGGTCTCTCATTGCAACTTATTTTGCATTTCTTTAAGTCCAATGAATTTGAGCACCAGTTGGCCATTTGGATTTCCTTTTTGCGTGTGAAGTCTCTATTCCAGTCGTCTGCCCAATTTTTTGTGGGTTATCTGTTTTTTTCTTACTGATACATCAGTTATATTTATTGAAAAGACCACAATAAAATTTTCATTAATTAATGCTTAAAACTTTTTACAAATCTCAGTATAGTTAATAGGATGAAATCTCCTTTAATAAGAGCAAGAATGCAGTATGAAATAGAAATCTTTAGATAGCCTCTCTTTTGCAAATGGCTTCATGGAAAATAAGGATGTTTTCTCTAAACAAGTTACCATGGAGAGGCCAGACCACATAGAGGAAATATCAACATTCTTGATACATTCACTGAGACTGTGTGTGTAAGCACAAGACCATCTTTAAATGATAATAATGTAACTGAAATAGATCATTCAAGAAAAGGAGAACTATTATTGAGGCCAACATGGCCATCGACACTTGTTAGCTTGTCTCTGAAGAACAAAATTTTGAGCAGCAAAAGCTTAAAGTAAATGAAATTGTATCCAATTCTCAATCTAATGAAAATGCTTTGGGCTCTGGGCCAGAGAATAGATTCGAACCATGGATGGGAATTTTTTCAGGGCCTTAAATTTAAATGACTAAAATTATTTCTAAAGTACCATTGTACTCAATCTTTTGGAATAAAAACAAGTTTTCAGTTTTTTAAAAAACTTCATTTCAGTGTAAGGATGGAATACAAGATCTTTGCCCTTAGGTGGCCCAGAAAAACAGACACTTCATTCTAGTACATACTCCACATGGAGTAGGTGCCTGTCATAGCCACACATATACACACAAACACACATAAACACTCTCCACATATGAATATACACACAGGCACTGTGTATATAGAGTATACACACCTATGTGTGTGCACACACATATAAACACACATGCACATATATACACAGACTATTAAATACATATAATATTATATATATATATATATATATATATATATATATATATACATACCTGCACACACACGCACTCACACTTTGTGAATAGAAAACCTGAAGCAAATATGCATATATGCCAATTTAGTATAAAGGGATGTTTCCATTCTGAAAACACTAAATATTATATCATGAAAATATCTCTAATCCTCAGTTTCTTGACCAGTCAAGAGCAAAGGAACCATTTTATAATTACTAGTTTGTGTAAGACTTAATTATCTAGGAACTCAAGGCAGCTGAAAGTTCTAAGAGTTGAAAACTATATCTCAAATCATTGCTTTTTTTTAAGAATGTCATACCTAAAGAGTATATAGACTTGTTTTAAAATACAAGCATTTAGGGGTGACTGGCTGGCTCCGTCAGAAGAGCATGGAACTCTTAATCTGGAGTCATGGAGTTCAGGTCCCACATTGGGTATAGAGATTACTTTAGTAGATAAACTTTTTTTTAAAAAAATGCAAACATTTAAAAGGAAAACATATTGCCATGGCTCTCTGTCACTCTCTGACTCTCACTCTCTTAAATAAATAAGGTAGAATTAACAGTAACTATAGATTAATCAAGAGATTGAGATCCCTATAACTGGGAAACACCTCCCCCTGCCCTCAAAGGAAGCATAATCAAGGTGCTTCCTAAAGCCTTCCCCTACCCACGGCATCTCAGGGCTCAGTGGGTGGCAGTGACCCAGCTGGCTACTTGAGGAGTCAGTCAGCCTATATTCTGTCTTCCCAATCCATTTGCTTCCAGACTCCTGAGCCCTGTGCTCATAACTCCAGACCTAGGTGGGAAAACCCTGCTTGGAAATACAGATTCATAAATCTGTGACTTAGGAGCCCTTTATTGGTTAAGCCTCCTTCCTCCAAGCCTCTGGCCATGAGGAGGAAGCCAGGGCCCAGTGATCACCATCAGGCCCTGGTATTCAGGACACTTTACTTCTGGGACATCCATGGACCACTGTGGATCAGCTCCCTCCTAGAATGTCACAACTCTGGAGCTTGGAATCAAGAGACTATTAGCCAGGGCACCTGGCCTAGATGCCCCCCTTACCGGAACCATCACCATAGAACCTCGGCTGAGCAGCCTGGGACTGCTCACAGGAGAGTGGATCTTCTTGCCACATTTTCAGAGAAGAAGACAGGGAGTAGTCCTGTGCTGTGACAGTGTCTCTGCTACCCACAGCTACCTGAGATCTGTATCCCACTGGAGTATATGCAGTCATGGTCTGAGGCCAAGGATCAAACCTTCCTGAAGTCCATGGATCTAAAGGCAGCATAAATGCATCTGCCATTCCTTCTCACCTTATAGGGCCCTTCCTTTTCTTACTCTGTAACCTCTTTAATTATCAAGACCTTAAAGTATTGGAATAAGGGCCTGACACCCTCTCTGATCATTGCAGAGTTCTGGTGACTTGTTTTGGAATAGTTAAATCACCATTAGGGACTATAATCTAATGAGGTTCTAGGAGGTTCTGAAAGAGCCCATATAGGAGCCAGCTTTGGAGTGTACATATTCCCCTCAACTCTCTTCAGCCCTTTTAGGGCTCCAAGTGGGGTCTTCCACTTCTTTCCATGGGATACAATCCTCATTTATTTACATAAACATATCTCAGATGGCCATCTCATTTGGGACATCTCTTGATTTATTCATGTATTTATTCATCCAACAAACATCGATTCAGTGTCTCCTATTTGCCTGACACAGTGTTGAGTAGTGGGAATCTACAGATGAATAAAATATAGCTCCTTCTTTCCTCAATGAGCTTAAGCTCATAAGAGGAGACAGACAAGTAAATTAACAGTCAAAGAACAATATAGTAACTGCTGTTAGCTCTGGGAGAAACAGAGACAGAAGCTTCTAAATCAGTTATCATGTCCAAGAGAATGGAGTTTGAGCAATTCTGGCACCCATCCTTTCTTCACAGAGTTTCCAGGCATAAGCTGATGAGATAACCAATTTCAGGCCATGCTGTGTATAACTAGGGCCATGCTGATGTTCGTGGCTTTGACATCCACCTGCAAGGGTAGAACCTCCATTCTCACTCAAAACCTCCCTCACATATTCTAGGAAGTAACCCAGTGGGGGGACCTCATGTGTGTTTGCATAAGTGCTCTCTGTCCCTGATCTCTGAGTCCTCTGCCGCAAAACAGTCTCTGAGAATGTGCCTCATCCTGCCACTGTCCCAACTGCTATGAGGGTATGTGGCTGCTCTCCCTTCATTCCCAAAGCTGGTGGCATTGCTGTCTGTCAGCTTCTCCATACTGCCAAAGCTGGGGAGATCCCATACCATGATGCAGGTTACTAAGGGGAATCTGTTGAAGTTGGGACTGATATGGCCTTGAGCGTCCATGTCTGCTTCAGGTTGAAATTTCTCACTTTTGTTCTGCCCTCTGTTGCCTTGGTCCCCAAGCGTTCCTGTCTCCCTTGTCCCACCACTCAAAAAGGCTCTGTATGAAACTAGCTCCTGAGCTTTTTACTTGTCACCAAGACTCAGACCCATGCCCTGGGCTTTGTCTGGAGGAAGGAGGAATGAAGGACTGTCTTCACAGTGGAAGATATCCTGTACCCCAAATCTGCCCATTCTATTTATTACCTTTGTCATTCTTCTTGAGTCAGGTTTATATATCCGACCTTCTCCTCAGGACAAATACTTTCCTAGAAGATTTCTTCATGGGCCACTCAAGTATGCTGCCAGTCAGATCTTTCCATAGCTCTCCAGCCATACCCAGGGGTGTGGAATTCCCTGTGGATGGCACTATTAAATTTTAGAGCTCTCTTGGTATGACGGGCAATGTTTCCTGTTAAATATGAAGAATAGGCAAGTGGAGGAGCTCTCTGTCCTCCACTTCTCAATTCAGATATTCTCAGGTACCCTCTAAAGAAGTGGCAGCTGAATTAAGGAGATGTCCTAGAGACCAAAAAGAATTTCAGATCTAGAAGCACCAAATATTATTGGACCAGCAGTGCCATTTCCCATTCCTTGCAGGGACTAACATACCCAAGATAGTCTTCATGAATATCCCATGCTAAGAAAGATCTAAGAGGCCATATCTGGCTTGCAAAACTTTTCCTTTCACAGGAAGGCAGCCTTGCATGATGCCATTACCTCCAAAGACTCCTGCCCATCAGTGTTCCATTCAAGCTTGGTACTGGGATGGGGCCTCACATCCAACTGAGATTGAATGTTTGAAGGACTGACATTCCTGAACTTCCATACATGTCATATCAGCAACAACTTTTCTGTGTTTTATAGGGCTTTTATTGTCAGTTAAATCCAGATAAGTAAGATAGCTGCTGAATAGTTGGATTCAGGATAAGTGAAGTGCTGCATAAATCCAAAAAGTAAGCCACTGAACAGACTATACCCTAGGAAGCAATGTGTTGGATGCTTACGTGTATTCATTGTGATCTTTTTCTCTGCCTATAGAATGATGGAATTGGTGAAGCAAAACGCAATGAAAGCTCTTCACAGTTTAGCATTCACCATTATATGGAAACGTCAATTTCATCTAACAAAGAAAATATTAGAGACATGTTCAATATAAAATGCAAATAGAATAGCTTAGTGGGCTGGATAAGTCAACTGTGTTTCACTTAAACCTACTACCTTGGCCGATTAAATACAGTTCCAGATCTTTTGCAGGAAGGATATTCTGATGAAGTTACATCTTATACCAGCTTTTGTGGCTTATCAGTTCAGTTGCCTATGACTCAAAAGAAAACAAAAATGACTGAGGAATAAGAGTGAGTAGGACACAGCCATAGAGAAATAAGAGGATCTGCCCCACAGACCTTCCAATACCCACTAAGAAATACTGTTATTTGCTCAAGGTTAATTATGAATAATGTGTAGCAAAGATTAATCTCTCATGTAATAAAATAGGTGAGGGTGAACCAATCCTACCAGGCCTGCCTAACCATTTCCAAATTCTGGTACCTGCTTGTGTAACCCGGTTCAGCTGAGCAGAGGTAGGCCCAGCCTGGCCTGTGATGCTGGCTCTACCTTGGTGCTTCTGCAGCCATGTGGGGTACCCAGCTCCCTTAGCTGAAACGCCACAACAGTAGACCCTTCTCTCGTGTGACCATCACACACTCCAGACTCTGACCTCATCTTCACCTCCAGGACTCATATGCACATCGTGCCCTGTTTTAGAATTACCCTGTCCTGTTGGATATAACCTCTTACTTAAATGCCACATAATCCATCATTCTCTGGCCCTGCCCAGTTCCTGCCAGAGCTCCCAGAGGATTACCTTGTTTCATGTCCCACCCTATGCCTCCACACCAATGGAAAGGTTGCTGGCTCCCGAAGTAGCCCACTTTATGCCTCTGCTCAGTAGGACAGGCTTGGTGGAAATTAACCAGCCCCATCCAGTTTGTCCAGCCCAGTTGTCTTATCCCATCATTGCATGATCACTTATAAGCTTTGGGGTTTGTATATCAGGTGGCAATTCCCTGTGTGCTTTTCCAAAGGAGCATCTTGCAAATTACTGCAGAGAACTACAAAATAACTGATCTCTTTTTAAAAGACCATTCCTTCTGTAGCTTCTGTGATCCTTTTTGCTTTTTATTACATTAATATACTGTGAGTATGATCTGTGTATAGGTATAGATAGATATTTTTATTTACATATAAAATAAAAAATATTAAGAAATCATATGAAGAAATCATACTCTAAAATACTCTACTTGGCTGTTGCTACTAGCAGCAAGTCTTTCTGCTAAAGAAGCTAACAGCCCATAGGCAATGGTTACCAGGCTATTGGGTAAGAAAGAAGGGGTGGGATACAGATGAAAGTTGTAGAAAGAGATTCTAGAAGGAAAATGTTGGCACAAAGGACTCTACTGAATAGTTGTGAACTAGACTTCAGAGAGCTGCATTCTTCTTTTGATTCTGCCCTAACTAGCTATGGAATGCCACACTGGTTAATCCTGTTTGGCCAATTTTCTTCTCTTCACAATGTGGAAGTTGCCCTAGAGCAGGTCTTTCAACTCCAATCTTCCATGTTTCTACGAATATGTATTACCCAGATGTCAGGGCAGATGGCTAGTTAGGAATCTAGAAAACTGTAACAAAAGCACAATTATCACTTCCCATTTTCATAATAATTTCTGCCAGACTTCAAGCTCAGCACTTTACATGACATTCTTATTTAGTCCTGATAGACATTCTTGGAGGTTTGTATCATGGTCCCTCTTTCCCAGAAGAGGGAACCACTCTCAATACAGTTATCTAGTTCCATTAAAATGGCAGCAAGAATAAATAACAGCTGAGATTCCAATCCTGTTGGAACCAACTCCAAGCTCACTTATAGTGAGACAAAGTAAGAAGTTCCAGAGCCTCTTCTCATCACTCATTATCTGAAATCTTGCCAAACTTTGTCTTCCTTTATACTATAAATTCCTGATTTACCTCTTTTCCTGACTTCTAAAACATGTGTGTCTGTGCCTCTGGCTTGTGTGAAAGGGTAACAATAGTGTCTTAGAGTTCTTCATCTCCTCTTTACCACCAGAGAGGAATCGATAAGAAAACAGCAAAAATGAACTTCTGAACAGCTGCTTGCAAAATAAAATGTAAGTGAAGATATGACCCAAAGAGGGCAAGATTTTGCTCAAAAGAATGGCTTTTAGAGACAGTGATATAAAATCCTCTTCATATAGGCAGAGATGCCTAATATGAGTCAACTGTGATTTTGCTGAGGCCACCTTTAAATCATAAACATTGGATTTGGGGGGAGGGTGGCAGTGGGAAACTTCACCTAGCTGGCAATGGAGTCTAAATGATTGCCCAGCCTTCACATATCATCAGAGAAAACCAGTTTTGTTTTTTGGGGGGAAAATGTACCATCCCACTCCCAGCAATCAGACAACCTCTAGTGAGTGGCAATTACTTATTTAAAGAGTCCCAAGAAAGTGAAGGTGATCTTTTGCCAGAAAGATGTTTCATACAAATTAAAGAATGGATTCCAAGGCACAATTGTGCTGTGAACAAGGTCATCATAGTCTCTACTTGTAAATAAGCAAAAGCTCTAATGTTTTATCAGTATATTCAGGTAGTAGAGTCAGTCTTCATTGATAGATTCTGTACTTACAAATTTACCTTTTCACTTCAATTTATTTGTTACCCCCACAGCAATACTTGCAGTGTTTTCGTAGCCATTTGTAGACATGTACAGAGAGGCAAACATTTTGAGTCCTTCAGTATGCACATTCCCAGCTGAGGTTGAATGAGGCAACACTCTGCTTTCTTGTTTTAATTCTCATACTATAGACAGGTGTTTTATTCCCTGTTTATTTAGTGCTACATCTTTTATGTTTTGTGCTTTTGGTTCACTATTTAAAATAGCTCCTAAGCATAATGCAGAAGTGTGGTCTAGTGTTATTAAGTGAGGGCAGGCTGTGATGTGACTTATGGAGAAAACACATGTATCAGATAAGCTTCAACCAGGCAAGAGTTATAGCGCTATTGGCTATTGGCATTATATGCTGTAATGCATTAACAATATATGTTAAATAAAGTGTCTTAGGGGCACCTGGGTGGCTCAGTTGGTTAAGGGTCCAACTCTTTATCTCAGTTCTGGTCTCGATCTTAGGGTTGTGAGTTCAAGCCCCACGGTGGACTCCACTCTTGGCATGGAGCCTACTTTAAAAAAAGAATTAAAGAAAAAAAATTTAAAAATAATGTCTTTAAACAGAAATACACATAAAACAAAGTTATGCATTGATTGCTTAGCAAAAATATGGTGACCAGCAGCTCAAAGGAACCTAACTCTGTATTTCTCCTAGGAGCAACAGTTCAGTATTTGCCAATTCAGAGTCTGTGTTGACTTTATAGAACATAACTACCATGAAAATTGAGAACTGGCTGTATTTGCAAATTACGAATTCTTAATGATGTGTTGAGCTATTTCTTGGGACTATTAGGGGACTATGGTATGATTTCATGCCACTTTCTGCTTCATGGAAGATGGGAATTTACAAAACCATCCTTATTCTTCCTGCTATGGTAGGCAGCTTACTTACTTTTCAGTTCAACCAGTATTAATTGAGTATGCCAGAATCTATTGCTATTGGAAGATATGCAAAAGAAGCATTTAGCAGTCCGACCTCAAGGGATTTCACCTTTGTTAGAAAGACCAGGCTTAATATGGCTGATGCAGCCAGGTCCAAAGGCAAATGGAAACATCTTAGAAATGGCAGGGAGAAGAACAAGCTCCCTGAGGCGTAACCTAAGGGAAACAGGCTATTTTTCTAATAGTAACCTTGAACTGTTAATTTAGTGTTTCCTCTAGGAACTCTGCAAAGGAAGTTCAGCTTTAGCCAAAGCTTCTAATTAACTCCAAAGTTTCTACCACATCAGCAAACACCTAAAGACCACCCCAGTGTTCATTTCTCGCCTAACAGAAGTCAAAAAAACTGATGTAAGTGAGAATTGCTCCATAGGAAATTTTTTTTTCAACATGGGAAATGGTTGCTGTATTTCTCTCATTTTGATTATTTGGGGGACCTGTAATCTTAAAGCTAGAAAATAGCATTTATGATACTCAGAATAAAAACAGCAATGTTAATTTATTAGGCACCCAGTATATGTCAGAACCTGTGCTGCATTCTGGGAACACAGGGATAAAAGTCATGGGCTCTACCTTCAAGTATCTCACAAATAGAAGAACCTGCTTATTGTGCCAGTGAAATAAGTGCTGTGGGACAGAAGGCAGGGGTAGGAGGCTTGTGGCAGCACATAACTCATATAGGAGTCTTGGGCAGAGGGTAATGCTTCTTGCTGGAACAGAATCTTGAAGGTGAAGGAGTTAACCAAATGACAAAAGTAGAGGTGAACATTCTGGGAGGTGGGAACATTGTATGAAACCCTTGAGGCACAAAAGAGCCATGGGTATTCTGTGACCCACAGCACAGGGTGGGAAATGGAAGAATTTTAGGAAAGAGGACTGGGAAGATGCAAGATCCTCATTGTGAGGAGTCTTGAAGCACAAGTTAGAAAGGAAGAATCCACTGAAGGTTCACAGAGGCAAGCGAAATAGTTCTATTTGCACTTTCTTTAGATCAGTTAGAAGTCATACAGAGAATGCATTGTGGGCTGGGCTTATCTGAGAATGAAGAGAACAGCTGGGCTGGTAGAAAAGCCACTGAGGAAATAAACCAAGAGGAGTGTGGTTCAAATATAGTGAAAGAGAGTAGTTAGAGAGGAATTGGGAAAGTTGAATTACGAGAACTTGAAGAGCAGTTGGCAGTGAGAGGAGTGAGGGAGAGGGTTGCTGAAGGAGGAGAGGGTTTGGGGTTGATGATGAGTTGGGAGTGAATTAAGAGTCCCCAAGCTGACGTCAGCAGCCAGATATCCAGAACTGAGTTCAGGAGGGTGGTTTGGGCTGGAGATGAGAATTTGATGATCATTTTATAGATGATTATTAAAATCAAGGTTTTACATTAACACAAGGCAAAATGTGTACAGTTGAGAATAGAGGAGGGCCACAGAAATACTTTTTGGGGAACACTAATATTAAAGGGACTTAAAAAAGGAAGATAAGTCTGAGATGAAGCAGCCATAAATGAAGGAGGAAATCTAGCTTAGGATAGTATCAGATAGGAAAGAGGAGAAGAGAAGAGTGTCATGGAGAAGGGGGTGGTCAACAGAATTTAAGTGTAGGGAAGGAAAGCACAACTGAACTGGTCATTAATAACCTGGGGAGTAGAAATAAAAGCAGAGTGCTTTGTTAGAGATGCTGGCTAAAAACAAGCTAGCCCGTGGATAAATTTGACTTTCAAGTGGAAGGAGATAGGAGTAGATAACAAAGAATGGAAGGTTAAAGATGGTTTCTGCCAATGCCAGTTGGAACTCAGCAGTGGTTCTTAATTGCTGGAAGGATGTAAGGAACATTTTCAAATTGCACATGACTACAAATGACAGAGCTTACAGGATGAAAACCTCGCACAAGGTGAGGGAATAAGGTCGGAGGATAAAAGAGGATCAAGAACAGAGGAAGCCTTGGGTGAGGGGTTCTGAGGAGAATATTTCTAGAAGAACCTATGAAAAATAATAAAATGGTATAAGCTTAAGAGTCAGAAGATCCATGAATGCCTCTTACGAGCTTTCAACCTTGAGCAGTTCCCTCAACTCCCAGAGCCTGAGTCTCCTCATCTGTAAAATAAGCTAAATACTGTCTGGCTTGCCTGGTTGTAGTGAGAATTTAACCAGGATAATATGCATGAAGAGCACCTTGGAAATTGGAAGACCCTGTTACAATTGTGTGGGGGGGTGGGCCTTCTTGCTGCCCTTTACCATTTGCTGAAGTGCCTTTTCCTGCTGAGGTTATTTCAGGTGCCATGGAAAAACTTTCTTCCATACTATATGCAGGGTCTCTCTTCTGGGGATTTCTATCTTTTTTTCCCACCCACTTGAGATGTGGATTTCTGTGGATGAATAAGAAGAAGAGTATTTTTAAATTTCTTTTAAATGTTAGCATAGCACTAATCACTAATGGTAATAATAGATGGAGATACATATGAAAATCTACAAACATATTTCTTTCTAGGTATTTAATCTTCTCAGTTACGGCCTTTGTAAAAAATCTTTAGAAAAAGATGGCATTATAGCAGGCCTGCTAAGATACCAGTAACCACAAGGCAAGTAGGCCATGCAGACATCCATTTCCTTCCCTTCTTTATTGTTTTAAATTAGCACTTCCCTCTTGGTCCGGAAAAATATGCACCCCAATTGATGTTTATCACATAGTTGCTAATATCTATATATTTTAGTTGAAACAAAATGTTTCACAGAAAGAGTAGGCATTAAGAAAGCATAAAATAAAAATACTTAGGTGCTAGGTATTTTTAACTAAAGCAAAGATTGCAAAGTGGCATGCTGTGGACCAAGACCATTCTCAAAAATATATTTTATTTGACCCATAGATTATTAAAAGAAAAAACAAAACACACCTTGAGCCAGTATTTCAAAATCAATATAGTTATATTTAAACATACCAATAGCTACCACCTCTTAAAACATTATAAGACTAGGCAACACAGAGCACAGCTTTTATTCCCCTAAATAGAAGTGAATGGCTCTGTCTCCACTTCATCTCAAGCTTCACTGCTCCCTATTGCCTCCTCAGATTGGTACCCACAGGTCCCTGTAGCATGTCAGATGGTATGATCTCCAGTATAAGGCAAACCAGTATAATACAATGGAAGAGAAGAAGTTTGTTTCCAAGGATAAAGTGGCTAAAAGAAAGAAAAAGGAAACAAACTTTTCCCAGCCCAAATACAAGGTGGGGAGTGCCCAATTCTTTGTTCTTAAATAGCATTCTGTCTCCTTTACAATGAGGCTCTGCAGAAGTACAAGTCAAATCTTCCTGGTGAGCTTTTTTTAGAGATTAAAAAAAAAAAAAAGCAGCTGTTTCCTTTGGGAAAATCTAATGCATAGCCCAAAAGAAAAATTTGTATTACTTCAGAAGCTGAGGCAATTTACCAAAAGATCCCAAAAGGCTCTTCCTACCCTCACAAGGTCAAGAAAATTTGATAACCGCTGATGGAATGGAAAGACATCTGGTAGACCACACTAAGAGGAAGATAAAGCTCATTTCTAAGTTTTATTAATACAGACATATTGGCCACGGCTGGTCTTTGCCACAGAGAAGAAATTCCCAAGCAGTGCATTCTTGGGCTCTCATCAAGTGGTCTGTTGTCTGTGGAATTTCCTATTCTCCAGCCCCAGAGCAGAAAGCAAACCCCCACCCCGGCTTTGGCCGTCATGAGGTTTAAAGAGGATCATTTGTTTTCATTACAGCCCCTTGAAACCCTTCCTTCCCTCCTCATTAATGAATTTCCAGTCTTTCATCAAAAAACAAAAACAAAAAAACAAACACAAAAAAGGACCTGACAGAGGACATGGTTAAGTGGCTGGCGCGCATGGCGATGCCGGCTTTAAAGAGAGTAGACGGCCATTTACTGATTGCAAGGAGGGGTTGATATCCTTGGTTAGTATGCTAATTTCGTCTCTTGCATTTAACATTCAGATCAGGTCTGTACAGGCCCTCCAGAGCAGCAGAGTCCGGGGATGGGTGGCTGTCTGCCTTGCAGCATTGAGCATTCTCGGCATGAATTACATAAATGCCCAAACATTCTCTCTGTTCCGACTTCATTCTCTTTTCCTCCCTCTCAGAGACACACACCGACCCAGAGCCACACATACACAAACACACACTACACGTAATGCCATCACACACACACACACACCCACCCACACACACACAAACACTATAAACACGGGTCTCTATGAATGCTGAAGAAATCCAACATAAGGTGCCCGAGTCATCCACGACTGGCTTATTTAATCCCTCCTCCTCTGAGTATCCAAGGTACACTGCTGCAGGTTGTATTTCTTGTGCTCAAGAAACTTACAATGTCTTAGGGAGTCCGAATTTAAAGAGCAACATGAAGAATAAAACCCCAGTCAAGAGGAGGACATCTTATCTATTGACCTTCCAGTCCCAAAAATCCTTAAAAAAAAAAAACCCCAAAAAAAAACAACCCAACTCCATTCATGTGAAAAAGAACCAGATAGCTCAGTTAACTGAACACCCAGAAAGAAAGAAGATCCAGCTCATTTTATTCCCTGGGGTCTTCACTTTGTCATGTGTGATTGGAACCCTGTATTAAAAGAGTCCTATTCACTGGTTTTGGACTCACCAAGCCACAGCTGGGTGATAACAGAAGAGGAATCCTGAACTATCTCCTGCATTCAAATGGCGGTTCAAATGGCAAAGACAATCACCTGGCACGATGGCCAGAAGCCCACTCCATGGAAAACTGAATTTCCTCAACCTCCTTTTTCCAAGATATTTTTATAACCTTGCAGCAGCTTCCTGGAGACAAACCGAGAATCAGCAGCTCCTCTTATCGGAAGGCTCATTTAGGGGTTGCTTTTAATAAACTGAAGCAATTTTGAGCAAGCAGGAGCTCCAATTAAAAGGAAAGGACAGGTTGGTTTTTACTGTTTTGTTTTCTTAAAGTATGACATAACTGTGTAACCTGGCATGCCGTGGTTCCTTCCTCTGGACGCTCTGGTGGTCCCCGGTCCTGTCCCCTGGTGCCCACACTATATTCCATATTTGGCTGAGGAACACCGGGCAATCCCTGTCGGAGGCTCCGACAGGAGTAGGGGGTGTTTCCTCTGAGCTGCAGACTTGATTTGCCTCGATTTTTTTTTTTTTTTTTGGCTCTGGTCCAAGATGTTTTCCTGTCATCATTTCACTGTCTTTTCCAGTAATCCCTTTTTTAAACATTGCCAACAATTAGTCGATTTATCTCCACCACCACCACCCCCCACCTTCATATTCACGCAAACACACACTCCACTAAGCCCCATCACTGTCTTGTTTTGCCTTGAAGTATAAGAAATTACAGCTTCTCATTAGCTGGAGAGCACGTTTGGAACGGCTTTGTGTTTACTCACTTAGTAAGTGATGCTGGCCTTTTTAATTATTCTCCCTCCGCGTGCCATCAGAGAGCAGCAAGCTGTTCCAGTCAAACCAAGCGACTGCATATCCTCCGCAAGGCAGTTGGAAGTAATCGTGTTTTACCTCACTGCTGCTGCTTTCTTCCTTCCCTTGTCAGCAAGCCAAGGAATCCCCCCAAAGCTCTTACGTAGGAGATACCAAAACTGTGAGTCACTTCTCACTCCCAGAGCGGAGTGAGTCCGCTGCATGTTACACGGAGCAGCAGACCAAGATGGGGGTTTCCTCCAAGCCACCAAGATCCCTGGAACCAGACGTCCGTGAACACTTGGTCTTTCTTGCTATTGCTCCCTCTTTCTCCTCCACCCTGGTCCATTCCTTCGTTTTTCAAGTGCCTTCCTCTTTTTCTCTTCCTTTCTGTGTCGCCGACAGCCGCAGAACCAGCAAGAGCTGGGTCCCTCTCGCCTTCTGTTTTTTTTTTTTTTCCCCCTGCAGCAGGCTTTGGCTGCTACCTCTGCGAGCTGGATCACCAAAGACACACGACTCACTCACAATGAATAATCAATACAGATATTGATCTGTGGAAAATGTTTGTAAATTCCTGAAAGGGAATCAGGAGCAGGGGGTAGGGAGGCTCGTGGGGGACGACGCTGAAGTGCTCGTGGCGGTAGGAAGCAGAACTTCATTTGGATCCCAAGTCTTGCCGACTCCGAGGTGACGGTACCGGAATGCGTGCGAACGAGGGGTGTGCGCGTGTGAGTGCGCGTGTGACGAGGGTGTTGTGCATTCTCCTTTCTCTACAGCTGCTTTCCCCGAAGAATCAAGAGCCAAATGGTCGGGAGCCCCCGTCAGTGCCATGTCTTGGCTGCGGGCCAGCACTGTTTTGTTTTCATTATCACACGCTACTTTGCAATTTGCATAAATACAGGGTTATTTTTTATCGTGTCGCCCAAAAGATAGAAAAAAAAAATAGAAGTCTTTGTTGTGTGCAAGAGAGGCTTGCTGCCTACTCATCATGGCTAAGGATTTAGTGCATGTAGAAGGCTCCAGAAGAAATGCGGCCAAAGAAGTAGAAATCACAGAAAGAAAAGATTGCAGGAGAGACAGAAAGAGGACTTTAAAGAGAACTGCAGGGCACTTAGCTTGGTGGAACCAAATATGAGGGATATGTTTTCCTCTGTGGAGAAGGGGTAGAGACTTAGACAAGCAAAGAAGAGAGAAAGATCGCCAAGGTCTAACCAGTGCCCTGCAGCACCCACACTTCACCCTGTCAGCTGGAACAAACTGTTTATTCTTGGTGAGAAAGGTATACAGATCATTGAACACAAGCTGCCCTCATCCAAAACCGAGAAAGAGTGACAGCAGAGGAAACGTTCCCTCTCACTGCTCTACGCCGATAGTTTTCCAGCAGGCAAGGAGTTTTGGACCTTGCGCTTTTATCCTCGCCTTCCCTACAGCTTCATCAGTTCAGCTGAGCTCCCTGAATTGTGCTTGCCCTAGTACCGAATGGAATTTGCACCCTCCCCTTGGCTTTGGCAGTGGAGATGAGGCCTCCTGAAGTTATACCCCCGAGTGGGTGCCGGGGATGCTCACGTGTCCAGGGAGCAGCACTTTCTTGCAGGAAAAGCTTCTAGCTCTCTCAGGCCATTGGATGTCTCCCTTTGATTTCCTACTCTTTCATCTCTCCCTCATTCATTCTGTTTTTGTGGTTTAGTAGTAACATCTCTTTGGGATCGTTCTACTCTTTTCTCCCATTGCTCTATCTCTTGCTGGCCTGGTGACAGAAGGGATGTGTCACATTTGAGATAGCCATCTCCAGTGAGACCTCTGCAAGAGGATTCAATTCCAGCACCCCCTGTCCTGAGAGGAGCTGTTCGCTTTATCAGGCAGCAGCAGCAGCAGCAGGAGGAGGAATACAAATTTTTTTTTTTTTTTTATCCCCTTCCTGGCTTCTGATTAGCTCCAGCAATCCAATTAGCATAGGAATTTATATCACACCAGGCGAGGTGCTCCTACTCATCCCAGCAGCCCAAACCCACTCATAAATTCTCCGGGTACTACATCCTCCTATGACACGGATTAATTACAACATCAGACCTTCCTGAGTAGGTCAACCAATGAAGGTATATGTGAATATCAGAATTGAAAAAGTGGTGAAAAGGCAGGACTTTTGTGCAACACCAAGGATGCGTGAAGGCTGCTCCCTACACCTTCTGCTCTGTGCATCCCTCGTTGCTCTCATGTGTATCAAAGAGGCCAAGTGGGCCAGAGTGGAGCATTTTGCAGGAGTGGCTCAATCATGGCACACCCATGTATTTTCTTCCTACCTTTGAGACATTTATTTTGAAACTTCAGGGCTCCTAGAGACTGACTGATTTCCTGCTTCCAGCCTATACTTCCCCCCAAATAGTTAAATTATTTAAAATGGCTGCATGAAGAGAAATGTCATTATCTTCATTGGTATTCCATTCCAGTTGGGTACAATTGTGATATTGTTGTGCCCTTATATCTATCTGCAACTTCATTCCAAATTTATCCCTGCATTCATCAATCTCGAGCATCTATCTCTCCATTCATCTAACTATATTCATTTATATATCAACTCTTTATTCTGCTTCCCAGTCATCTGTTCATCCATGTGCGTCTAGCTATCCATTTTCTAACCAGGTATTGATCTATGAATATCTTTCTATTATCTGTCATCTACTTGCCTATTCTTTGTGTCTCTATTAATTCATTCATCTGTGTTATCCATCTGTTTTTCTATCTATTCATTAATCTATCTGTGTATCTATCCATTCAATCATCTATCATTTGCTTATCAGTTACCTTTTACTTTGTGCCTTTTGTTGGCTATGATCTTAACAGAGTTCCTGATTCACATTCTCAATCATTTTTAAGGTAAATAATGCCCAATTTCTAATGAAGTCTATAAATGCCATCCACTTCATTATCTGTTCTCTGGTTTAAAAGTCTTATAAACTAAAGAAGTCAGTAAAATCACATGATTTTAAATGAGTTAAAAATTGCAAGGAAAATGTTTTATCCTGGATTCCTGGGATATTTTCTTTGCTTAATAGAAGTATGCATTTCTACTCCATTTTAAACCAAGGCTTTAAAAGAAGGGAAATTTCAGATAATGTCTTACACACAAATCTCATTCAGGATGTTGTGTCTACCACTGAGAGAACTTCATGCAGGTGATCCAATTCAACCAGAGTTAACATGAGATTATTTTTATTGTAAAGCAAAGCAGATACTAAACCCTAGCATGGTAATATGATCATGCTTGTTTGGGTTTATCTTGTACCCAAGTTGTCAGTGGAGTAGCAATTTGGGAACCAAAAACAGATTTTCCCCCCTCATTACTTTTATTCAGAATACATTCAGGTATGGACCAAAATTTGAGATTCAGCAGCTTCTCAGAATGACCTCTAGTTTGTTAGTACTCAAGAAAATGGGTCAGTGAGGCATTATTGGGTTGGGGAAAAACATTAATGGATGAATCTCATTTCTCTTTGGGACAGAAACTAACATTTGTTGCTGTCAGTGAGGACTGAGGTATTTGGTGGGCTTTTCTCTGTGTTTCCGGGGAATCACTTCCCAAACAACAGGCCGGGCCAGACCAGAATAGTCAATCTTAATGTCTCTGATACTAGCCATCTCTAATATTCTGTTAGTTTATAGCCGGTATGATCAGTTGAGGATTCAAGTTTGGCTGTGTGTGTGTGTGTGTGTGTGTGTGTGTAACTAAATCGAAGTGTATTAATAAAGATAAAGCCAATAAGGACCTCAACACTTCTGAAGTTGCACTCTTCAAAGAGCAGGCAAGGACCCAAGCCATGTGCCGTCTGAAAAAATGAGGGATGGAAACAACTTTATTTTTCTTATCATTTTATTTCCATGTGTTCCATCAACATAGCTTTCTGGATTCCATTGTAATTAGAAATGAAGTTATGTGATCTCATGTTCGAGTCTGTTCTTCTTTGTCAGGCCAACCAAGGCCAACTTCTCCATTAGACTTAGAAGACACAGTGCCTAGGGCCCACAACACTTTTAGGGGCCCACAGAAGTGTTTTAATTTCTTTTAAAATAATTAAAATGATAAAAATTTTGTTCAAAGAAAATGGGTTTTTTTTCCAATTTTTTTATTTTTTTAGTGTTTAAGTGATCTTTACACCCAACGTAGAGCTTGAACTTAAACTCCTGAGATCAAGAGTCACATGCCCTACTGACTAAGCCAGCAAGGTGCCCCACTCAAAGAAAATGCTTTAATATCAAACGTTAATATGTTTATCAATACAGTCATAAAGTAGAAGTTTAAATAATTTTTAGGGAGGAAGGAGCCCACGAAGGCAAAAACACCCTGGGCTACCACCAGCATGATGTGACTTTGGCATTCACCAGATGACTTTTAACTTACATGCGCTAAAGTTGGTGGGGTTAAGGAACGCTCAGGAGCCAGACTCCCTGGATTCAAATCCTGGTGCCGTCGGTAGAATCATTCACCTTCTCTGAATCTCTCCTTAACTGTGACATGGGGACAATGATAGTACCTAATGCATAGGGATGCTAAGAAGAATGAATGAGATTGTATGTGTAAATTGCTTAGCACAGAATCTGCACATAGTAAGGGCTCAACAAAAATTGTTATAATGATTGTTATTATTGTTACTATTCTAGCTCTGATGTCTTTGCTTTCATTGTCTGCCTCTCTGTAATCCAGCAACTATGACTAAATCAGTTCCTTTTCTTAAAAAAAAAATAGATTATCTTCTAGTCCCTGTGGACAGAAGAAAAAGGTGGTAATTGAAGTTTCCTCCCTACTCTGGAAATCAGGAAATTTTCTCTCTTAGAAGTAGTAAATTCTGTACTCTCTACCTGGAGCCAGATCTTTATTCTGTATTATAAAACTCCTCTAATAAATGAGCATCATCTCTCTTGATCGGAGATTTGATTCTTTCCTAACCTAAAACAATTCCTTCAAAAATCTTATTAAGAACCACAGGTTAAAAGAATATTGTCAAAACTTTCTCTCTCCTTTTTTCTCTTTACTTTATTATCCCCTCATTTTTTTTGTCATTTAACTCCAATTATGAGATGCTAAGTGCTTTTGGAAATTTCATTGTTAATATCTTCTTACAGTGCTATTAACGTAAATCAAGTTTAATAGTGTCCCAGAAAGTGTAAAAGCAATCAAAAATTCAGTACTCACGAATCATTCTGTAATTTCAGCATAAAATGTTAATAGAAATAATATCCAATACCATAAAATATCAGTAAATTCAACTTTAAATATATGTGATGGATTACTTCTCCATCCTATAGCATTCGTGGAATATTCTAGTATGAAGTACTTAATTGGCCAAGCCATACCTCAGTCATGCTAAGGCCTCCAGAAGTCCCCTCCTTTGCCTTTCCTCTTACTAGCCAATCCTGGCAAAATGGACAGCTCAGTGACAGGCATTTCTTTATCCCAGCCACGCAGAGTTATTTGGCCATCGGGAAAAATGACTGCATATCAGGGTGGGAAGTACAATTGACTTGAAGGGATTCAAATTAATGAGAACAAAGACATTTTGGTTCAGTTCTAAGAATATTGATCAGCAGCTGCAAGGCCTTGGCTCCATGTAATCAGCAAAGATGGCTAAGATAGAAGCCCTATCCTTGGGGAGCTCACATCTCATGAGACAGGCCAAGGCCAAGACACACACAACACAACAGTATTTCAAGCCCAGCTGTGAAAACAGCTATCATGCATGCCCGTGGGAAGGCTCTGATGAACCAGTAGTTGGTTTGTAAATTGTAAAAGTTGGCTAAAGCAGGTATAGTAGTCCAAGCATTTTAAACTTAAAACAACATACATCTTTTTGCACAAACCACTGCCATATTGCTCGTCTATAGTTTCCAGTCTTTGAAGTGAAGGGAGAAATTAGGGTATCCAAGAGGCTGTCAGAGTGCAGAATCTTTCCATTACAGTCGTCCTGCCTATTTGGCAGTTTTTCACAACTCACCTGAGTGTTTACAAAGAGTTAGTTTAGCTGTCATAGAAACAACATTTTTTGCACCCATCTATCTCTGGTTTATATTTTATTTAATTATGAATTTCATTAGCACGGACGACTTTCATCAAAAGGTTGGGGACTCACACAGTTGACTCTTAGGAAGGATACAGCTCAGCTGGCGGGGCCAGGACTGCTCAGGTGCTCCAGGGAACAGATGATTGTCTGGGACCACATGGAGTGCTATGGGCATCTGTCAGTGGGGCTTTCCAAGGGAATGGAGAGAGACTGTGAATTCAAGGAGTCAGTGAAGTGGATGTTGCTTCAGGAGTCTCTACTCCATAAACAGAAAGGTGAGCCCAGAGACCATACAATGTTGGGTCAGAACACAAATCCACATGGCCAATAGTCAAACTGTGCTAGGGTTGTATGATGTATAACACAGTATTAATGGGTCCATCTGACATCAGGGAGCCAAGTTAGTATCCCAAATACCCACAATTGAGGAACTTGTTGTGACTCTGACCTCCAGTCATGTATTCAAATCTCCTTAAACCTGACTTCATTTAGCCTATAAGGATACTCAGAAAAACAAGTCTTAAATGTTTACTCTCTATTGTAGACAGTCATATTTTCTACATTTGTCCTAAAAGAGCTTTCCTAAAGCCAGTACTTCTTCAAGTACCGAATGCATATCCACAGTAATTAGACCACGTTTGGAAGCACACTAACAACATGTCAAAAATGTATGCATACATAAAAATTTTAACTACATAATCTCATGTTTTCATGGATTGTGTCTCAGGATGAGGCTAGATCCACTTCAGTAAAATTGTGAGTCTGTTGAAAGAAAAGTATGAAGTCACAGTGAAGGTCGTACAGGAATAGGACAGAATCATGAAGGTGACAGTCAAATGATTAAAGTTTAGGAAAGCCAACTGAAGGTTTAAGAGGGATTTCTAAGTTCAAGTATTCTACAATTCAGCCCTTACACCATTCAGACTTCTCCAGCAGAAGGCTCTGGAAGCCATACATAGTCTGTGTTCATGTAACGCAACTCACCTTCTTGGTTTTGTGCCTATTTTCCATGCCTTACAATCTATATCCATTTGATTGAAATATTGGGGCTTGCACTCAGAGGCTTGCATTTTAAAAACACCCAAGAGACCTCTTTTTAGCAAAAAATTCTGAGTGGTTGGTACAGCCTTTCATCGGTCTGCCAACATAGAGTCCTTTTTCTTACAAACAAGACTCTGTTGGCCGCGGTTCTACAAAAGCTCCTCTTTCTTCACGGGCCACACCTGAAGATACAATGCAAGCCACTTAGAAGCAACACTTGAGGAATATTGCTTATTTGAGTTGACTTGTCTTGCTTAGGTGAGGTCGACCTGCTCTCTGTGATTCTGTCCTTGGAAATTTCCATGTCAAGCAAATTGATACAACTACATAGCAGCAACCTCAAAGCTCAATATGTAGCTGATTTGAGCACGAAAGATTTCTGAGCATTTTGTATACATGTTGTGCTGCTAAATCCACCTTTTAGTTTGCATTTTCTTACAGTGTAAGGGAAAGTAATACTTTAAAGCCATGTATTTCCAACATGCCTTTTTGTATTGTCAATCTTAGGGTATGACACTCCTATGAGGAGAGATTATTCACACCTGGTAAGTATCTTGTTCATCTTTAGGAGATAATTATAACCATCAGTGATGACTTCAGTATACTTGGTGTTGAGGAGCATAAGAAAAGATGTGAAAGGTTTCTGGGAGACAATCAGACATGTGGGGGAGAAAAAGATGATATCACTGAGTTATGTATAAGAGAGAAAAGTTTAGAAAAACCTGAAAATCCAAAAATAGGAGTTCTATTAAATAAAATATAACTTATCCATATAATGATATACTGCACGACCATGTTGTGAAGTGATATTTGGAAAATATATACAATATATACAATACATGAGTAAGTGATTTTTTTTAAAAAAAAATCAAAAACAGCATAGATAGGAGATCCCAATTTTTATTTTTCAATCTATAAAAAGATGCAACCCCAAAAGTAAAATATTTAAAATATATACTGATACGCAAACAATCTGTAAAAAGAAAATAAATACTTACATATAAAAGCATATAAAATGTCAAGATTGTTTAACTATGAACAAAAGTATTAACAGGATTCTTCATTTTTTTCTCTCTCTCTTTTTTATATTTTCCAAATTGTCTATGATGGTCCCATAACTGTTTGTGAAAAAATCATAAGTATAGATATATAGTTATAAATATATATTACAAGGCAAGACAGAGATAGTATCCTGACATACCGAATTACTTTTGTTTATGAGGCATTTGGTTTTAATGCCACCAATTTTTGTAATCCTAGAAGCATGTTTATCTAGTAAACCCTGTTTTCCATTATGATCATAGTCATGGGTTGGGATGTTGTGATTAGTCAAATCTTCTTAGAAGTATCCCACATGGAGTACCAGCTTTCAGAGAATTCAAATACAAGTACAACAAAACTAGGCAATATCAAAAATAATTTAATCATTCTGTGTTGATTCGGAAGGAATCTTATAATCCCTTAGTGCTCCAATATTCTTTTCATTTGGAACATCAGTGACCTCTGAGCAGAGGAGACATAGAGGTAAGAGTTAATGTGTCCAGTTCAGTGCCCAGCTCAGCATCTCCCCAAAGAATTCCTGGCCCATCCGTCACACTGAGGTGATGTCATCCCATCTCTCTCTGAGGTCTTGGGTTTTTAGTGTATACCTCATCCTATGACATTCTGTCAGCTCTTTGCCTGCCTCTGGTCTCCCAGACCCTCATCCTGGACTCCCTAAGGCCCCATATCCTGACCAAGAAGGAAAGCATAGCCTCAAGCGCAATCTTCTAGGAAGGTCAAAATTAAGTCATATCCAGGACCTCAGATATGATAGTTCAGTTACAACAATGGGGTTCTGTTATGCTTCCTTGTTCCTAGTGAATTCTAAGGTTCAGTGGCCCCAGGATCAACCTTTGAATTTCTATTTTAGTTCATTTGGGTGGCTATAACAAAAATAACATGAACTGAGTAAGTGACTTATTTCTCATAGTTCTGGAGGCTGGGAAGTTTAAGATTAAGACACCAACAGAGTCAGCATCTGGTTGGGGCCCACCTCCTGGCTCATAGTTGGTCCTCTTCTCACTTTGTCCTCACTCTGAGATCTCTTTTATAAGGGCACTAATCCCACTCTGGAGGGTTCTACCCTTATGACCTAACACCTTCCAAAGGCTCTAATACCATCACTTTGGGGATTAGGTTTTGACATATAAATTTGGGGGAGAGACAAACGTTTAGTCTATAGTAATTACCTTGCTGTTGGAACAATGCTTCTGGACTACAGCCTTGCCCCATTTAGCATATGCCCAGAAATTCCCTAGAACATTCTTGTTCCATACCACATCCTCCTCCTCACACACAAGCACATTCATTCACAGTGTTCCACTAAAAAAGGTCCAGGGACTTTGCTACCTACAGAGCATCGTTATGAAAATTAGAAGATAGAGACCATTCTTAGAAGACAGACAGACAAAACCAAACCCTTCTGGGTAAACACAGCTGCACAGTCCCTTCATGTGGCAAGCAGAACACAGGGCACATACATTTCAGCCCGTGGCAGTTCCCATAGGTAAGTATCTTTGTGTAGAACAAACACTACACAATAAACAGCAGCAATGAGGGATTACACAGTCAAAGAATTTCAGAAAATACTGTATAGAGTGGCTGGCCTCTTAGAGGTTCAAGATGCACATGGTTATTTTTAAAGGCTCTGCAAAGAACTGAATACCAAGACCTATTTAACTTCCTTGAACCTAACCTTTGACTGCATCTCTCAGACTTAACTGTCAGTGTTAAGTCAGTCAGCCCACTCCTTTTTTTTTTAAATGGTTTACAATTCACCTAGCTTTCTCCCAAATATATTTTCCAAAGGAAATCCTGACCCATTTTCCTGGAACCCTACTAACCACAGAAAGCAGCCTTCAAGCTCTCACCAATCTGGACTCCTGGTTAGGGTCAGTCCAGAAGCAGCCATCTCAGTACTCCCTACTCTGTGTCTTATGGGCCATGCCCTTCATTTCAGGCTCTCTTCTCACTAACCATTTGTCAAAGCAGTGATATGATTTGAAATTGTAATGTCTCTCAGACAAATGACCTCACAGGTCCAACAGGGTCCTAGCTGTCAACTGGGCATGCCTTAGGTGCCTGTTCTGCCCCAGTCCACAGATTTTACCCAGGACTAATTCCCTCTTGGTTCCACAGTATGCCCTATGCATGGATCACCTACGTTGTCCCCTAATTATTTCATATAATTCTTTCATCATTTCTAGTCTACCCACACAGAGCCCTTAGAAGCAAGGACATGAACTTACCAAGCAATATTGATTGAGTGCCTCTGGTATCAGTATATGTTGAAAGTCTACTGAGAGTAAAATATGTTAATAACATGACTCGTCAAAAATTGCAACAACAACATTAGAGTTGTATGTTGTTCGTATGAATTTCTGTTTTGTGAAAAGAAAATCAGGGACACCTGGGTGGTGCAGTCAGCTAAGCATTGGATTCTTTGTTTTCAGCTCAGGTCATGATCTCAGGGTTGTGAGACTGAGCCCCGCATAGGGCTCCGTGCTCAGCACGGAATCTGCTTGAGATTCTCTCTTCCTCTCCCTCTGCCCCTCCTGCTCTCTCTCACTCTCTCTTACTCTCTCTCTAAGATAAATCTTAAAAAAAAGAAAACAAGAAACTCAGATCAGATCCAAGAACCCAAATGTCCATCAACAGATAAATGCATGAACAAAAGACAGTACATCCATGCAATGGAATATTATTCAACCATAAAAAGGAATGGAATAGCAACGTATGCTACAACATGGATGGAACCTTGAAAACATTATTAGATGAGGTAAAAGAAACCAGACACAAAGGGCCGCATATTATGTGATTCCATTTTTTTATGAAATAGCCAGAAAAGCAAATCCATATAAATACGGAAAGCAGACTTGTGGTTGCCAGGAGCTAGGAAGGAAGAGGAAATGGCAAGAGACTGCTAATAGGTACAGGTCTTTGATTTGGCGTGAGGAAAAGGTACTGGAACTAGAGAGTAGTGATGGTTGCACAAGCTGTGGGTGACCTAATGCTGCTCCACTGTACACTTAGAATGGTTAGGATAATAACTTTTATGTGGTGTGTCTTTACCACAATAAAATACTGTAAAGATGCTTACAAAAATTAGTTGGTCATTCCCTGGAGCTGGCTCAGGATTCTTTTCCATAATCCTCACCCATAAAGTTTCATTGGACAGGTTACTCGCTGCTTCTCTATTGTGAGATTTTGGGATTGGAATTCTTTTAAGTTGTGTAGGCCAAAGCATACTGAGTAGTTTTCCTGTTCCTTATTTAGGTGTGGTTATAACACATTACAGAATTTTCTGGTGTGCTATCTCTAGCCTCCTAATGTGTATAAATCTAGGTAAGATCGTGCTGTATTAAGTTCCCTTTTGAGTACCCCATTCTGCAGGATGAGCGATTCTAAAATGGTGCTAAAGATGGCTGACCTGAGGAGATGCAAGAGTTGGGGGGGAGACATGGAAGGATGGAGTGACATAAAAGTCTTTCCTCTCGGAATCAAACTGAAAGAAACCATAACTTTTGTACTCTAGAAAAGGCTCATGGACAGTATAAATCCTATAATATAAATATAAATCACCAGCCAATTTTTTTTTTTTTTTTTTTTTTTTTTAGTCTTGGCATCTATAGGTTAAAAGAAATTGGATTTTTTTTTTTAGGTTAACTACAAAGCCACCAGCAGGGGGAAGTGCACAAAGGGATGTCAGGACTGCCTTGGGGCCCCAAAATATCCTGGGCTCCTCTGTAAACAGGGGGGTTTCTTTTGTTCCTTCAGTAGAAAAAAAATAGTCCTATTGTGAGGCTGTGAGAGAAACAACCTTTAATCCTTGCAAAGCCCAATAATATTATGTATATTGACTAAAACCCCGTAGAGTGGGCCTGACAGGGTTTTTTCATTACCACGGTACATTGTAACCTAGCTACCTTTGAAAAGTAACCAACATCGAGAGGCACTTGACATTTGCAAAGTATTATGGGTGTCCTCTCTATGTCCTCTCAAGTTCCCAAATTTACAATGGTCTTAATTTAAAAGTTAAGCCAGGGGATCAATTGCTTAGTGTAGGGCCAGGCTGCCCTTTTTAAAACAAAACAAAAAGTACCGAACCCCCGTGGGCCAGTGTGACCTGCCTCCCTCATGTGGCTCAGGTTTTGGTGGGTTGCACGCTGTCTTGTGTTTAATTTTGAAGGAAGGTTTCTGACCCCAACCGGACAGTCATGTTCCACTCCTCCAGGTGTTGCTGAGACGTACGAAGGCAGCAGCAGCTGGTAATGAGTTGGTGAAAATGAAAAAGGAACATAAGTAGCTTCTTTAGCAAATCCCCTGGAAATGACACAGAGCCTTGAGGATCGATAGCATCGATCTATCCCAGGGCTACAGCCGTGTTCCATCTGACTTGTCTGCAACAGTCAGTCCAAGGAAAACAGCAACATTATTATGGGCAAAACTGTGACCAAATCAACTGGGAAAATCAAACTCCGGCCTGCTTTCGGCTCCCTCTATTTGGGCAGTGGCCATGGGTCAACATTAGAGCAAGGATCAGGCTGAAATCCCAAGGGAGAACTTAAGTGGGTCATGGCCTTCCTTTCAGAACATATCTTTATGACCTTCGATGATATTTGCACCACTGTCTGTCTCCTACTGAAACCCAAATCAGTGTGTAAACCTAGACTCCTAAACTGGGAAACTGAGGAGTCTAAGTTACATTTTTAAAAATGTTCAGACAACGTTTGAGTCTGTTGTAAGCAAATGGTCTATTGATGTTTCCAGTCAAAACCAGGCAGGTTGTAATCATTGCTAAGTAAATCCAATTTGTTTACTATAGGCTAGGGCTGGCACTATGAAGATGAATGGACTGATTCTTAACTCTGGAGTTCAGTCTTCCCAGGGAGAGAGATACAATACTAGTGATATCCAGTAGGATGAGTACTTTTGTAGCCAATCATGGAAGTGCTCTAGAAACCCAAAGGAGGGGAACCAATCAGGTCAGGAAGGTTTTACAGAGAGACTGACACTCAGGATAGAGCTCAACTGGGAGACGCCTTGAGTGCCGTGGTAGAAAATTTAGATGTGCCTTATAAGCATCAAAGAGCCATGAAACAAGGGACTAATAAAATCACATGACAGTTTTGGAAAGATAATTCAGGGGGCAATTGTACCAGTCAGCTATTGCCACAACACTGCTGTGTAACAAACCTTCCCCAAACATAGCATCTTAAAACAGCGAACATTCTTTTTTTTTCCCCCTTGTGTGAGCTGGCTTTGGCTCTGCTGTGCTTGTGCAGGATCAGCTGCGGTTGGCTCCAGGGTATGAGATGGGTTCAAGTTAGCTCCAAGGGTCTTGTCGTTCTTCTGAGACCACGTGGTTATCCAGAGCATACTAGTCTCATGCAGACTAACAGAGCCCCAGAGCAAGAACAAAAGGACGCAGTGCCTCTTGAGCCCAATCGAATCACACGGTTGAGTCGCCCAGCAACGCAATAAGGAAATATCCTCCACTTTTTGTGGGAGGAACTGCAAAGTCACAAGGCAAAGGGTAGAGATGTGGAGTTCTAATACACAGAGGTCAGGAAGAATTGCAAACAGTGATTCATTCCACCATACCAGGAAGAGGACAAGCTGGGGGTGGAGAACCATTGGCGGCTTATGATATGTTGAGTATGGTCCATGTAAAACAGACGGAAGCAATTCACTGAGTGACACAGAGAACTTTTCTGAAACTAGAGTCCAACCAAGTTGGCCTCACCCATATATTTAGAACAGGGAGAAAACTCTAGCTAGAACATTATTAAATGGCTGGTTGAAACATTTAGGAATTCCCGGTTGAATTATAGTCTTGGCAGCAGCTGCCTTCCAGATCCATCTGGTTTGAATTGGCAAAACTGCAGCTGTGCTTGTTGGTATGGGTAAGCCTTTCTTTTGAGTAATGGGCCTGCATGGAAGGGGTGGAGAAAGGGAAGAGAAGGATGAGGCTGTTGTCATGAAAAATGGGTAGAGAGAACAACAGAGCTACTACTGTTTTGCTCAGCAGCAGGGAAGTGGGCCTGTGGTTCTGGACTGGAGGACAGATTCTTGTAGGATTAGTGGGTCCCTTCTGCAGTTCTGGAGCTGTCATACCCAGTAGATGCTGTCACATCACATACTTGGGTTATGAATTGATTGTTTCGCTTTTATGGGGCTGGTATAATTAGTTTCACATTTTTAATTTATAGCATCAGCTAAGCTTTTTAATCCGTTATTTATGGCAAAGAACTGAGAACTAAATTGCCTCCTGCCCCCCTCACAGAAAGCATTTCAGTCCCACAGTTTGGTATCAGTTGTTTGGCTAAGACATGTGGCCTCCTTAAAGGAAAACTTTTCTCACAGAGGAGTTGCTGTGGCTTCTTTGCATTTCTTCATGTTGCAGTTCTGGAAACCCTGGGGGAGAAAAACCCTCAAATGTTTAAATGGAGTAATGTTTCTCTAAAGCACTGCTTGAGGAGAAAGTGAAGCTGGCAGGGTTGAGAAATTCATGCCAGAAAAGTTCCATTGAAAGAAAAGCTCTTGTGTTTGGTCACATTTTCTGTTGTTGGCCACCCCCTATGCAGTCCTCAGGTGTACCGAGATCTTTCTGAAACCACAAAGGAACGCTGAGGCTCTGAGAAGCAAACTCAAAGAGCTGGGGGATATGGGAAGAAATCTGTGCTGTTAGCCAAGAGTCTTGGAGATTTAGGCAAGTGAAGGACAGAGCAGCCTGGTAGACTCAGAAAGGTTCCTGATCTTCCTCTGGTTCATTTACTAAGTCTCTGGGTACCTCTGATCTGGTTTGGAAGAGCAGCTGGGAGGTTTTGCCGTCTTCCTCCTGCTGAGTTGTATTGATGGCCACACCATAAGTCACTTTAAAAAAAAATAACAAGATCACAGTCACACTTACGGATCTGGAAAGAGCAGATCCGCCATAGCTCACGCTTAGCGTGGTTGGTGAGATGGCACTGGGGAAACATGGACTGTTTCCAGACGGTAGCCCCCATGGTAGCTTGAGCTGTAAGCTATAGTTTAGGCTTCGATCCCGACTTTGATCCTTTGCCCAAGCTCATTTGGGGTGGAGTGTTGAAGGGTTAAAGATGAAGAAGCAGACCACAGCAGGAGCAGCTCCTACAGGACAAAGGAGGCATTGATGCTGAGCTCGGGTCCTCCCCTGCCCCCACTCCCATCTAGGCTGCGGGGTCTCAGTGTTTACTGAATGTTAAATAAATACCAATTGAATCGTATGTTTAATGAGGTGTATCAAACATGTAATAAGATACATATCTATTAAACAGTTGTGAAATCTCCGTAAATATGTTCTTAATAATAAAGGGTGCAGATGGCTTGCAGATTGGACTGAAGAACAAAGACTATAAGAGCTTATGGAAGGAATAGGAGAGCCATCTTCTGAAAACTGAGGAGACAGCTGATTTTCAGCCAGAATTTGATACATGTATCTGTGCTCAGCTAGAGCGAAAATGGGACCCAGGCCCATTAAGGAGGAGACTATCAACTTTGAACCCTAAAGACTAGGAGAAATAGCGACTAAAATTAAAGACAGAGAAACGGTTACTCACAAAAATGTCACCAATGTTTGAAATATACCCTCAGGTTTTAGCAGTACACAATTCTCAGTATCACACATTCACCCCTCCAATGTCCCCAGACTGCAGGGCCTTGCCAAGTATTAGAATACAAAAGAGTCACCTGATATGTAGGTAAAGGATTATTAACTTGTTTTTCTTTCTTTAAAAAGTGGTAATTATCATATTATATTGCAATATGCTATTGAAGTTACATCAGCAAACTACTATTGAAAACCGATCTCTTTCTCCTTGCACACACAGGTCAGGCTAAGAGCCTGTGTGAGAGTGATTGTTTGCCAAATAATTGGTGGAGCGAAAAGTGGGGGACAGCAAAATTTGCAGAGGCCAGGTATCTTAGAGTGGATTCTGAAGTAAACACAATGCTAGAGCCACGCTTCCCAACCCTTCTCAAGTCTTCGCACACAACAGAAACTATTCTTTTTGTTCAGCAGACTGGAATAATCCAAGGTTGGGTGCTCTCAGCCTAGGGGCTCTGATCCCTCAGACCTTGCCGTACCATCTTGAGGGCAAGATGAATCATTTTCTCAACACAGTTTGGGAAGCTATGTCCTAGACTATACAGAGACCAGAGCCTCCAGATACCACGTGTAACATTCTATTTTTCAGATTAGAAGCCACCCCAGATTTGGAATAATCAGAAAATGTGCAGATGTATATACAGGGATAGTAATAATTAACATTTATATTGCTTCCCATGTATTTGACATTGTTCTAAGTGTTCACATTATTAACTCAACACAATAACTATGAGCTAGTTATTATCATTACCTCCACTTAAGAAGTGAGGAAACTGAGGGACACAAAAAGTAAGTCACTTCCCTAAGATCTCCCAGCTGGTAAGCGGTGGCACTGGGCACGGGGGTGGGTCTAAGCCAGCTGGTTTGGCTAGAGAGGGCATATTTGTCACTGCTGCTCTGTAACAGCACTTCCCAAGAATTTTTGAGTCATGGGTCACATAGAAAGACCTTCTGTAGAGTATATTGAAACAACTACTGGAGACAGACCCCTCACAACCCCAGGCATAGGGTTGGGCCAGAGCAGTAAGTGGGCCGAGTGGCTCCATCTCGCAACCGGAACCCTCTTGCACTATAGCCACAGGCCACAGCATGCCAGTGAGGAAGTTCTGCGCTGTACAGTTACTGGGATGTTCACAGCAGGATTATTTCTAGCAGCAGACAAATGTCTCCCAACAAGGCATTTCACAGACTTATGCCCTCTTGGAAATGGGTAAAGTCTTTATGTTAACATGCTAGGGAGACCTCATAAAGTTTGATGTAGAGGTATATTTTTTGGCACAGAGGAGAGATGTTCATAATACCTTATGGGAAAAAGAAAATCAAGTGACAAAACAGTAAGTAGAATTTGATCTCATTTTCATTTTCTAAAAAAGGACATACGTCTATATAGGTATCTGTATCCTTATGTCTGTTTACTCTATCCTTTTTCCATAATGAACATGGATAACTTGAAAGTTTTTTCTTTAAAGAGAACTCACCTGTTTAGTTCCTACATATGAATTATTAATGTGTAGGTTCCACTTCAGTCTAAATGTAGTTTCCTCAGAGCAGTGACTTTCAATCTTTCATTGTCGTTGTTTCTAGCAGCAGAATTCTTTTTCTAGTAAAAATCTTACTGGCAGCCTCAATATATAAAAACAGACCAAATAGAGCTTCTCTGTTTGAAGGCAGATGTGAGACCCAAAGCCCACACCTACTTAGCACCCTCCTTCCCCACCACCCCATTTCCAGTGGGCCTGGTCCACAAAATGCTGCCCTGGACCACTACAGGAGACTCCTGGCAACCCAAAAAGCATGCTTGCAAGGAATAAGTCTGTCTCAAGCATCAAAATCATTATAACTGAGAGAAATAATAGAAAACTTGATTATGAAAAAAGAAGGTTCTTTGGGACTTACATTTAAATGCATAAGATGTTGCAAAACCCTGCTGTACAGATACTAATTAGGGACAACCAAGTAGTTTGTCCACATGGCAGCTTCCCCTGTATCTAGCGCAATGCCTACATCGTGAGTACAGGTAAACTTGCCCTGCTTTGTGTTTTCACTTCTACAGTTAGTTCTCTCTTCATTTCTATATTGTCCTCAGGTGTCACTGAACCTCAAGAAAAGTCCAGAAAGAAGCCCAATGCCCAGAAACTCAACTTTCTCATGCCTCATTTAAGCCTGCTTCTATGATGTTTACCTGCCTCTTCAGGGGGCAAATCTATTGCAGTTGGTAGAAATTAATTTTAAAGAAAACTGGGTTGTTTTTTTTTAATACACCATGGTCCCCAACAACCAACATTTGTGGCTGACAGATAATGGCAGGGTGCGACAGAATGGAACCGAGCCACAACACTGCCCCAATATAGACTTTGAATCTAAATCTGGGGCTGTTGACCTCATCGTGTGTTTCTCTAGAAAGGACCCAACAGTCAACCAAAGAGATAACTTTCTGCTTATATTAATTATTCATTCTCAAGAAGAAAGCTAAATAGATCCATAATGTAGAAGAATTGGGTCCATGATCATCCAATGTTTGGAGAGCTATAGTTTTGTTAACTTTACCTCCCAACTGTTCAGAAAACCAAAATCATATTTGAAAGAAATCTTTCTGAAAAAAAAGGCTGGACGTTACTACCTCTTTCCTCTTTCCATGGTTTTCTTGTCTGCCATCTCTGTTGTTCCTCAACATAAGAGCAGCTTCATGACACTTAGAAAGGATTAATTGTGACACTATAAGCTCAACTCTACTGAGCTGAGTTGAAATCTTGTTCTGTATGCTACAGGTTATTAGGGTTAGCTGAAAGAATGTGCATTTATTTACTGAAGGTACTTTATAAATCAATACCTTGTTTTTGAATTCAGGTCAATAGGAATAACTCTGAAACACAACCAACAACTATAGCAACCCTAAAACAGCACTTTCAACTTATTGATTTTTAGAAAAGTATCTTTTCCTGGCATTATTCACACACCCTTGATAAGCAACTCAATGCAATCAAAAAATTTAATGGATTTTTTTTACCCCCCAAATATATATTTATATATTTTTCAACACGCCTTTGAATTGCAGCCAGTTAGGTTCTTTGAAAAGGACAAGTTTGGGAGAGACATGAAAGATGGAGTTTGCATTTATTCCTTCCCCTTTGAACAGAGAGGCATTTTGCTGACTCAGTGTTAGAGCACAGTTTACCAGATCCAACTGCTATTTACCATTTAATTTCATTCAGTCTTTTGGCGATTTTAGATATTTCTTGAATTTTGCTGAGAAAATTTCATTTTATCGCATGCACCAGTATTTATGAAGCTGCTTAACCAGGCATGGTCTTGACCTGGGGCACTTCAAAAGCTCATGTAGCCAAAACATTTCTTTCTTTCTTTCCAGGCTAAGTATTCTTAATCTGGGTGTCCATAGACATCAAAGTGTTGGTGAACTCGTGTGTATGTGTGAGGGTGTGTATGTGTGTGCATGTGTGTGCTCCTTTCTTGGAGAAGGGAGAACGTGCATGGTTCCTGGGGGAGCCGTGAATTGTTGCTTTAGAACAGCAGTTCTCAAAGTGTGGTCGCTTTAGAACAGCAGTTCTCAAAGTGTGGTCGGGGAGTCTCTGGGTTTCCTGTGGTCTCTGAGGTCAAATTATTTACATATTAATAGAAAGACATTGTCTTTTTTCACTCATTCTCTCACAAATGTACCTTGGAGCTTCCAGAAACTACCTAACATAGTATATTGCAACAGATTAGTCTCAGAAGCAGATCTGAGATTCTAGCTGTTTTCTCACAAGACTAGATGCTAGAGATTTACAAAATGCGATGCAATGCCACTCCTCTCACCAAATTATTTTGGTTTGGGAGATGTAATGTTTTTATGAAAGTATGTGATTTTTGTTAACATGTAATGGGTGTATTATTTTATTTCTAAATGAGTCAATTGTTTAAAAAACCGTTTCCACTTCCATCTTTCCTATATCCAGACAAACCAAAGCTCTTCGGCATTCTTAATAACTTTTCAGATTATTAACAGGCCCTGAGGCCAAAGAAGTTTGAGAATCACTGCTTTAGAAGATTTGGGGCTTTCTCTGAGCAACTGACAGGGCAAAGTAAAAATAACCACACAGTCTGAGAATTAATTTTACAAGCAAGACAGTGTGCGCTGTTCCTGAAATACTGGGTTGATCCACATGAAATTGCCAACGCTCGACCATTATTTGCTTTAAAAAAATGGTTATTTCATTTGGTAAGCCCAATTAAAAGATGATATTATTATTTATTGTGACTTTAGCTTTTCGGATTTGTATGGGCAATGCTGTAAGTTTTGCTGCTTTGTCTGCACACCCTTATCCAGGTTCCTTTTGTAAGTGAGTGTTTTCTAAGTACTTTCTTCAAACTTTGATTATGAGTGTAGTATATGACTTAGGAGAAGTAGAGAAAAGTGCCGGAAGGGTCATCCCTAATCCGCCACCCAGAAATAGCCTCCTGTGGAGCATCCTTACCAATATATTACTGTCACGCAGTTATCCAGGCATATTTCACCTAAGTAAGAGCATACTGTATTTTTTTCAGTCACGAATCCTATGTTTATCATTTAATACTATTATTTTAGCATTCCCCGTTTTGTTTAAATCTCATCACTAAAAATGTGTGATATTTTTTCCAATTATAATAATGAACACACTCATCTTTGTCATCTTTGAAAGTATAGAAAGTTGTGAAGAATTAAATCACTCTAAATATCACCACCCAGAATAATCATGCTTATGATTTTGTTATATTTTTCTCTGTCTACACATATTGTTATATACTCTTTATATCCTATTGTTTACATGATTTTATATTCTGTTTTTCATACAACGAACAATTTTTGTGTCAGTGGAAAACTCATCATAAACAGTTCATTTATGGGATAAATTTTATCATATGATGTAACATTATCTGTTACCTATCCCACTATTTTTTATATTGTTGGCATTCTTTCACAAACATAAATAAGGCTGCTCTGAACATTTTTGGGCAGACATAAACCTTTTTCTCTACGGGAGCTTTTTTTTACCTGGTTTCTCAAAAATGGAATCATCCCAACTTGGAGGTTTCTGTCACAGGAGCAACTCCACTGATGGTATTAAAGCACAGGACCTAGAGGAGACAGGGTTCTGGAGGAAAGGAACCAGCTCCCCAATTCTGTAGGAAAGGTTCCTTGAAGTTGAACAGTTGAGCCATAGGGCATGGACAAACATTTGGCTCTTTTCTTGCAGAATTGCTTTCTAAAAAAGTTGTCCCGATTTACATTTCCTTCTGCCATGTTGAAGTGGCTGTTTTACTGATCCATGGCAGAAGTGGGTTTTCTCTGTCTCTCTTTCCCCTCCATACCCCTTTTGTCCCCCCATGCAAATTTTAGTTTGCATGGCTTTGATATTCAGTGATGTAGAAATTGTTTTCCCAGATATTATCTGCTGTCCACTGACTTTGCTTCTGTCTCTCTAGTGAGTCATTTTTGTTTTTGTCAAGGTGGCTAACTAGCCCTGGAGTCAAACCTTAATAGCTCTAGTCTATAGTTATAAAATGAGTGAAGCCAACTGGCCCATAGGGCACTGAACTCATTCTTTTGGCTTCATTATTACCTAGTTGCTAAGCAAATGAACTAACCAGCCACTGTTGGAAATATTCCTGACTAGAAGTACAAAACGTTGAAACCACAAGTAACCTTCTCATTATACCTACACTGGTCAACATCCCACTGCATTCTAATTTAGGACCCTATAATTTAAGAGGAAAGTGAATAACTTATACTTCAAAAAAGAGCAGTAACAGAAGAATAAACTTGTAACTGGCCTTATTTAACTGGGAAACAAGTGGTTAGGAAGCCCTGCATCTCATCTAATACCTCCCTGTCTCTTTCTTTGGGATTGAAGTTTCTTGAATGATTTCTAGAGTCTTTCTTTATATTTATGGATCAACATATGTGAGATAATAAATCTGACAAGACAGAGGCATGTCTAAGTCTCTTTTTACAATTTTGCACAAATAGATCCTTTCTAAGCATTCTGTTTGGTTATATATTGAGATGGTGGCCTTGTGTAGAGATTAAAAAGGAAGGTGGGAGAATTGTTATAAATACATTTAATAGAAAAAATACTGAATACACGACGTTGTCAGAGAGGACCCCAGATACCAGTACGAATCTTTGAATGGTAAACTTTGAGAAATCATACTAAGGTGTAATCTTAACTATGGTCTGGATAGGAAAGGTGATTGTGAACTATAAGCTTCCATAGGGATATAAGTAAATCAAAATTGAAGGGGAAACACCCTACATAAATGTCTGGAAACAGCAGAGTCCCTGTTTTTCCTGAATTCTGTTGACCAGATCTCTTTATTAATTATCCCCCAGGCCTGGCCAGTATGAATAATGGTTCATAATGATGACCTTGGGGGAAGAGTAAGAAGTGTTCTTGAAGTGCCCTCTGACTCACCAAAGAAATACTAAGCTAAATGTATTTTGTTGTGGTCTAATTCTTTCAAAATTGGTAATCCATGTGTGGTGTGTATGATAATTCCATATTAATGTTTTATTTAACCTGAGTGCGATTTGAGTAATCCATTTCCCCACAACAGTGAAGAGTTGATGCTAGTTTTTAAGATGGAGCTGAGCACAAATCAATTGCATCTCTGTGGTACATTGCTCAAGGAATTTACATGAGCACAGCTAAATATCAGTTGTTTTCTTTCTCTGGGATAAAAGTTCATTTTTAAAACCCCAAATTGCAATTTGTCAAAGTCCATTTGCCAGTTCTTGAACAATTTCAGCCAAATTGTAAATTGTATAACTGCATCATTTGCATACATAATCATGTTAGAGTGATGGTATAATCTGGGCACATCATTTACAGGAAGAGGGAACAATAGCAGCCAGCTTCCAATTCTTGGGATACTCAGAGTAATTTATTACATGGCTGATGTTTTCTTTCTAATTTCCACCAAATGATCTCTTTTAGAATGATGAGCACTAAGGACGGCTGTCCCTTGTGTATTATCTTTACTGCTTTCCTAATCTTGAATTGAGAGCCAAGATGAGCACCATGTTACATGTCTGCTCCATTCATATGCACACACACACACACACACACACACACACCGCAATTTCAGTCCAAATAATATCACATGTTCAATGAAACATCCTCCTCAAATGATGCCCCTGTGTTAAATTAATTTAATCTCTGGATCTAGTTATCGAGTACTCTTTTCTGTGCATTGACAATTTGCCAATTGCTTGCTTCCTATTTTTAATCAATCTTGCAGATAATTTACCAGCCAACTAAATCGTTTTACTGGCCTATCACACTTCTCAACCCGACAGAGAGCAAAAGTAAATACAATCAGTCTTGTGTTGCACTATCAGAAATTTATGATGACCCCAGGCAAGTAGCTTTCTGCAAGACTAATTTATGTACAGTCACATCTGTCACTGTGGCACTTGGACACGTCTTAGGCTTTTTTATTAGTTATTCCTGGTAACAGCCCAGTGAGATCACAAGGTAGCTTAGATACACCCTTTCTTAAGAGGCCCCTGAAATTATATTAGATGCCCCCGTCTTGAGACTCAGCCCTGAAGTCAGGAGTATGGTCCAGACCAGTGATTAGGGTAACCTTGAGTCCTCGGACTGAGAATCTCTGCCAGACCCAACTTCATTATTCTGGTTATTCATTTCTTCCCCTACAATAAACACTGCTGCCCAGATAGGAAGTCACTTTCCCAGGGTCATAAAATAATTTAGTAATAGTAAGATTAGTCTCCCTTGTAAGTTAATGATTAACACAGGCTCAGACAGATCTAGATTCAAATCCAGACTACTCAGCAACTTAACCAATAGTGTGACTTTGGACAGGTGGCCTAGCTTCTCTTGCAACATCATCAGCTTTTTTAAAATGAGGAAAACTGGAGTGCCTGGGCGGCTTTGTCACTTGAGCATCCAATTCTTCATTTCAGCTCAGGCCATGATCTCAAGGTCATAAGATCCAGCCCCACACTAGGCTCCATGCTCAGCAGCGAGTCTGCTTTAGATTCTCTCTCTCCCTCTCCCTCTGGCCCTCTCCATCACACTCGTTCTCTCTCTCACACAAATAAATAAATAAATTTTAGTAAATGCATGCATCCATGCATATATACATACATACATAAAATGAGGGAAATAGTGCCTACCCTGTAGGGGTTATTGTGAGGGTTGAAGTAATAACAGCTCCCCCATCTGAGTGTTTCCAGGCTAGTTATTTATATTTCCTACTGTGTTTCATCTGCACCCCGGCCTTGCAAGTCATGAAGGGGTATCTCTGCAGAGAGCTCAGGATATAGGATCTATACTCCCTGTTACTAGGATATTATATGGTAAAGAACACCACCTTGGTTGCCTTTCTATCCTGTCTGAAAACCTACTGTTTATTTACTGAAAACATCTTGGAATCAGACAGGAATTTTTTCAATTCAAGTTGCAAAATCACAGGTTAATGGAATTTAAAATAATTTTGGCTTAAAATACTCAAGTGTGAGCTGAGAGCAATTGATGAAGCTCTCTGCTAACTCTCAGAACAAATCCGTATAATCTCAGCTTTCACATACAAGCATGAAACTCAGCAGATCCAACTCTCTCTCCCGAATTAAAGCTTCAGAGTTGTCACTGCCTCCAGTGCTAGTCAAACTCATGACTATAAAACATCGTTGTATCGTGGTTTTATACACATAATTCTCTTAGGACAGGGTGTGTCCTACAGTGAGAGTTGGGTTAGTTGAGCTAGTATTATTACTGTAAACATTTCCCTACCCCTATCCCACCCCACCAGTTAGGTTTGATGTATCAGCTTCTTTTTTAAATCCAAAGCTAGGAAGATTCTCCTACCAAGTTTGAGATTTCTTTGACTGACTTTTACTTTTTTATGGCCAAATGATACCACATAACTTTCCATAGATATTTATGGGACAGCAACACATGTGCACACTCTATGGGCAAGGCATCTTTAGAGATAGAAGGATGAAAAAGGTGTGAATCTTGACCTCAAAGAGCTTACACTTTGATGAAGGAGAAGTGGGGAGCCTGTCCATAATGCAAGTCAAACTGTGGGAACTTTTTAAGATAATGTATATAAGTGAAGTGCAATAGGATGGGAGGTATAGGAAGTGGCATGAGAACAGAACCCTGAGGGCTTAAGTCTCCCTTCCTTCCTTCCAGCCATCTCTCCACCCTTCCTACCCAACACCAGGTGCTAAGTGATAGGAATACAAGACCAATGCATATATGATCTCCATTGTCAAGGCCATTCTAGGCATAAGGAAGAGATATACATGTAGATCGGTGGCTACTGGACAGTGGGTGGATGCTCATAAAGTAGGCACAAAGGGACTATAGGAACCCAGAGAAGGGTCTTCTATATTGAATGAGAGATCAGAGAAGGCTTTCAGGAGAAGGTGATGCTTGAGCCAAATTTAGAATAGCTTGGGGAGATCAATAAGAGAATAGAAGATGAGGAAGAAAGAAAAAATGAGCTAGGTCAGGGGTGGAGAATGAAAGCAGAGTAAGGTAGGCAGGATGGCCAGGACTCTGATGGAGCCAGAGAAGAGCAAAGGAGGGAGAGGGACCAGCATAATCAAAGGCACAGAGAGGTTAAGAATGAACTATGGGAAAGACAACAAGTGGTATAGCGTGGCTGTCAGAGAGATGAGTCTGGAAGGGTAAAATGGGGCAAAGTCCATCTCCCTCCTGTGGAATTCCTGTCTGGCTCTCTGGACACCATCTGATCAGTCCAGTTCTCAATGATACAGTGTAGTCATTCTGCCTCCAGCAACTTGAACATCTTCCCTTGCCTTACCGATGATTTTATGACTTTGATTTTGATTCTGGGCCAAACTGGCCATATGGCTGAGCCGCCTTAGTACAGAAACTCTTTGAGCCATGTGCCCTGGGTACCATTCATATTTTCCTCTCAGGCTTCAGATTTCTCTTCCATGTGGCTTTTGATTGGCCTTACATTTTGGCTAACAGTGTCAGAAAAAGATGGTTTAGCAATAAATACCTAAGAGATAGTTGGTCCAAAATGAAGGCATTCTTTTAACAGTGTTCATTCTGGAGAATCTTGAGGGCTCAGCAGTGTTGGATCTAGCCCAGATTTTGGCCACATCTATGACTTTTAACAAGGCTGGTATTCTTACCCATTGGCCTAAGGTAAAGAATGGGTGTTGGGATGCAGCAGCTATGGGGTGAATAATAGTAAATGTATATCTTTGCATTCAAATGCCTTTTTTTATAAGATAATTAAATGAGCCACAGAAAAAGAAGGCTCCTTGCACTGATGTATGTTCTCGTTGTTTTCTGGGAGTTTTGTCAATCTATAGAGAAGAGTTTGATCATTTTTGGATTGCATTAACTTCCTCAAAAATACAGGCATGCCCAAAGTACCTTTCCTTTTTTTAATATGTCATCAGTATTAATAGCTGATAGCAGTTTTTTCCCTAATAAATTTAGTCCAATAAATGCATACTGTGCCCCAGGTCTTTGGTATTGTAGATGCCAATGAAACCCTGTGCCTTTCCTTAAGATTTCATGTAACTCAGGATTACCTAAAACAAACAAAAAAAAATGGTAAATCATCGTCATTTTTATATTTAAGGTTCTTTTGGTATCTCTCTTCTTGCTCTAAAAGAGCCTTTCTCAGACCAAATAGTAGGATCAAGTCTAAGATGCTTTAGTTGCATCTTCTTTACAGCTGGACAACAAAATCATTAAATTCCTTTGAATTCAGTGACCTGATTAAACATTCCCGGTTTATTTTAGAACAAAAATAAATCCATTTGGAACATGTAGGTCTTCCATGGACAAAATGGCTCTGGTTAATCAAGCTCTTTCAGCTGAAACTAACTGGAACCAAACTCATATTAGCTTAAGTAAAAATGGGATTGTGTTACTTCATATACTGAAATGCCTGGGGTAGGTGGCTTCAGGCCTAGCTGAATTCAATGGCTCAACCAGTAACAACTGTCTTATGCCCCCGCTCTCTTCACATCCGTTTTGGTTCTGTTTGCCTTATTTCCTAGCAGACTGTTCGAATGCGGTAGCCTGTTGCAGCTCCTGGCTCACATCCTACTCATTTAATCACCCCAAGGGCCGGTGGTTCTAGCAAAAGTCCTGGTTTTGGCTCTCATTGTCTCAGTGTGGGTCCATTTCTATGGACAAGGTGGTATGGGGTCCAACTGGCCAGACTTGGGTCAGGGGGTTGGGTCAGCCCTACCTAATGAAACAGACTGAGAGCAGAGTAAGGTGTCTCCCCGACAAAGAAATTTAGTGTGAATGTTCCAAAAGAAAAGGAAGAGAGACAGAGCAAGCAATAACCACTGTCCACTCAATCAACTTAATACATCCTAGCATATTGGAAAATCAGATGGTACAAGTCAGGTGAAGGACATACAACTAAAAGAAAAGACAGCAATAACAATGTAATTAGTGATAGGCAATTAAAAAGTAAAATATGCCCTCAAAACTTTTTTTTTCTTTACCCTCTTCAAATGCCTTTGATTTGATTTTTTTATTGGATTATCCTCACTGATTTAAACAAATTACACTGTAATTGGCCTAGATGATTCCTAAACTCATTTTAACCTAAGAAAGGCAGAAGTGGGAGGGGGTTGGGGGACGCCTGGCTGGCTCAGTCAGTGGAGCGTGTGACTCTTGATTTCAGGTCATGAGTTTGAGCCTCAGGTTGGGGGTAGAGATTACTCAAAAATAAAATCTTAAAAGAAAAAAATCCGACAGTTCTATGAATTGGTTAGGTTGATTAGTTCCCTCTTTTGGAACCATCTAGGGAAGGCTTTTGGGTCATAAAGTTAGGTAAACTACATGATACTGTGTAAACAGTCTGACACTCATCAGGTTTTTTCAAGCTGTGGTTTCCCCACAAGACCAGTCTAAGATACACTCCTTCAGGGTATTCTTTATTTAATATCACTTTGTAGAAGAAGCAAAAGACAGAATTCAGCCCTATATTTGGATGAAACAATGTCATTTTTATATGATTATTTAATAATATTATATATATTTTTTCAAATGTATAACATTCTCACCATGACCCTAAATATATAAAATAGAAATTCATGAAGGAATCTTATGGGTAAAATGGAAGGTATTCCCTAGAAATATATAATAAAATATCTGAATAATTTTTAACGATAACCTTTTAAAAGCAAAATAATAAAGCCCAACACTGACACTAGAAATTCTACCAACTTGATTTGATTACTACTTACTATGGAGCAAAATGATACCTTGCTGAAAAAAAATACACTTTTTAGTTTATTTCCCTCTTTATGACACTGGTATGTCTTACCCAAACAAAAACTCTCCAGATACTGTTTTATTCTATATTTTCCATCATGTTCACATTTTCCTTTACTTGTATATTTTCCATGTGGAACTTTGGTCACAATAAAAGGCAAAAATATATTTCATAAATTGACAAGAGTGGTGACTTTTTTAAAAAAGATCATAATAAACCGAGCTTTATCGGCTTTACAGTTATTTCATAAGCCTTTTTTTAACTAAGTACTGCCAATCTACAAAACACTATTTCATTTCTAAAATAAAAGTTGCATGAAATTCAGTAGCACATCAAGAAGGCAACAACATTCCTTGTGGAGTTAGCATTGTTCATCCTGTCACTGGAGCATTTGAACTATTGTGAGGCTATCTTTCTGTCCACCATGGCCTCCCAGAAGTACTTGTTTTAGCGACGAGATTCACCAATCTTTCATTATTCCGGAAAAGATAGTAGCCGACTATCTCTCTCTGGTGGACTCAGTGATCTTACCTTGAGGTGTTAGGAATCGCTAAGGGCTATAAGGACTTGTGTAAATTACAGCCATGCAGAGAGGTGTTGAAAAATCAATAAGTAATGAAATAGTACTGGAGTGAAGTAGCCAAGAGAGCAATGGGTGGGAAACTCCCGAGGATGCAGTTTCATTTTGTCAAAAGGTAAAAGAAGATGTTCTGATGTGTTTCGATAAAATAGGCTTCCTTGGAAATGAGAGGCTATTGGCATAGATGGCAGGAGAATCACTCCAATGTGCCACAAAACACAGTGGAATATGGACTCCTTGGTACGGCAGTTTGATTTTAGACAACCATGTGTTTTATTCTAGTAGAGCAATAAATACAGCATTTTCTTTTTCACTTTGGGGTGTTTGCCCTGTCACAGGTCTTCTGTCCTCTTGATACTCAAGTGTACCCGTTTCTTCTGTTCGACAAGGGACCATCCATTTTGCCTTCACAAATCACCTTCATCCTTTCTGATCCTGTGTTAGCAGTGTTCCCTCAGAACATGATGGCATGCTTGCCCACCTGTTCACAGATAGGTCTGGATATGTACAGCCTGGAGACCTAAAGTCTCTTCTAATCCTGGTAGCCAAAGGGCTTTGTTTTGAATGAAACATTCATATAGTTGTTACCCTGAGCTGATATTTAAATCTCCTGGTTTCTTTTTCTTTTCTTTTTTTTTTTTTAATTTGAAATGATATGTGTCCGTGTTTTTTGTGTGTGGATGATCTATTTTGAGATAGTAGAACTGGTTTTTTACAAAAAGATCATGGAGTATTTGAATATAAGAAAGAAGTAGGTCAGGGAGAGAGATCTAATTCAGTCCAGTTTGTTTGGGAGAATCTGCTTCCCTCCTGCTTCTGGGTGAAAGTTCCCTTTTGTCTCTGCCCTTCCCAGTAGCGATAATGTCCTCTACCCTTTACATGTCCATCTGGTAAATAAGTGAAGCTATCTACAGAGAGGGATCAACCAGCCACCAAATGAACCTTGAGGTCTAGTTAAAGGGGAACCACAAACATGTCACCCAAGAACTGGTTGAAATGATGGGATTACTCTTGCTTTTTGACTTTCTTTTTCATATACATGTAGTTTTTGGCCTTCATTTATCAATAAACCAATGAAAACTGAAAAATGTCCCCACGCTCACTTCTGAGTAGTTGGTGTCACTCCAGCAATAGGAGTTGAAACTTAAAAAAAAGATAACCAGTATGGAAGAGAATAACCATCGTGTTTGCATAAGTAAAAGATGTGCAGTCTTGATGATACTGTGACTAGAGTCTTAAAATGCTGAAAAAAATATTCTACTTATTTATTTTCCCAAATATATCTGACCACTGACAAGCAGAGTCTTTTATATCTGATAAAGCAGGTCAATAACCATAAAGCGAAAAGCATTGAGATGTGAACCAACTGCCAGTGTATTCCCAGCCCTTTTGTGATATGTTGAGTATATTTCCTAGTAAGTAGTGAACTGGTTTTAATTATTTTTTATTCTAAGGCTGCATCTGCCTTTATTATGTAGCATTGGAAATGAAGACATACATCACATTTAATAGAACTGTGTATGATGCAGGACCCAGAAAACCATTTTCGCTCTGAAATATCCAGATAGTGAGTAAGTGGCTTGGGTAGCTTGAGTTATGTGGTGATTTGATTTTCCCCATCCACTTACATGAACATATAGAATCAAATCGCATTCTTTGTATTCATCATCTACTACCATTTCTAGGTGAGGGCACCAAGATGACTAACCCAATAGACAGCAAACAAATATTTGTGTCACTCACCATAACTATTGTGCTTTCCTGTCCTCCACTTGAGGTACTCCTAGTAAATACCTGCTAATCATGCTTCCATACCGTGGACACAGCAATACCCATCTCCTCCGACAATTCATCTGTTGATGCCATTATTCATTGTTTATGACATTGCAACCACAGTAATGAATTGATATGTCTTGATCTTTGAAGTGTTCAGACAGGAGGCCGCACATTATAAGAAAAAACAATGTCGTGACAACTCTATTCAGTAGGGGCTGGAAATGGATATTGTGCAGGAAAATGCATTAAAGTTGAAGAGGGTTTTGTTTTTACACGATGGTTTTAAAGACGTAAACAATTATGGTGGGCAATAACTCCTTCGATCAGAAGATTGTGAAAAAGCCTTATATAGGCCAGGGTGCTGGTGTGATTCTAAGCCGTGCTACCACCATGAAACACTAGGGGTCGCCATATTAATACCAGTGTCCGGGCTCCATTGCCCTCCAGAGAGCCTACCATCCCAGAGCAGTAGGCTCCCTGTTTATTCAAGGAATGTTGCTCAGTGCCTATCTCCATGACGTGTGACCATTTGCAGTTATTTCAAGCACCACTAAAATAATGGGGTAGAGTCCTCTCTAAGCCTCTTTCTGGTGAATGACATTTTTTTAAGGGCTACCTAAGAGCATCAGTCCATTATTTTGGGTTAGATGTAATTATGAGGGGTGTGCAGGCCAATTAACCAAATATAGAACATTTTCATTCAAGAGCTACACAGTATGCCAATTCAAATGTTCTGCTAAAGCCTGAGTCTCTCAAACCAAGATGATACTTTTTCACTTGCCAGGATTGGGGCTTTTGTTGTGTGTTGACTAAAAAATGAATGTCTGTCTCTTCTTCTGTTCCACATCTCTTGATGCTTTCAATCCCCAATTAAGAAATTACATTCCAAAGAAGAAATGTCTGTAGTTGTCTCTCAGCTACAGATAGGCAATTGCCAGGCTCTACCACAGCTCAGAATGGGAACTGGTGGGCCAGGTCCATAGGAGGCCCCAACCTCCTAGTGACATGATTCTGCTTACTCCTATTTCAGTTTTAAGGATAATCCTACCCACCCCCCACCATAAGCAGGAAACTGTAGTTATCTCATTTGGGGTAATGCTTCTGAAGACTAGGATTAAAGCAGTCGAAGATCTGTGAACAGCATTTAAACCACAAAAATAGTATCGCAAGGGAAGCAGATGGCAGGTGATGATAATGGTAAGATCATAGCCTAGCTAAAGTGCACTTTCAAAGTCAAAATTAATTTCAAAGCTTCTGGGTTTTTACACGTTCTCTTTGTTTCTCTTTCATTTACTTATTGAGTACCTAACAGGTGGAGGCATGTGTGAGGCAGTAGGGAAGACACGAATATGTACATGTGCAAAAAAGGTAACTAGTGGTTACTGTTCCCTTTTCCTTGTCCTCACCATTTGTGCAAAGACCTTGCCCAAATATATCCCTTCTGCATCCACCACTTGTCTCCTACCCCATTTGGTCATGGTGTCTTGCTGTCTTCTTTGGGTTCCCTACTCTTCTGGATCTTCACCCTTCCTTTTTTCTCCCTAGCCCATTTGATTGGACATAATTATAGAGAGAACCTGAATGTATCTTGTAGTAGGCTCTTACCTTCCTTCGACTTCATTTTTAAGGCAGGCATTTCTTTCTCTGAGAAAAGAAAATATTGATGTTACTTTGATTTTTGCATGTAGCCTTCACCCAGTTCTCTTCTGTTGGTTATTAGTTCTTGATAGAAAGAACAAGGGGTACCCTCTTTCTTCTCCTAGAATGACCATGGTTTAGTGGGAAAGTGGTTTCAGATATTTCTGTGTAGCAAATTTTGCAAAGCCAATGGTACAGAAGTAGAGAAATAAATCAAAAGCATACAAAAGGTATTTGTTAAGCAGGTATTTTGGAAGACTTGAAATATGCTTCTGTCAAACCTGAAAATTAAACTCTTGTGGGTCCAACCCATAATTCCTATGAAATGACAATGGAGTCATCCAGGGTATAATCATATTGAAGGGTGTATTTGCCATTATTTGTTTTTTAATTTAAGTTCTTCCAAATTCTAGCCTATAAACACTGTACATAAGAGAGTTCTTTAACTAGAAATAAGGAAGCTTTCATTGTGAACTCAGAGGTTCATGACTTTAACCTTCTATTTCTCCAGAATTGGAAATTCTTAACAAAGTGACCCTTGGTTATTTGCAGCTGCCAAATAGTGGCTATAGAGGGAGAGAGAAAATTTCTCCAAGGCTCTGTCTCCGAGCAATGTATGTTGGGCTGAGACAAAAATTACAATGGTATGCATCAAGGGCATAAGCATAGTATGCAAGAAAGAGATTGTGTAAATTCTAGTTCGGGTTCAGTTGTATCATACATTTTGTTTTCATTTGGGGTCTCTTGTCGATGGTAACCATAATACAATTTTCTGATCAGGGATTCTCATTCTTCACTACATCCAAAGCTATACCTGGCTGGTCCTGATAATACAGTAGATGAGAAGGCATTAATACGGAGGTTCCTAACTAGAGGTCTATGGGCTCCAGTAATTCTATGGATGGGTTGAGGCCCCCTGAAATTATATGTGAAATTTGGGGCATGCGTTACCTTCTCTGCAGAGAATCTATAACATTTATCATTTTCTTAATCGAGTTGTGCCCCCCAGGAGCTTAAGAACCCATAGGACAGGAGTGTCTTGACTCAAAGAAGTCTTCCATAACTGAGTCAGGAATCTCCTGGTCGGGTTTTATCACTGCATGAATGAAGAAAATTTAAATAATAATAATGATAATGCTCTTGACACTGATGTGTGTATTGTCTAGTTGTATCTGAGGGACAACGTGAACTTCGTATCCTCCTACTCCACTGTCTTCCCCAGAAGTGAAGTTCTCAATAATACTAATACTGCTCTTCATATTTGCGAGTGTTTATCATGTGCCCGAGCACTGTTCTAAGGATATTATGCATATGCATTTAATCTTTCTCACAAGGGAACTATTATGATCCCCATTTTATAGTTGAGAATGCTAAAATACAGAGAGGTAGGCAGCTGGCCCAAGGATACAAGGTGGGAAAATGGCAGAGTTAGAGACAGAACGAGGGTCTAGCCCCACGGTCCGTGGGCTTACCTGAGTGATTTAACCACTGTGCTGTAGAGCCCCTTGGCTGAGGGACACTCCCAGCCAGGGGTTGTTCCTTTCAAAACAAAATTGAAGTGAGAGTTAAAGGAAATGTGACCACTAAAAAAATGAGTGAGAAAATAAAACTTAACTCGCCTCACCCCACTCCCCATTCCCTGGATATTAGCAATTCAGAGGAATGCCAGCAAAATGCCAAGGTACTCATCTGTGCTAGAGAGGACTCCAGGGGTAGTGGGCAGGGTCTAGGGGCCCAAGGGAGTTGGTCGGTCCTTAAACTTCAGGATCCATAGTGGCTCCCATTCTCCAATTCACAGCCCCTTCTCTCCTTTCTTTTAATGTTCCCTGCCTCCCTGCAAGGAAGATAGGGTGGAGATTTTTAACAGACCAGGAAACAAAGACCCCAAAAAGGTTGCACCTTCCCTAGGACCATGGGACGAGGTTATAGCAGAGTTTTGTCTAGGACCTGGATCTCTGGACTTTCAGTCCAGTTTTCTTTCCACTGTTTTTGCTTCTTGGCCTGTCAGTGTCCCTTGGCATTGGAGAATGAAACACCCCAATGGGCAAGAATTCCATGTGCACCCAACTCCATGCAGTGGACACCTTTTTTCATTTTTTTTAAGTTTTTATAGTGGACGCCTTTTTATTTCTGGACTCACCGTAGGCCCTGAACCACAGCAAAGCACGTTACTTCCATTATATCTCATTTAATCCTTAAAACAACCCAGTGAGCTGACTGTTATTTCCCCAAATTCGCAAGCAGGGAAACTGAGGCATGGTAGCCCAGCTAGGAAATTACAGGACCTGGACTTTAGACCCAGATAGACCCCATTCGCCATCGTTGGCTCTTCACCACTGGGCCGTGCTACTGTCCAGGAGACAGGAAAAAGCAGAGGAGGAGGAAATGAACAGCCTATTTTGTATGATGAGCAATGCTTTCTACCTTCTCTGAGGACGGCACAAACGGAAATCTGTTTCAAGCACTAGCACATGAGGTTAAAATTAAAGAGGACAATTACGAGCGATTAGTCACTGGAGTGGGGCTCCATGGGCGTCTTCAAAAATAGGATCAGTTCTCACTCCCTTGGACCTGGCACAGAGAAGCCATCAGAGAAGTCTTTTCTAGGCTGTGATTCTGCGATTAACTCTTTTAAAGGAGCCAGACTGCTGAAGCTCGTTAGAAACAATGGCCCCATTTCTCAGGGGCTGTCGAGTCAAGCTGGTCCTGCGGAAATTTCTTTGGCACCCAGGGATCATGAAATTCACACTAGAGGCACTGGCCCTGGATCCCTCTCCTCTGCTGAGACCTCAGGAAGGGAGCAGTCACTCAACCTTTTTGTTCTGAAAACCCAGGAAGCCCAGGCAGCCAGTGGTTTGGGTTTCAGTCCTTCTGAAGGCATCATTTCAAACAGCCGCTCTTCCGAAATTCGAATTCACTCGGAGGTCCCAGGAGAAGCATCCTGAATGGACACAGAGGGTTGGGCAAGTCTTTGAAAGGCCGGTAGGGCAAAGTGTCGGGGGCCAGCCCCTGAGCTAGATGGAAAAGCAGCAAGTGAAGCTTCCGTGCCAGTTGTAAGGGTGGAAGGGGCCCTTCTGTCTCTGGATGCCCTTGGAATTAAGGAGAATGTCCCAAATGGGGGTCCTCAGGAGTTTGCACGGCCCCCCTGTCAGGGATGGCCTGCCAGTGTGACTGCCAGCAACACTTCCAAAGGGGAGGCCCAGAAGGCTGCATCTGTGATGTGCTCAGTGGGTGAAACTCCTCTTTGTGGAACCTTCCCTCGGCTTCCAGCATTATGTCTACCAGAGAGTGTTCTCACAGTGCAAAGGAGGCCTGGCTCTACCACGGCCATGAACCAGAGAGGCCAGAAGCTCCCTCCTAAGGCAGCTGGGATCCCCAGGGCAGCACCACTCAGGTACCTGGCTCTGGCCCGCAGAGAATTTGGATTTGGCCTCCAGCAGTAAAAAAATGTGTATCTTGAGGATTCTCCCTGAAGGAACTATGGGAAGGAGGGAGGCAGAGCATAGACTGACTTATGGCTGCTGTAGAAGAAAAGTCGAGAAACTAGGGGAAGAGGGAAAAATAAAAGCAACAAAAAGCAGGTAGAGTAGGGAGAGTGAAGGGGAGGGTTTTTATGTTTGTTTTTTTTTTTCTTTCTTTCTTTCTTTTTTCCTCCTTTTTTTCCTCCTGCAGCAGTCTCTTTTGGAGATCTAAAATCTGCAAGTGTTACGTCAAAGCTTTCTCCAAATGACTTGATGAGGGTTTTTTGTTGTTGGGTTGCTGCACTCCCGGGACTCATTGGGATGGCAGGATAAAAATTAATTAGAGGCTGTTTGGAGGGGGCTTTGCAAGACAGCCTGAGGCTACGCTTCAGTCTGGTTGTTAGAAGCAATATCATCACCACCTCCTTGCCCAGTGAACAGACCTGCGCTGGGGCGGCCGGGGGGAGCCACGGAACGTTCAACACAGACATCAGAGCCAAGACTTCCTCCCAGAGAGATTACTTACCACAAGCCAGTGGATCTACCTGCTGACAACCTCAGAAATATGTCTTGTTTCATTTTCAGATTTTTAAGAGGGGTTACATAGGAAGCTTACAGAATCCTGATAAAACGGCTCCAGGAGGAGGAGGCACTGCTCTTACACGCCTCTGAAAATGACACTCGGGCCAGTCAGAGCCACCGAGCAGATACGAGGAAGGCAAGATCCTTTTCCGGTATGGATTTGCCTCCTTCTTAGGGGGTGGCAAACGGAAAAGGGGACTCTAGAAGTTGGCATGTTTCTACGGGGCCAAAGCTAACTGGTGATTCTTTCAAATTCGGGTAACTGACAGGGAAAATAACCACAGCTCTCTTTGCTCTTCTGGTCTGTATATTTCTCCCTGTGCTTCCTTTGCCCTGAAGTTCTCTCACCTCCTGCCTCTCTCATCCACGTGGAATCTTCCCCTACCCGAAGTACAGGATCAGTGAGTGACCTTGAAGTTTGAATAACTGGGAACTGGCTCCTCAAATCCAGATAAAATAGTTCAAAGCCCGTTATCAGTCCTGGCATTTCATCGGCCATGAGTAGGTTTTCTAGCTGTAAGGTTTCACCCTGGAAATGGAATGCAAAGTGAGCAAATGCCTGGGTCCCTTTCTTAAGAGCACTTTTAACCACCGTGAAAAATCCTGTGCACTTCATATGTGTAGTTTGTCTCCAGACCAGTGTACAAATGTCAGCTAGTTAGTCCTTAAAACATTTCCTGGGATGCAGGCAATCATTTAGATCCTTTTTTTTTTTTTTGGATAGAAAAACTTAAGATTGTTCATATTTCCCATGTCCAGAAAAAAAAGCAACAACCTATATGTGAGCTCAAAGAAAATATGGAAACTCCTAGGGCCCTTCCCTCTCCCCAAACTTAGCTATGTCTGTTTTATTGCCTATAATTGCTTCCTTGCATCATGTTGAGGAATGGGGGGTGGGGATAGGCCAATGGGAACAATTACCAAAAGAAAAATAGCAAGTTTTCCCTCAAAACAGCCATTTCCAAAATGAATCCACCAGCTGCATAATATGAAATCGTACCACTCCACAACATTTTAGCCACTTCGTGCTTTCAAACGTGCCTTCTTTCGGGTGAGTCTCTGGACCTCATGATAAGGGTTGATCATGGCGTTTACCACATCTTCAGAAGAGACGAAAAGCCTTCTTCCTAGCAAGGCTCACCACAGAGTCGGAATACTTGGCTTATTTCAGAAGGGGTGTAAGAGAGTGGTGAGTCAAACTAACATCACTTTCATGCCCCGATTGCTTGTTTTTACACATTACCGACTAGACAAGAACTAGTCCCCGGTGCACAGAGACAATAGTAGCAGGTTAGGGAGCTCCGTGGGGGAGCCTGAGAACACCCCTTGCCCCCCTGCTCTCTGCCAGAGGGAGGCAAAAGGAGATATGTGAAGGCTGCCTTCAGAAACCAGGGACCTACTAAAGTGAGGGTCAAGGGGTATGGCTACATAAAGCCAAATCCTCTCCACTAAGTGCTTTCAAAACTAACCAGTCTGCCTGAAAATCAATCTGCTGCTTTATAAGCAGCCAGCATATTTAGAACCATGGAAATTAAAGATGGAAAAGACCTATTAAGTCTTCTAGATCATTCCCTAGGGCCCAGTGCAGGCTCATTCCCTGTAGTATATTTGTTAGCGCTGTGTCAGGCCTAATTTCAAGTGTCTCAAGCAATGAACATGAAGGAGGCAGAGACCGAGGTGTCTGCCCACCGCAGCGAACAATGATCATGTGATTAGAGTTCTCTCAGCTGCTCACTGGCCTTTGGCATGCCCGGAAAGGGTTTGGATTCCCCAGGGCTTAGCCCAGAAGAAAGCAGCAGCTTCTAGAAAGTAGAGGCATTTAGAGAACTTCTCTATCTCTTTGTGTATAAGCAGAGTAACACGGTGCCTCTCTGTAAATAAATTCCCACAAAGGAAGAACAAAGAATCCAGGTGGACCAGGAAGTCATTTAAAAAAAAAATGACATAAATCTTACCCTTAAGGAATCCAAGGTTCCCTCTCACAAGTTTTATTCTGGGTTGGTCAACAGTCAACTAAATCATCTCTCTCCAACTGGTGGCAAAATGGAGGAAATATTTTCAGAGATGCCAGGACTTTATTCTAGAACATTTAGGACCAAGTGCTATGAGAATAAGAGCAGATGTCTCCACAATAGCACAGTCAAAGGTTTTCTGAGAAAACCATTTCTCTCTTTGTCTCTGTTCCCAGCCGGAGAGGAAGCAAGTGAAATTCACAGTTTCAGGTGGGAGCATCTTTAAATGGCAGTAAACAGAAGCTGAAGCTAATAGAATCCAGAGAACAAAGGGATCAAAACCAAATACCAACAACGTTCTTTTTACTTCTCAGTTTTGAAATGATGGAGAAAGTCCCTTTAGATATTCATATTAAAAATTCTAAATCCGTGCATTGTCAAGTCCACTTCTGTCCTGTGACATGAGTGAAATGAACAGTGAGTCATTCACCGGCCCGGCGCAGAAAGCCTGTGACAGTTCTATATCAAAGATCATAAAATTGTTACCACTTCACATTTCTGGGAATAGGATCATCCGAAGAGACTCTCCTGCCCCATTTCTGCTCTAAAGAAAGAGCTCCATTTTCTTACTGGATACTTGAAGCAACACTGAAGTTTGACTCATAGGGCAGCAGCCCATTCACTTCTGGAACACCCCACCCCCTCATCCTTCCCTCCACAGCCCTTTTCCCTCTAAAACATTATCTCATCTCAGCATTGCAGCTTTTTAAGTTCAATGTCAATAGCTAGTTAGGAGAGGGCAGAGGGGTCAGGGCTTAGGACTCCGAACCGTCCTTGACGTTTCTCTGTAGACTGATCTCCTGTTTGCATCAGCCCAATAAAAAATGAAAGAAAGAAAGAAAAAAGAATAAAGGAGGAAAGGAGGAAAGAAAAAGAAAGAAAGAAAGAAAGAAAAGAAAAGAAAAGAAAAGAAAAGAAAACCCCTCTTTACTATCTGAGGAAAGATCAGAACAGGAAAATGTCAGTTTGAGAGCTGACAGAATTCTGATAAGAATGAACTGGAAATGAGAGAAGGAATGGAAGAAATGCTGTCACTCTAAGAAGTTTTTAATTTAATGATTTTAGACAAATATGTTCCCCGCTGAGTGTGCGTGCGTGTGTGTGTGTGTGTGTGTGTTTCACACACAACTCTTCCATCCCTTCACTTCTTTTCCAAATACTCTTCTGGAGAGAAAGGCTGTCCATTCTGCCTTGATTTGATTTGATTTTTACGGTCTTTCCACAACCTTTCAAAGATCTGGAAGGGTCAACCTTTCTGGCCTGAAAGCTGTGAGCACATTCACTCCCACAGAATTTCTTCTAAGCCCTGGGACAGTTTCCACTTTCAGAAGTATCCATACATATTTTTAGAGTTAGAGAGATAATTTAAATTCTCAAGCTTAATTGAACCGACAGAAAGCAGAGTGGAGTGCTACAGATGGAAACACTTTCCAAGTGTGACGACCTCTCAGTTCAAATTTAATACCGACATAATAAAGGCTTGAAGATAATATAATGGGCATTGTTTCTGATGCCCCCCCTTTTTTTACTTGTGTAGTAACTTTATTATGAGAGGAAATGGCGGGTGTTTTTAAATACAGGCTACATGAAACATCAAGAAGTGACCCCCATTAAAAGAGAGATTTTTCATGAAGAAAAGGCCAAGTCTTTGATGAATAAAACACTCAGTAGGAGTTAAGTGTTCTGAATGAAAAAAGAAAAGTGTTCTGGAAACCAAGGAGTTGCCTAGTTTACCAACAAAGCATTTATTGAGTACCTTACTCTATGCCTGGCATTGTCCTGGCGTTTTGTATCATCTCGGCTAATCCCATAATAACTATGAGGGAGAGACATTACTGTCTGCACTTTCCAGTTGAGGAGAATGAGACTAAGCAAGAGTGGGTTTGCCCAAGGGTTGCGCAGAAACGGTGTGACAGACTCAAGGTGCATACCTCTGTGGGCTGGATGGGTCCTGTATTTACTGAGCTGGTCCTGTGTCTTCATTCATTTTGTCAGGATGCCTTACATGTCCTGTATTCAGCTATTTTTACTAAGTTACAAACGTTCATTAGAGCAATTTTTCGAATTTAACTGGGTGTTCTGTAGTTTTATTTGCTAAATCTGGCACCCCTAACATCTGGGTCTCATCCCAAATCCAGAGGTTTGCCCCTTCTTTCACACAAAAGGGATATTTTTTGGTTTTTGTTTTTTTCTGGATACTTAATGAAGCAAGCAGTATATACGGTAAGTTTGATGTATAGTGGTTAACTGTGGGCTCTTAAGTCAGTCAAAATGTACTTCCATCTGGCGCTTGCAGGCTGTGTGACCTTGGCAAGTTTCTCAACCTCTCTGAGCCTTGAATTGCCTTTGGGTAAAATGAGGAAAAGAATAGGGCCAACCTCATGAGATTGTGTGGAGATTTAAACAGAGATTGCGTGTCATAAGATAATTAACTCGGTTCTTGGCACACAGTAAGCATTCAAGAAATATTAGCTATCACCTATGCCCTCAGAGCCCTTCTACCACGGCCCTTCCAAAGCAGAGCTCTCTTCATCCCGTTGCTTTGAAACATTCACTCATATAGACAGTATAGATTCCCGAACTTTGTAATATAATTTCACTTGTACTGGCCCCGCCAAACTTGCTGGCCCTATTTCCAACTTCCACACACAGGAGAGAGTCGGTGTTTGTCAGGATAGCTTGTTGAACATAACTCTGAGTTTGTTTAAGGAGGCAATTATGTTTTCGGATTTAAGTGTGAATTCTTTTCCTGCCAAAGAGGATTCAGTGCACCAAATCCTGGGGCCTCCTTGTCCATATTGGTGGATTTCCGTTTTGAATTAAAGATGCCAGATAGCTTAGGATATTCTAGGATACGCTGAGCAAGAAGGCCCCCCCTGGAGTGGCCAGAATGCTAGAGAAGGTGCCTGTAGGAAGACTTGTGTCTGGAACAGACTCCAGGTTTTGCTCTCCAGCACCCTCTGGGCTCACCCCCAGCCCCTCCCTCTGACCAAGCCCATTTGAGATGAATCCCTGCTTGAGTCACATCACCTCCTGGCTTGGAAGTAGCCAGGCCATAAACACCAAGGAGGAATTTTACTGGCCCATCCCCAGCTTGCTCTTTTATTGTCTGGCATTTCCTCTACCTTCTCTTGAAATTGACAAAAGTATCTTTTACAGAACCTGCGTTCGGTTTTCTAGGCTCAGATTTACGTTGTCTGAAGGCTTCTTCCTATGTAGCTGCATTGTCTCCTCTGGCCCTTACGGTGTTGTCTCTTAGTTGCCCACCCCCCACCCCCGGGCTGTGTTCTTGTCACTCTGAAACAGGAGGTGTCAGCCACTGTCTGGCCACTTCCCTTGCTGACCTGGGGGATACCAAGAAGCACCCAATCCCTGGTGGCCCCACTGTGCCCATGGCAAACCCTTGAACCCTAGGACATGGGATCAGGTGGGAGGTTAAGTCAGAAAGGAGGGTGGAAAACAACCCAAAAGAGCCGACCTTCCCCTGTAAGAGAAAAGAAGCAGTAGGCCAAAGGTTTGCCTTAGTGAAAACCAGGGATACAAAACAGGCCTCTTTATAGACACATGACCTGCATCCCTGAGGCCCTGCTCTTTACGGATTCATGCACTGGCATAAGTTCTAAATTGCTGCCAGTTTCACAACTGTTTTTAATTTAAAGGCCTCCAGGCCATGATATTCCAGGGCAAAGAGAGATTTTTCGGCAAGCAGAGCAGAAGAACGAGATCAGAGCGCCCCCACGGTTTGCGACAGCCGACTTCACCTCCTCCAGCTTAGGAAATCCTAGTTAATTTCTCTCCGTTTCCAAAATGTACTTCCATTTGGAGATAAGCACGCATGCTGGAAACCATTCAGAGGAGGCTCACAGGGGCAGCGCAGTCAAGCGCAGCAGCTATAAACATAACTTCCTTTAAGGAAAAAAAAAATAAAATAAGGACGTCTCGGAGTCTTCCAGAACTTAAGACAGTGTATGACGTCTGAATTGTAACATCAACCATCTCTGGAGGCTGATGGAAAGAGATGGGCTCAGTGACACCCCTGGACAAGGAGTTCACTCAGGCAGGGAATACTTGACAAATCCCTTCAGGGAGGAAAAAACAAAGGAACACTCACCTCACTTTACAGTAACCCAGTTGCGAAAGAACAGGAGAGTGAGCCAGGATAATTATACAGGCATTTTATTATCCACTGCTGCCTTTTAAAAGGCAAAGCATGAACTTCTAAATGCTCTGCTGGGATCTTCTCCACCTTTCTTCCTCCCAGCTTCAAGGAAAAGGCCAGAAGAATCAGGGTCTCGTCCAGCCTGTTATGGACCTTTGTGCCATTTAGGCAAAGCTACTCCCTCTGCAGGGACCATTAGAAAAGAGCGCCCCACTTGATAGACAAAAGCCCATGGGCTACATACTTGAGCGACCAACTTCTCCTGTATATGAAGAAACAACTCCATCTCCCTCCAGGTGGACACCCCCTCCCCCATTAGGACACGTGGCTCGGCAGCTTGGCAGGAAGAATGTCAGCTGATTGCAGCCCACAGTTGACCCTCAGTGGGGCACCTTGACAAAACCCCCAAACACCCAACCACGCACTCTGGCCCGAATGGAAATTATGCCTCCAACACGCTTCTCATCATTTATTGACATTGCAGAGATGTTCGTGTCCCTCCTCCCGATCATCAAAGTCTTTTTATCCCAGAGCATGTTTTGCCCAATTCCCTTTGAGTGATGACTGCATATTCACAGCCAAGGGCACAAAAGGAAAGAAATGGAAATTGGATTCGAAGGGCAAAATTTCACTCCAAGACCATTCGTAGATAACGGAGCCATTGGTGTTGTTCAGGAGCGCTCACACAGGCGCCCCCTATCCATCATCCATAGACTTGTGCTGCCACTAACCGAGCAGAGTGGTTTGGGGAGATGGTCCCACTCCTACAGGCAGAGCTGGCAAAAAGAAATCCACAGGGCTCTGAAAACTAAACTGTAACCTTGCTGCAAAGCCCTCCTTCTACAAATTGTTCCAGGCATCCCCAGGGATATTTCTCTTACTCAGGAAAGTCACCAGATCAAGAAGGACAGGAACCTGGACCATGCCATACACCTGGAGAGACCAGGATGGCAGAGCAAAGCTTTGGTTTCCCCCTGGGGACACCAGCGTTGGCACACCAGCAAGGGTAGGCAAGGTGGGTTGGCATAGAGAGCTTCCTGGCAACAGTTACCAGCCCCTAACCTCCCTGTGGAGGTGAGCTTCTTGCTCACTCCTGTTTCCTGTGTCCTCTCTTCAGCATCTGTGACCTCAGGACCTCTGATGGCAGGCAGGGAACTCAGACCAGGTGTTCTGGATCCTTCTAGTGAGTCTAGACCAGACTTGAGAGCAAAAGCAAAGAAGAAGAAGAAGGAAATAAGAGGATCCTTTGTGAATGGATCTAAGTCCTGAATCTCTTCCCAACATGCCTTTAAATTTTCCCTACTGTGCAGAGCAAGTCTGATTTTGTAGAGAAACTTGCTCTCTCGATGACCCCTGGGTCCAAGAGTTGGCTGGAAACAGAAATGACTGGCCAAAGCCTGGATAGATTCAGCTGGGCTCAGTCCCTGAAGGCTTTGTTCTTCAATCTGTTTATACAGTTTCCCGTAGGAGTCTGTAATTTTAATCAGTAAATATCTCCCTTGATTTATCACCTTCTATTGACATAGTGGTAATTCAAGCAGTGGAACTAAAGCTGGGCCTGCTGTGTGTTTTTTCCCCTCATTGTGCCCAGCCTCTGTTTGATTTTTTTCTCAGTCCTCTTAGGTAATTGGTCCGCCTCCGACACTCTCTGTATGACCGGCTGTGGTCAGGGGTCAGTGGGCTCCCCCTTCCAAAGAGCAGAATGTTCTAACCAATCACGATACAGCCCCATCTTGAGTTTGCTAAAACCTGAGCAGACAAACCACAGACTGATAGGACCCAGTGGATTTCATTGGAAAAGTAGAAATCCAAGATGCTTATAAAGAATACTGTTATTCTCTCGAGCTCCACAGACAGTTTGGAGACTTAATCCTCTGATTTAGTATCTCTGAGTTGAGCAGGGAGATCCTCCTTCCCAAACCTTTTGGAGCTGCCAGTTTCCACATTGGCAGACTGATCCCTCTGTGAACATGGTGTTGGGTAAGGCCTGGTACTCAGTTCTATTTATTAAAGTGTTTATTTACTTAGTATTTATCCCAGTGAAGTGGTAAAACTTTTTGGGCACCCGTATGCTGATTTTAGTATCACACTTAACCAAAAATGATCTATTTGATGGCCAGGATAAAGAAACGAGGACTTGATAGTTTTAGAGCTAGATGGATTCAGAGCTGACTTGATACACTCCAAGGTTCTGTGCTTAGCTGCTTGTGTTTGCAGGTGGCCCAGAACTACAAAAAAAGGCTTGATGTTGGAGAACAGGGACTAGATTTCAAAAATATCTCCATGCATTGAACTGATGGGCTGTTATTTGAAAGATAGAATCAATGTAGATATTTGAACTTTGGTTCCAAAAATCAAATGCCAGTGCACCAAACAAGGACAATCTATTGAAGCATAAGTTTTGTGAAACTATGTTACAAGTCTTGGGGTCCACAAGCTCACTAAATACTGTGTGTCCCATGGCTGCCAAAAGTACCAATGAAATCTTAGGTTGTGTTGGTATGAGAATGGTTCCCTCTAATCCTCATCTCATTAGACTTGACTTGCATTGAAGTTTTTCATCTTTTTATTCCCCATAATAACTAGAACAGTGCCCCATATCACAAGTTATTTAAGTATCATGCGAATGGACGAATGGGTAACAATGGAAGAAACTGACCCATTGGTCAACACCTGTCTTCAAATTGTGTCCAGTTTTCAATTCCATGTTTAAGGATGGACATGAATAAAGTGGAATGTGTCAAAAGAAGAGCATCCAGATAGTGAAGGATTTGAGAATTGTGACATAGGTGAAAGAGTTTAAGAAACTGGTACATCTAATCTGAAATGGGAAAAGGCAAAGGAATATTTGGGGGAAGGAGCACTGGGAAAGGTAGAGAAAAATCAACCAGATTTAGAATTTTGAAAGCTGATATGGATGAGAGGGATTAAAATAATATATATTGCCTTAGATAATAAAGCTAGCAGCACATGGTGGAAACTATAGAGAGGTAGATTTCAGCTTAGAACAAGGAAGAAATCTTTACCAGTTAGAAGTGCTTTTGGTACCTACAGGGAAATGGTCTGATTCTACTGATGGGTCTTTCTCTTTCTCACTTGGGGCTGACTGTCATACACAGCCCCTGCCTGGAGCAGCTCCTCTGTTGAGATGCTTCCACAACTAATTGTCAATAGCCCTTTCTCAGTGCTTTATTTACTAGTGCTTTGTATTAAATTTAGCTCATATGTCTGTCTTCTTCACTAAGTTATAAATTCCTTGAGAACAAGACTGTTGCCTTTCATGTTCTTTATACGTAATAGACATTCAATCAACATTTACTTCATTTGTCGAGTTAAATAGAACTTGGCAGCCTCTTTTATTCAAGACTAACACCAAAGAATTCTTTTGGTTTAGTCTGAGATCTGTGGAAGCACAGAGACTCTGGAATGGTAATACAGCAATGTTGGCTCTCCTCCAAGGTTCTGTGTATTGGGGGGAAGAGCTCATCTGTGAGTCTACTTTTCCCATCTTTAAAGTAAGGAGTCCTGTAAATTCTAGAAAATTCATTTCAGTCAAACCCATTTATCTACTACCCACCCAAACAAATGTAAACCAGTAAAGTCTTTTGCATATAATGGAATAGATCTTTACTTTCTTTTTCTTAAAGCTGTTAATAGCTGTTCAGTCTTTTCCTAATAACACAAATCACTGAATGCTTTAGTCTGGGAGATATGCAGATTTCACCGTCAGATCATATTAATGGACCAGAGTGCCTCAAATGTGCTGATAGACTTGCTTTCCTGACTGAGTCACAGTGATGGTACAGATCCAGGTGGAGTCAAGAGTGAAATGATGAAGGCAGTTATCCTTATGCTTATTCTGTTGGTTGACAAGAGAGGCTCTGATGCAAGCCCCGGGCTATTTCTCATGATTACATCATTGCCTTCATATTGTTTTAGCTTCCAGGGTGTGGCTGAACCGGCACTTCAATGGAAGACCTTTCTTAAAACTTAGCCCTTATCAATCCTACAGTTCATCACACTGCCACATTCTATCCCAAGGTGGCAGCATTCTGGTGAGTGGTAAAGTAAAATGATTTCCAGAGAAGTAATTAGCAAAGTGCACAGAAGCTTACAGGGGAAAAAAAAAAAAAAAAAGGACAGGCTATCAATCAATAAATAATAAAAAATTCAGTCGAGAGCATTTTCCATCTTGGTGTTCTTGGTTATGAGAGAGTGAGAGAGAGAGAATTCATGAGGACAGTTCAGGTTACCTCTTCTTAGCTTATGTTCCATAGCTCCCATATAATACAGTGTAGACACATAATGAGTGGTGATAAGGATCCAAAATGGGAACTATAATTTCACCTCCACCTGGTTTCCTACCATCATTCTGGGCTTTCAGGTAGGGCTATAAGATACCTGATCTTGGATACTTGTGGAGTAATTGCACAGACATTGATCTCTTAATGGTAGATGATGAGTTAATTCATCCCAAACCTTTCTCACTTGGCAGATAAGGAGTTATTAGTCATCACATTCACTCTGGGCATTATATATTTTATTATTTATCATTTACATATAAATGAAAGCGCGAGCCTTTCACAGGAGAGCCTGGCTTATAAGCAAGAGAAAAGAGTTGAGCAGGGGAGGAAGGATGGGGCAGCCCCTGGATGATTCAGAGAACTTCCAATGCCAAGAGACCAGGGTCAGTAGTGGTAGGAGGATGAGAGGATAAATAAATAAATACAGGGTTTGGAGGGGAGCGAGTGGCCCAGGAGATGTGGTGGGTTGGGAGTGGTTCCGGTATTAGAAGAAAGGAGAGGAGCTCGATTCCTTCATTTACGCATTCGTTCCACAAATGTTGTTCATGCTAGATAAGGATATGCGGTCATAACCTTGCCCTCAGGTAAACAAATAACATGTAATTGTCAGTTGGAAAAAGTGCTAGGAAGGAAACAGATAGAATGTTACAGGGCAAAATAATGGGAGTGGGGTAGAAGAAACGGGACGCTATTTGAACAGACTGGTCAGAAAAGAACTCCCAGAAGTTCACGTTTAAACTCGAATTTGAAGGGATAAGAAAGAACAAGCCACACAGAAAAAGGTGAGTGACAGAGCCTTCTGTGAAGGGAAGTCCTTGGCAAATTCAAGGAAACAAGCCGTAAATGGCCCTTCCATTTATTGAGCTCCTGTGGCGGTCAGACCCTGGTCTAGGTGCTTGGAGTGTGCGAAAGCATCTCCTCCTCCCAGTCGTACCTGTCGGCATTGCTATAACCCCCGCTGTACAGGCGAGGAAGATGAGGCGAGAGTGTCTGCAGCAGAAAGAACCGAGGAGGGATGGCTGAATAACTGTCGGATAAGGAGGCAGGGATCAGCAGGGTTTCCAGCAGAGACGTGCGATTCCTCTAATTTGGGTTTTTAAACCACCCCTCTGGCCTCTCGTTGATGAGTGGCCCGAAAGAGGGCAAGACAGGACATGGAGGGCCTGCTTGGAAGGCATCTCGGGCCCCAGGCTAGAGTCGATGTGGCTGCACAGGAGGATGGCGAGGAGATGGCGGGAAGCAGTGCATTCGAGGCATGTTTTGGCCGCGTTGAGATTTGCGAGGCAGCCAAACAATGAGGACACAGAAAGAAAACACATGGACTTCAACCTAATCCCAGCTGCCTTCTACTATGAAAGAGAGGGAACCAAGAGAGTGTTGAGAAATAGACTCCTTGAAATTGGAAGATGTTCAGGCCCCGAACCAGGATCCTGCCTCGCTGTCAGTGTAAGACTTAAATACCCATCGCCTGCATGTTGTGGTTTGGCTGCCCTAATTTCTCTCATGTTTTTTTGCTACATGGATACACACACATACACACACACGCACAGCCCTCCTGATTCGCTGAGCACTGAGAAAGAGTCAACAAGTGAGGTTTCCTTCTGGAACCAGAGAAGTCTCCATGCAGGGAAGCGAGATCTGCTATCCCCAAACTGCAGTTAAAAAAGACAGGTGGGAAAAAATGAAGACTAAACCATGTAGACAGCTCACCTGGGGGAAACAGGTCATGCTAACCTCAAGCCAATCATTAACCCTGCCCAAGGCCGTCAGGACACTCAAACGCTGGGGAATTTTAGGAGCCTGGAAACTAAGAGCAAAGTTTATTTTCAGAACAAGGCCTGAAGAAGGAAGCAAAGGATAAACAGAGACCAAATGTTTTAATTATTTGAAATGGTTTCCACCTCAACACTGTTCCCCAAGTCTTAAAAGAACAAAGGTTGGGGAGGACCGCTGGGGAGCACTTCCCTTCAGCTCTCTGCCGCACCGGCTGCAGCAGCCCCCAAGCTCTCCCTGCCATGACATTTCTTGACCGGCAAAGGCTGGGGATACCTGGTGGCCAGTCTGTGACTTTGGCCAGAGCCGGGTGTCACAGCCTCGAGAGTTTTCTGAGCGGCCATCTGGAACGGTTCTCAGCCTCAGAACAGTAGCCACAGTCGGTCCTCCAGGGGCCGCCTCTGAGTTTCATGTGATACAGTTCTTCATCTGGGTTTTATAGAGAACAGGGGTCTTGACCCCGGAATGGCAGAGAGCACAGTCTTAGCAAACTGTCCGGGGAGAACTGGAAGGACGAATGTGGCAAGGAGTAGGGAGCCGGACAGGCTGAAGGAGTGCAGGCCCTTCAGCAAGCACACGTCTCTGGCCGCCTCCCCGGGTATGGCTCCAGACCAGAAAACCAACTCCAGATACCTCAGGGAGAGCAGGAGGAGAGGACAAAGGTGTCAGGAAAAATAACTGCTAATATGATAAAATGTGAGTGGATATGACAGGCCGTGGCCCATCGAAGATCTCAGGAAACACAGCTCGGAAAAAGTACAAAAGTCCTTCAGTGTGAGGTAATGAGGCGCGTCTAATTATATTTAAGAAAAGAAACAGCAAGAAATGCTTTCAAAGCCTTCCCCCTCTTTCTTCCCTCATGAACGAGTCCAAATCCCAAATGGAGAGACACCGTTATTTCAGAGAAAGTGAGGAATTTGCGAGAGCATCACGGGAAACAAGGTTGTGATTTTCCCAGAACTGAGAAAAACTACCACACAAACCTTTCCCTGCCCCCTTTTCCCCTCCCCAAAAAGCTGCTATCAGGAAACAGCAGGGGGAGGAAGAAAAAAAAAAAAAAGGAAAAGAAAACCAAAAAACACACAGGCAGCCCCACCATGAGAAATCAAGGCAGTTGAAATGACATTTGACACCGCCAGGCCACAGCTGAAGAACAAGGGAAAAGTTTTAGGGTGACTGTCACTGACCCATAGTCTCTCACTCCTAACCTTGCTCTCCAACATATGTTTCTCATTTCCTTGCTTATAGCTGGTCCAAGCTAATGATATGTGTTTTGGCCGGGATCCCGTGCTTGGCATACAGCCGGTCTTGTTCTCATTGTCCGGGCTACTTACAGAAACCTCTTTCTCTGTCTCTTTCTCTCTCTCAAAAAACCGGCTTTAAAGAACAGTAAATATGCAAAATAGCCCCCGCGCTTTATACAGCTACCATCTTGAACATGGCCCCCTCTACCCTAACACACCCCATCATAAAGGCCTGAAGAGACTGCCCACGGGCGAGGGGTACGTTCAACACAAAAGCAGTGGAAATTCAAACAAATTGGCCCATTAGAGTCTCACACGGCTATAAATACAGCTCGGCTCGGGCTATTTTGAGGGATGGTGGCATGGGAAAGTTCCGCCTGGAATCTTGAGTTTGTCAGAGGAGACAGATCTCTCCCAAGACATGGGAAGAAGACGAAGCACACAGCAGACCCGGAGGAAGGAGGCATCAGCTCTGGTCAGTTTCAGGGCAAGGTTAGCCGTGGACGAGGAGACACGTCCACGCCGGCCTGGCGTGGAGATTTGGGCTCTGGTGTCACTCAGAGTGTCCATAACCTCTAAAAAAGCTGAACATGCCCTTTTGCTCCTCAGAGGTCAATGGACCATTTCACTCTTCCTGAAAGACTGGGCAGGCGGGAGGAGGAGGGGTGGGAACGAGAGCAGACTAGCTAGTCCGGGCAGGCCCCAGGCTGCAACCAGCATCTCTGACTGACCACGAGGGAATCCTGAGGAGGCCATTTTTTGCAGGTTGGACCCCAAAGTGTGGCACCCAGTACATGTATGTTACGAAATTAGGGCAGAGTTGCGTGGATTTTAGGACTTGGAGACCCACACATGAGTGTTAGCAAAATATGCAGGCAGCGAATGCATATGCAAATATTGAGAGCTGCTTCACATTTCCCCTCAGGTGTGTCAACAGATGGCAATTAACTGCTAACAGTTCAGAATGAGTAAACACAGAATACACATATATTTCTGCATTGTGTCTCTGCCCACTTTTGGGGAACATGGATCCCTCCCCTTGCCGTCCCACTGATGGGTCTGCTGTACTTTCCTTATCTTAGTGGACCCCTGTATCTGTTTCTGTTCAGAAAGCAGACCCAGGACAACTTTGGATTTTTCTGGTTGATGTAATAAGATTGAGTACCTGCTGTATACCAAGTACGGTCAGAGGCATGGGCTCACACAGCCTGGCGGATGTGTCTGATCTAGCCTCAACCCTGGTTTTCTTACCTCCACATCCCCCTTTGCCCAGGACAGCCCAGTTTATGTCTGTTGTCCCCGTGTAATTATTAATAGCGCTTCTTTTCGCTCTCCAAGTGTCCCAGTTTGGATGATAAATCATACAGTTACTCTATCTACAGTCCCTTTTTTAAAAATGCTTTTTTTTGGTATGAAATCTAATACACAGAGAGAAAAAGTGCAAAAATATAGCATCCTCTATTTTCGAGGCTCTTTGGAACTTGAAGAAGTCAAGAGAGGGTTCCCAAATTATCAAGAAAATGGCTTTAGCAGATTAAATTTTAATTAGTTCAAGAAGAGCCTCCTTTGCATTCTGGGCTTGAATCCTTGCCACATGCTGAGGTTGGTTCTGTCCTTACAAACGTTGTCTGCTCTGGATTTCCCATGTTGCATCTGAAACCTCAAAGAGTCTGCCACCACACACGGGGACAGCTGGGGCACATGAGGGCACTTGTCCCTGTACAGCCCAGAAAGGAAGAGCCATTCAGGTTACCATGACAACACTCTTTCCTGAAAATCTCTGACTGACACTTCCTGGGGAGACAGGAAGTAAGGACAGGAAGACACCGAGGTCACTCTCTTCCCATGTCCAGCCCTCCCACCTCCCAGACTTGTCTGATATTTGACCTTTTCTAGCTCAGTCTTTCTTCTCCCATTCCCATCAGCGAAGTTATCCTGGGGGTGAAGGCAGCCCACTGCTTCTGTGCCCTTCTTCACCACCAGTCAGTGGAACCTCCCAAATCGTGCAATAATAAGCTATATAGAAGTAACTAGATGCTTCAGAAAGTAACACAGCTGATTCCAAAGTAAAAAAATAAAACGTGTGGACAATCCGCACTTTTGTAATCAGTGTTACAACATATAATAATCATTCAACTCATGTTATTGGGCACCTACTGTGTGCCAGGGCTTGAGCTAGAGATTGGGAGTAGGGTATTGACCAAAATGGGCATGGTCCCTGCCATCATGGAGCTTATGGTAACTCGAGGGAGACAGACATGAAAGGGATAATCCCACAATAAATGCTAACTACAGATTGTAGTAAGGACAGCAAAGGAAAAATATAGAGCATAAGAGAAAATATAAGAGAACCCAGCTTACATTTGAGTGAATCAGGGAAAGCCCCCCTAATAAGGCAACTTTAATCTAGGACCTGAATGATGATTAGGATGTAGGCAAGGAAGTCCATTTATATCAAGAGCCCATGAGTCACCTCAGTATTGAGTCTAACCTTCATAGTTTACTGAAATATGTCACTTCAAGATCAGAAGAGCTCTAGGGCTCCTGAGCTCTCAGCTGGTTGAGCATCTGACTCTTGACTTAGGCTCAGGTCATGATCTCAGGCTCCTGGGATTGACCCCCCGCTCCTCTGGCTCCCCACTCAGTGGAGGGTCTGCTTGTCTCCCTCTCCTTCAGCCCCTCCCCCCAGCTCGCTCACTCTCTATCTCTCTCTAAGTAAGATAAATCCTAAAAAAATAAAAAAGGATCAGAAGAGTTTTATGGGAATGTCTTTCAAACCTACAAATTTATAACCTGCATCACAAATAAGACAAGGAGGTAATAATAACTCACTTCTAGGTTATTAGTTAATTTTTGTTAAAGCTACCTGTACAGTATTTGAAATGTAGAAAGTGCTCAGAGCATGGCATTCATCTCTCTTGAACTATTTTAGCAAATGTACGGTCTCTCATATGTGAATCCCCAACACCTAGCACAATCCAAAGTAGATTTATGTAGTAAGTGCTCAATGTACATTGAATGAAGGAAGGAATCCATGAACAAATGAATTACCTTTTATAGGATGTCTTCTGCGGACCAGGTACTGGGCCAGATATTTTCACAAATATTATTTAATCTCAACACCATAACACGATTGCACCTTTCTCGAGGCTAGGATTCTAGCGTGCTGAACTCAACAATAGCTCCGAAAATAATGATAAACTATGACCCTAATGTAGTTTGGAGAAGCAGATGAGGGAGAAAATGCTTTTCAGAAGCATTTGGAAATAGCAAGGGCAGATGCAAGCCAGTGAAATGAAAAGGTACAAATACTCCAGAGAGTCACAGAAGGGAGATTAGAAGGCTGTCATGGGAGGATGGGAGCCAGGATGGACAGCCATACCAAAACCCATAGAACAATCTGAGCCCTTGGAACAGTCTGAGGACTGTTTTGTTGGTAGAGGTGATTGGAAAACTCTCGGTAGTCATCCTTGGAACAAACATTTAATATGCCCCCTAAAGTCTGGGCAGGGGACTGTGTTTGTAGAAAATGGCGAGAAGCACATTTGTGCTCAGTGGAACATTTAGGCACAGAGAAACTTCAGAAACAATAATGTTTCAAGGCTGGGAGTTATGGGGCAGGTGGTAATAGGGCTGTTTTTTTAAACAAATGTAATGAAGGGAAGTGTGAAGTCAAAAGTAGCTCTGAATCTCACTGGTTTAAGAAAGGACGTTGGATAAAGAAGAAAACTAAACAGAGAATTTGATATTTCAAGGGGTTCCTCTAGTCTCAAAGAGGCAAGTCTTACTGTGAATGATTTAGACAAAAGAAAGTTTAAACAGAGGTAGGGGTTTATGTTATCAAAGATGGCAATGGGAAGCACAGAGTCATCTTAGGTTCAGAAATCTCTGCATTTAAAAACCAGCCACATTAAATTGGGGATGAATGGAAAAAGGAAATGTCTGAGAAGGTTCAAGGGGGTTGGAAAAAACCCAAAGGCAGAAATGATTACCCCTCATAGGGAGCTCTGCTTTTCCAGAGGATTTTCTGTAGAAATGGACTCGGGTTTAAACTTGGTGCTCTGTTTGGCTGAATCCCTACAAGTTCTCCGAAATGGTGACAGGTTCCGTAATTGTCCCAGCTTTATTGTTTTTCCTCCACAAACCTATTTGTGAAAGTGCCATAAAATTGTCCTACCCAGAGCTCTCAGTTTCAGGAAATATGATACACAGCAGATCAGAGGAAATTAATATTTTCTTTTCTTATTTCGCAGCATCTTGGCCCAAGTTCAGCACTGAAATGGTTAAAATATCAGCACATTTCACTGGTCTTGGGTTACTCATAAACATTCAGCAAAGCAATTTCACTCAATCGCACATATTAACTGCTTAAGTTCTTCTCTCCGAGGATGTGGGCTGTTATTTTATGCCAAAAGTCCTGTAATTAAGTTTGACATAAGCGCATGGATTAAATATGTGGTTGGGGCGGGGGGCGAGGAATGGAAGGTTTTCTCCCCTCGCCGTCTTGCCATATGGAAACTGTAACCAAATAACGTGCAAAAATTTTTAAGAGAATTTCCAATCTTATTACTCACTGTTGTTTATCAGGTAAGTCACCAGGCCAGTGCACTTACAAAACCAGTTTTTCTTTTCCCCGATTTAGCAATAAGAACAACAACACAATAGTATTCTTAAAACAGCCCCCGGCCCTCCGAGTAGAGTGAGTCTCGGTAAGGCACACAACACAACAGCTCCTCAAAACCCCTCTGATGGGCAAGCCCCTGCAGCCGGAGTTTGGAGCTAATTAATCGGACTGATGTAATTCAGGGATATATTTTAAATGCTGAGACTATGATGAGGGTGCTACGCATCGCGCTGCTTTGTCAATTATGAAAAGGCGACCAACATTTGGATGTACTTCATTCTAAGGGGATTTTTATCATGGCCAGATTTTCCCTGTCTAAAGGGTCCTCGGGTGACTCTGAAAAGGCCTGAATCGCTTAAGCAGCATAATAACAAATTTACTTTCAATTTCTGGCCATATTCATGAAGGTTTCTTGTGGTTTGAGAGAGGAATGCTCTTGTGCCTCCTTTCATAAAAACAGCTGAAAATAGCTTTTTCAAATGTTTGAAAGAGAAAACATCCTCCTTGAGTTTCCCCCAAATTGGAGAGAGGACATAGGAGATTAACCCCCAAAAGGAAGTTAGCAGCAGGCTACCTCTCACCTTCCCTCCCTTTGGACTCGCCCCAGGGCTCTTGCCCGATGCTGGATCTCTCCCTTCATTGGTTTAACTGCGTTCACTACCGTCTTGGTGGCTTTGTCCTGCTATAACGCCTCTAAAGTGTCAAAACACATGATCCAAATCATTGCCATGCTCAAGTTCTTTGTACTTCGCCATCACTCTGAAAATGCTCATTGTAACCATTCCCAGTTACCTTCTGCTTTGTCTCCATCACTCAGCTCGGGATCTTTTCCTTTCGGAGGGCCACAGTCTAAGCTGCTCATGACATTGGAAGCTCCATTTATCCACACGTTGTGCTCACTTCTAGAGAGGGCTTGTGACCATGTTCCCGTGTCCATTTTTATTTTATAAGAGGTGGCTCAAACTGAAAACAGTGTTGAGATAAAGCCTCAATCTCTGCTACACAGGAGTGAGAATAATTTACTTAGGTTCAATATAGCCCTCTGTATTCCCTTTAATTTGAAGGAATATCTACTGCGTCATTCAAAAGCCCATCCCAAGCCCTTCAGGGATGCTCTTGTTTCTTAGTTTATCGTCCTCATTTTATATTTCTGCTCATCAAATTACATAAGCCTGTTACTAGGTCCATAGCCCTAATGTATTCCAGGCATTCTGAATTGTACTGTACTCTTCTGTATTATCCCCCGATCTGGTGCAAAATAGAATTACCTTCGACTCTACCATCCGTGTTATTGTTAGAAATTGTCTGGTTCTCTTAAATGGCTTTCACTTTTTCTTTGGTATCTGAGGTAGTTCTTTTTATTCTCAAACGTTACTCTCTAGAGGAGCCGGTTGACAAAACTTGTCTGGGAGAGCTGATGAAATGCGTCCCCATGTGCCAGAGTGGGGCTGCTCTGGGTCCTGAGGGCTGAGGAGGAAAGACATAGTGGACCACCACTCCCTGAGTCTGCTCCAGTGGCTTGAAATTAATGGAACGGACCCAGGGCTCTCCGAGAGAGGTGGGTGCATTCCTCCTTCTCACCATGTCCGGTTGCATTTTCCACGGACCCAGGTCTGCCATTTTCTTCTGTCAGTGTCTCATTCCTTTATAACAGCTTCATAAAGAAGGGAAAGCCAGGCAAGGACGCAAGACGAGGCACCAGGCGGAGTGTGCCTGGAGTGCATGTAGCTGACTCGAGTAGGACACGTGTGGTATGTTAAGAATCCAGGAGCCCCAGCAGAGCCATGCAGCTCTTCTCAGTGGCCTGTTGAAAACCTTCTTGAGCGCTTGAGCTTTTCTCATCTTTGTCCCCAAATAACAATCTATCTCCATTTTTCCTCTCAGACGCTATCACGTCTTGCCTCCAGCATGAACTGTGTATTTCTCCTGCACTCCCTGTCCTCCCTCTGACATACCCACAGGACTGAGGACCTGTTAGGAATTTGTGAGGTTTATGGTCACAGCCTTCTAAATCTGACCTTTGCCCCATCGAAGGGGATGGTCATCTTCCCTGCAGTTTAGGCATAGCATTTTTTTGGTTCGTCTTCTTGAGTAGGATTCAAAATTACATCCCCCATGCTTGTCAAGGAGTAGCAGAATGTAATGGTGCAGTGAATAAGAATGTGAGTTCTGAAGCCCAACCACCTGGGGTCAAATCCCAGCTCTGACATTTATTAGCTGTCTGACCTGCAGTGTGTTAACTTAACCCTCATGACTCATTTGCCTTATGCATATTGTAGGGAATAATAGAACATTCCTCTTGGGGTCTTTGTGAGGATTAGGCACATGAAGGGTTAATGAGAGAGCTTGGCCCATGGCAAGCCTTCAGTAGGTGTTGGCTGTCTTCCAAATATTCTAAGGAGAATCAGCTACATTGTTTTTGGTTTGAGATGAACTGGTCCTACAAAGACGTAAGATGCTCAAGCTCTCAAGGGGATGAATGATGAGCAGCACATCCCTGTCTTCGGGTTGTACTTTACTTGGCGGCACTTAAACATAACCTTACGTCAAAACTAATAGTCGACTCATGACTCAGCCTCTCACAGCCTAGTATTATTTAAGGACGTGGGGCCTCAGGAAATGGGAACATTGATGCAAAAATTAGTATAAGAATTTCATTTCAAAATTCTTATTGTTTCCTCTGCCGTATAGAGATACAAACTGCAGAGTTCTCACGTGGGTTCTCCATAAAAGCCAGAACCTTGCTAGAGTTTCAGGGAGAACCAGCAGCTCTGCAACCTCCAGCAAGACCTTCAACCAGCCCCGTGACCCTCAGCTGCCAAACTGGGGTGACTTACTGCCATGCCTACCTCACAAGACTATTGCAAGCAAGAGAGTAAAAACATTGGGAAATATAATCATTGTTACTATGGGACACATGGTTTCCATTAAATAATCTATCTTAAAATCAATAATAACACTTTTTAAAACTTATTTATATTTATACAGGATACTATAACGTACCCTTGGAGTACTCCATTTCTCCCATCTCACTGTCCTTTTCTAATGCCCGAATTAAGCCTCACTTCCTCTAAAAAGTCAGCCTGCATATAGGCACACAAACACAACTTTAAATTTTCACTCTTTTGAGCTCTTAGCTCACTGCTGTCCTTTTCACTTGCTTTGGTACTTTATCTATTCCAGGAGTCAGCGGGCTTTTCTATAAAGACTCAGATAGTAGATATTTTAGGCTTTGTGGTCCCATTCTGTCTCTGTCACAACTACTCAACTCTGCTCTTGTAGCACAACAGCACCCCAGACGATATGTAAATGCGTGGGAGTGGCTGTGTTCCAATAAAACTTTATTTACAAAAACAGCTGCTACCCACGAGCCCTAGTTTGCAACTCCTGATTAATAGCTTGAGTTTGTTGTTGAACACCTTTACTTGTGCCTTTTTAGGCTACCCCACTGGATTGTCAGGACTGCAGGGACAAGAGTCTTTATCAGGTGTTCATAAGGCCCTGCTTCCTGCTTCTCCTGAGCCCGGCACCTGGTTCAGTGCATACTTGTTGGGTTAAACTACCTCATGGGAAAATTGTATATTTATTGTGAGTAAATTAACGCAGGCAACCTAGCCATGCCGAATGTCCTGAAGTGTTAAATCAGGGAAAAGAGAAGTGGTGTCCCTATGGAATGAGAGACAGCCGTCTGCATGTCAAACACATGAGTGGAAGAGAAACGTTGCACACTGATCACTGTCAAATCCTGAGGGAAAAGCTATGGAAAACACCTGACGACCACATGTTCCTGGAATTTGTGCTCTGTGCATGAATAATGCCATAGAAGACCCAGAATATGGGTAGGCTGCCTCTTTCCTAAGGGCATAGTTATAACTCTGCTTTCACAGACTACCACCATTCTTCATTCTTTTATTATTATCCATGAACTTAGAATAATTTCACTGTTTTCCAGTTTAGAGTCACCCAAAAATAAATATTTTTATTTGTGGAAATATGATACTCCAGGGGCAAGTAGAAGAGGGGTTAAGAAAATCAGGGCCTGGAGTTACACCTAACTCAAATCTATGAGCCTTTGAGTAAGTCACTTAACCTCTCTAAGCTTCAGTGTTCCCTTCAATGAAATGGGAGTTTTGGGAGGGTTAAATGAGATCACATATATGAATAACTTAGTATAGGGCTCATGACAGAGTAAATACTCAGTAATCATTAGCACCTAATAATAGCAGTAGTAGTAACAGTCAAAAATCACAGAAGTAAAAGATAATTCTTTGAACATAAACATGCGGCCTAGGAGTTCTGCTCCTGAGTACACCCAAGGGAAATAAAAACCTAGATCCAAAGCGAAAAATCTCTACACACACAAACTTGTACATCAATGTTCATAGCAGTGTTATTCATAATAGCCAAAGAGTAGAAACAACCCAAATGTG
>CM052803.1:36797947-36857938 GCA_028533885.1 Nasua narica
TTCCTGGGCCTTAGCTGCAGAAAGGCAAATTTGAGTAGGTTTGAGGAGGAGCCCAAGAGACAGAATATTTAACAAGCCCCCAAGTCACTCTGATGCGAGAATGCATGAACGGCACTTCCAGAAATGCTACACTCAGAGGTTGGAAACCAACGCATTGCCAGATGTGTATTGCACGCCAGCCTTACACACACACTGTCTAGGCACTTTGGGCAACAGGAAAATGTATAGTCTCCCACACAGAGTACACAATCAAGTCTGGAAGACCTGAAGGGCACAAGCATGATAACTGAGTGTATGCTGGACATGATCGATAGCAAAGGATGTAAAAAGTCAGAAGAGCACACAGTTTCATGGCCCAGGTGGTTGGAGAGCTTCATGAAGGAGAGAGGTTACTTAGGCCTAACCTTAAAAGGTGACCATGATTGTAAAGAGATACATGAAAGAATCTTGTGCAGACAACGAGGGATGTTTGTCTCAGAGAAGTTGGCTGTAGTATGTTTACATGAAGAATGAGAAGAGGCCTAATGGTAAAGCAGAGTGAGGTCAAATTCTGGAAGGCCCTAAATGCCTTGCCAAGAGACTGGGATTTTACCCGTAAGAGGGTGGGGACCCTCTTTCGAACAGGACAGCGGCAAGCTGAGATCAGTGCTATAAAAGGGTTAGTTTAATCATAAGTTACCGTGAGCATTTTCAGGATGAAATGACACATAAATAATGAAGCAATAGTGTGACAGAAGTGGAATCCAGAAGGGACTAGAACAAGAGAGGACAGAGATAAGAGAACCATTTGGAGGGTCTAGGATTAGCAACCCCCCAATTTCCTTCCCCCCAAAACAGCCAAATTCCTACTATACTTAAAAGGGAAAAGCAATACTGACATTGTTTCTTTCTTGCACTCACAATAAAAGAGATGCTAACTTGGAAGAGGCAATTAGGGACTGAGTTGAGAACGGAGGAAGAAGGGAGGCGAAGATGAAAGAAGGGGTTTAACCAGCCTCAGAGATAGAAAACAATGCCTGGAAGTGAGGGAGAGAAGGGCATGCAAAGCCATGTCTGTCGAGCCGTGCTTGGAGCTCTCATCCTTAGGACCCTTCTCCTGAGAGCTGGGAGGAGCAGCGTTGCTCCCCAAGAAACCAGTCCACAAACACGTGGGAAACAGCCTTTGCAAATGACCACAATGACTCCTTAGGAAAACTTGCTAAGAGACTTTATCAGAAAGGGAGAGCCGTCGTTGTGTAATAGTTAATAATCTTAAGTCCAAACAATGCCTTATGTTTAAGGACCTGTGTCCCTCCTAATGAAGTTTAAAGGAGAAAAATAAGCACTTGGTTATGGTCTGTTAGTCAGCTTTTGCCATGTAACAAATGACCCCTATACTTAGTTGTTTTAAAACAGGAAATCATTGCTCACAGTTCTGTGGGTAGGCAGGACGATGCACCTGGTTTGAGCTGGTTTGACTACAAGGGAGAAACAAGAGTGGCCTCAGACTCCTGGTGCCGGGGTCAGGGTCAGCTGAAGTGACTCTCCCACTCCACCACAGACTAACTCAGGCTTCTTCACATGGTGGCCTCGGGCTTTCAGAGGGCAACGTTTCTGAAGCCTCATTTGCTGTTGCCGTGTTGGCCAAAGAAAGTCACGCAGCTAGACCACAGTCTGGGAAGTCACTGCTCAAGAGCACAGAGAAAAGAAAGGGAGAATAGAATGACTGGCCATTTTTACTACCATAGCAATGTATGTCTGATCGATCAGGCTCCTCTAAAGGAAGTGGCAACTGCCCACTTATTCTTGCTTGAAGGATCTGGTAGGATAAGGGTCAATGTGGGCTTATGCTGTCCTTGTCTGAATGTACATATTTGAACTATTATGAAAGAAGTTCATAAATATATATAACTGATTTTTACAAAGTTTTAAAGAGGAAGGGAAGGATAGAGAAGGAAAGAAGGAGGGGAGGAGGGAAGGAGGGAGGGAAGAAGGAAATGATGAAAGGGGGGAAGGAATGAAGGAAGAAGAGAGGAAGGTATCTTTCTTGGCCTATCCAATTGCATTATGCTGCGTGGGCAGAGAACACTAGCAATCCTATAAAGATCCTAAACTCTCTGGCTGTCATTACTTGTCTTGTAAAATAGCCTCCTATCTTCTGCACTTATGCACAAGTCAGGTGTCAGCCGCTGCGGAGGCACTCTGGGCCATGTGGGTCTGGGACCCTCTCAGGGAACAGAAGCCCACCGTCTCTATTCCACAGAGCGGTAGGGCTTCGGCAGCTGGCACTGCCTCAGGAAGACCGAAGATACAGACCAGCAACGCCCCATTCTGAGGACATAATTAATGCGCTGTTAATTTTTTTTTCAACAAAGGATTACTGAAATACCGCATGATTTCCTTCAAAAATGTGACCCTCCCTTTCCTGTCTCATTTTTCTTTTCCTGGATCTGAACATGGTTTCCATTGGCCTCCCGAACACAGTCGTGTCTTTTCGTTTTCCTCAACTTGTCTCAGTTCCTTGATCTTAAGGCGTGCAGACCTGCTAAAGCCAACTTTCAGTAGAAATTGTTCAAGAGCTGCTTCGCTCACTCACAGCTCTTCTCTAAGGCATTTCTCCCCCTTGTGAGGCCGGTGGCTTCCTCTGCGTCCCACAGCAAACCTCATGGTGTTATAAAAAGCCAACTCACTAAATAATGCCATAGGAATCTTAATGACTAGGGTTATTTGGCCAACAACATTACACAGTTTTTTCCTCTCAGAATTCAAGCATTTAAAATTACAAATACCCCATCCAATTCAAATTTAATTACCAGTGTTCAAACTTTAAGAACTTTCTCGTTTTCAATTATGTATAATTGGAAATAATGAACTACCGCTAGAAGATGGTGATTCAACTCCTTTTTTTTAAGGGGGAGCAGGAAAATGGCATGTTTCTGTTATCTCTTCCTGATAAAATTTTTTCTTGTTGACTGGCCATTTCTTTACCAAACTTCCCTAAATCCCCCAGGCCAGTTTCTCCACATTTTTCATCAACCGCGAATGAAAACCATGATGAGCCCTGATGTCGGAGTTGGCCATAGAGACTGTAGTTTCCAGAACAAAAGCCCATGTCTGAGAGCTGAGCCAATGCAAGTTTTGACAATGGCAGAGGGCATTTTAAGTAGGAACTGTCATGGAAACCCAGGATATAACAGTCACCATCAGCCCAAACAACCTTGGAGCTATTCTGAACCATCTGTTGGGTGAGGCAAGGAAATTGGACGGGAAGCAAGGGGGCCGCATAGCACATTTAGGGCTTCTGAATGATCCCACTCATGACTTGTCCTCCTTCTCACCAAAGGCTAGACTTTAGAGTCAGGCCCTTCTGGCCAAGCTTCAGAAATGTGGCCTCTGAGAAGGCAGGGCTAAGAAGCAAAAGCTTCCCTTGAGACAGCCCTACCTATCTGGGACTGTCTCCTTAAAGTAATGATAGCCTCACAGTAGCAGCTCCCTGTAAACCCATTTCAGTGTGCTTTGAAATCTAGTCCATTGTCGCTAGTGATCATCTTTTAAAAACACCCCCCAGTTTTCTTTTAGTACCCCAAATCACTTCTTTAAATGGGAACTACCCACCTATCAAGTAGTTCTTATCCTGATCCTGACTTTCGCATAACTAGAAAAGAAAGTTTCGTATACATGTGTGTACACGTCCATAAATGTGCATGTGTATAAATACATCTAAAGTGTATATGTGTGTGTCTCTGTGTGTGTGTGTGTTGTTATATCAGTAGCATCCCATTGAAGTGGGGTGCATCTTGTCTCCATGGGCGTTTCTTTTTACATGGAAAGTTGAAGGATGGGGGGAGGACTTTCTTTCCACTCAGCTTTCTCTTTGGAGACAAGAGTCCTTGTGTCTGGGATATGATCCCAGTTTTACGTCTCTTCTATTAACCACTAAAACCCTAAAGCTCTATAGATTATTTCCCCTTAACTGTGCACTATTTCGGCTCTGGAACAACCCAAACACTATTTAAGGGGGGTATAGATCCCAACTGAAAAAAATCCCACTTTATTCTGGAATTGTATTCAGCCTTCTTTATTTCCATAATCTTACGTTTCAGTGTCTCCTTTTTTTTTTTTTTAACAGACTTCACCACACACATCTCCCCCATTCTTCTCCCACCATTAGTATTATGAGGTTTTCTGAAGGTTGAGCATTTCAGATCTGACTCACACTTTTTCCCCAGAGTGTATTTCTGTTTACCAAAATCTCAGTTTACCATGGAAACTATCAGGAGTCCCTGAAATGTGCGCTGCCTTTTCTGTACTCAACCTAGGGCAGAGTCACCGCAAATGGCCACAGACATGACATAAGAATGCCCTCTACGACTGAGAAAGAGCCACCCACCCTCACATCAATCATTTCCTTCCATGTTAGTGTGTCTTAGGGAGATCGAATGGCAGACCTAGGAGGCTAATAAAATTGTCAGTACACACTCTTCTCGTTGTTTCGCAGACAGGGAGCCACTGATTGCCCAGTGGTGCAGGACAGAGAAGAGGAAACGCTGAAAAACGGAACAGGAAACAGATGGGAGATGTGATCTCTCCAGGCTCCCCAAATTCTGAAAAACCTCAGACCAGCCTGGTTGCTTGAAGATTAGGACAAAAGTGGGATCTGTGCATTTACCAAAGAGAGGCCAGCAGAAGCGGGCCCAGCAGGGAGTCCTGTCACATGGACCCCAAATCCAACTGGCTGCAGTTCAGCGTGCCAAGGGGAAGTGAGGAAGCTCTGCCATTACTGAGTTAATTTCGGCAAAGGGGTGGGGAGGAGCCTCACACCCTTGCAAGGGTAGCCTCAACCCTAGCTCCATGCTGACTGAAATCTCTGTAATCATGTGCTTCAGGGTGCTTCTTTCTTTACCAAGAATTAAGAGGTATTTATTTACTAAAACTTAAGCCTGTAGGGGTACCTGGCTGGCTCAGTCGGACGAGCATGCGACTCTTTGATCTCGGGGCTGTGGGTTCGGGCCCCATGCTGGGTATAGAGAGGTTACTGAAAATGAATGAATGAATGAATGAGCAAGCAAGCAAGCAAATAAACTTTAAAAAGTTAAAAGTAAAAAATAAAATAAAAAAATCAAGCCTGTGTAATGGTGGCCAGAATAAAGGGACTCAGTCTTCCATTGCCGGGAAAAGGAGGGAGGAGAATCTGGAATAAATGGATTGGGATCATTTTCAGGGACCTCATAACACAGAGACAACAAAGAATGTAAATGGCATCATTAAAATTCATCTGAGGGTGCAATTATTTGTCCAAAAATGATTCCTGTGCCTGAGTTCCAAGCTCTGGGAGAAACTGTCATGGTGATTGTTTCCTCAGGTTGGAATGAACATCCAGGCTGGAAGTTTCTTTTGCTTTGCTGGTTTGACAGGAGGGGTGCTGTGGGGAGGGGAAGCGATCCCTCCTGAACAACCAGCAAGTTGAACCTGCTTCCTGAGGAGATGCTAAAATCTGACAATCCAGTTGACCTCCCCCTAACAAAGCCTGATAACAACACCATCCAAAAATCCCAGACACCCCTCCCCCTTCCAGAACACTACATTTCGCTTGTGACCTTGTACAGCCTGTGGTCAGGGAAAAAGCCTTTGAACACATCTCCAGAGCTGTTGCGATTAGAGGGTCTTTGATTACTCAGCTCAGCCAGTCCACCCTTCTCTGTAATTCCCTCCTCCCCTCCCTCAGCCCCCTTCACCTTGTCCAGTAGCCCAGTCAGTTTGTTTGTTTTTTTTTTCAAAGCAACCCATTTTTTTTCTCTTTTCATTTTCCTATAGCATCCTAAACCTCAAGTTGTAGTTAACACTAATCCTGATTTATGTAGAGTTTATCTACATTATTAATTCCAATCATGAATAAAAGAAAAAAAAAGTGCTCCGGGCCCTGGTTTGTATACAAAGTTTGGGTGTTTGTGAAAGGGGCCAGCAATCCCTACGAAACATATTTCCTTTAGCTATCTTTTAAATCCAAACAAGTTTCCTTTCTAGTTTGAAAATATTTCTTGAGATGGGTCCCATCCTTAACAATTTCATTTATTATTATCCACTCCCCCCCCAGTCGATATCCTTTGAAGCTGCTTCCTGCCTTAATCTGGACTTAATATGGATTTAAACATTTACAATGGAAAATAATTTGGGTTAAAAAAATAATCTCCCTTGATAAAGCTAGAAAACCCCCACAACTGTCAGTATCTCTGACAGCCAGGAATAGAATGAGATTCTCGAATATGCATATTGAAGAAAAGGAAAAGCAAGTCTAACAGGGTGTATGTTATATTTTATATTTGTCAGCTGTTATGACTGGACTAGAGTTGAGTGATATCCAGGGTCTTGACTTGTTGTTTGAATGAATTCATCATCACCCGGAACATATGAACAGTTACTCGGTGCCCAGGATATACTAAAAATACCTTCCGTTGGCGTGAAAGAAAGCTGTCTCTCAGAGGTAGCAGCCTGCACCCATCACTCACAGAAGGGCTGCTTGGAAACGAAGAGGTTCCAGTGCTCCATCCACCATCTTTTCCAGTCTTGCATTTTTCAGTTTATTGATCAGTCCAACGCTGGAAATAGAAACTTCCTATTTCTTTGGAGAGGCCCCCGGCATGGCCCCTGTTACCAAGGGAATTCATCCTGGATTTGACTCAAGGAGCAAGCCGGGGTTGGACTATTTTCGTAGGAATTTAAAGGAATTCAGTTCAGACCTCCAGCTCTGCCTTGTCAGATCTCAGCACGTAAGGCAGACCTTAAAAATGTTTTTGATTTCTTGGGGACTTGTGGAAGGAGGCTAGGCTAACTCCAAGAAGTGCCGCTTTCCCAGGGATGGAAGATAATGTGGCGTGGGCGCCATCCCTCCTTGTTTCTATGCCTGTGGCAGGTCTCACTAATCAATCCCAACGTTCTTTTCCACTGAGCCAGGAGGCCGCCCCTGTATCCTTCTCTATACAGTGCCTCAGGAGCTGCCTGCAGGGCTCCGTTTTGGCACAAATGTTGAAGTCTCCTTGCCCTTCCTGCTGGGCCCTGCACTACTTCAGGAAACTCTGAGCTGAACTCCAGGCTTTTAGCATTCCCCTTCAGCCTATCTTTTGTACCAATGCTGGTTCTCTTTCTGTTCTTGAGAATATGGTCCCAGGGTATTAGGAGCAATTCCAGAAAGACTATAAAATCCAGTGTGAGGGCATGTAAAATCATTGTACAAATTTTAGAAATTGCAGATCTACAAAAAGGTGGACATTTAAAAGTGAATTACAATTCCATTAGGATATATATATTGATGTATATGCTTCTCTTTTTGGTAAGATATTTCTTTTTTATTGTAAAAAAGTATGCATACACTGAAAAAGCAGGTGAATTCTCTAATTTCTTACATGTAAAATATACCTTCATAAGCTGATCTATATACACAGAAAAAAGAGCTGAACTTTGCATGCATTTTAAACAAAAATTTTGGTTTCATATGTATGCAGTTATTGAGAAGACTGTAGACTTATTATCTGTAAGTTTTTAGATCCTAAAATACATAGTTGAACAATCATCGGGCATGTACCTACATTTCCAGTATTCCAAGGATATCTCAATATGTTTGGCCATTCTTTTTTAAATTTCTTAACAGCTTTATTGAGATATAATTTACATATCAAGTGATTTACCCAAAGTGTACAATTTCATGGCTAGGGGTATATTCATAAGGTTGTACAACCATCATCACATTCCATTTGAAAACATTTTCATCACCCCAAAAAGAAACCCCACATCCACTGGTAGTCATTCCCACTCCACTTTCCCTCCAAATCCCCTCAGCCCTAGTTGATGGCTAATCTGCTTCCTGTCTCTCTGAATTACCTTATTGTGGACATTTCATATAAATGGAATCATTTCGTATTTTACTTCTTTCCCTTAGCATGTTTTCAGGATTAATCTGTCGGTTACAGCATTCCTTCGTTCCTTTTTATTGCCAAATAATATTTCATTCTATTTGTCCAATCTTTATAAGAACTTCTGTTTTGTTTTTGTTTTCATAATGTTGCTTTCAGCACTTGACTGACTCGAGTGGCCATCGTGTCTCCCATCTGTTCACCCTTTAATTGTTCCATTGACTCTTTTTGTAGGAGTCTACTGAATTTACAAAGAAATCCAGTTCTATTCAGTTCAACAGATACATATTGAGTATTGAAATATGCAGGGTTCTTTGCTAGAAAATGCTGGGGATATAAAGATGAATGGACACTGCCTCTGTCATTCAAGGTTTACAATCTATTTATATCAAATCATGATAGCAGATCATGTCCATGGGTCACTCTGAGACCATTAGCTTTTCACTGATAGGTTTTTTGTTTGTTTGTTTTTTAAAGATTTTATTTATTTATTTGACAGAGAGAGAGAGAGAAAGATCACAAGTAGGCAGAGAGGCAGACAGAGAGAAGGGGAAGCAGGATCCCCACCAAGCAGAGAGCCCCATGTGGGGCTTATTCCCAGGACCCTGAGATCATGACCCGAGTCAAAGGCAGAGGCTTAACCCACTGAGCCACCAAGGCACCCCATGGGTCACTCTGAGACCATTAGCTTCTCACTGATAGGTTTTTAAGTAGGCTCCACACCCAACATGGGCCTCAGACTCACAACCCTGAGATCAAGAGTCATATGCTCTACCACCCAAGCCAGCCAGGCACCCTTAACTACTGTGTGAATTTGCATTGTTTTGATATAGAAGTGTAAATGTTTTTTTCAGTTTATTCATATGTCTTTGTGTTTATACCATGCTATTATATAAGCCACCCCAAGACAGGAACTACGCACTCTATTTCTTTTCTATTATAATAATAGTATTAATTATAATTACCTCAGCTATTATTTACTATGTATTTCTTTTATTTGATCTACAAAACAATCCCGTGAGGTAGGTGTTGTTATTTTCATTTACTGATGGGGAAACTGAGGCTCAGGATGATAAAGTAACTTGCTGCAGGTCACTGACCTGGTAAGGGTGGTCACTGGATCATGTTAGCTCACCACTGCATGAAAGGCACCCTCAGCAGCCAGGAGATGATACCATCTCCCTGCCCTTCTGGCAGGCAGCTCTGTGCCTTGGTCTTGGCAACCTGAAGGAGTCTTTAGGGGTGAAGGATAAAGTCAAAGTGTCCCAAGTCTTCATCTTGTGGCATTGGCCGTTGCGTCCGTTCCATTGTTCTCTTGGCAGTGACACAGAACGTAGCTCCCCACAGAGCTCCGTGTGTGTGGTACAAGAAATCACTGGATGTCATCTTTGGAATTTACCATTTTGGAATCAGACTTTAGATGGTTGTGCTTAGGGATAACAAATGAGGATCCTCTCAACTCCCCACACGTACCATTTGGTAAAGCAGTGTGATGAATGGCAGAATTGGAGAACTCCGACTTCCCGTTGGGGACTTCTAGAACTGTCCGACTCCCTTCCTAAGACATGCTTGACTGTACTGTGCTGTCATCCTCCACAATAAGGCAGGTTACATCCATGAATCTACATATCACAATGAAGACACTCAATAAATATTAAATAATAATTATTGTTTCTTTCACATTCACTGACAGGATAAAATCCCAGGGAAGAACCTTAAAGGTCTAATTACTTCGTTGGCATTGAAACCAAACTGCTAGTTGAGAAATTAATTGTGTAGCCGTCGGAGATGGAGCAGTAGGAAGTTGTTTTGAGCAGTGATGTCAGTCTGAAACTCCGCGTAAGATGTGCAGCAATAAACACCAACGCAAATTGCCGAAAGTGACTGAACAGGAGACTAGATGTGCCGCTGGTGCCGAGCAGACTTCTTTCTGTTCATTTCCCAATTACTTTGGCAGGCAAACACGTGTTGAGTGAGTGACCACCCGAGCTAACAAATACACAGAAAACATCTCTGGAGATATTTAGAACAATGTGGAGATAATCTCCAGCACAAATGAAGGCCCAGAATATTAATAACCACAATTATGATAGGAAATAACATTCACTGAGCCCCGGCTATGAGCCAGGTCCTCTTTCAAATGCTTTAAATATAGTATCTCATTTAATCTGTGTAACAAGTTATGTAGCAAATGTCATCCTCATTTTTAAAATTAGATAATGGAGACACAGAGAAGTTAAGTAACCTTCCCAATATCATGCAGTTAGTAGTATAAAATAAATAAATGAAAAGCACCCAGGTTTGGCCAAGTAAAAGTATATTCACTGTGCTGCTTTCCAGTCTCTTAAGAGATCATTGAATTTCCAAGACCTTAGAGAAATATCCAGAGATTATCTATTCCATAGTCTTCACACTGCTCCATGGAACCACGGGATTTGCTTCAGAAGTCAGTCCTACCCACCATAAAGTATTTGTGCCAAACGGCGATGAGTTCAGCATTTGCTGCTTGAACCTGCTTTGATTATTGGTTATTTGTTATTGATTGGTTATTTGGTTATTGGATTTCCACATAACATTTTGTTCTCAAACAAAAGAGAGAAAGAGTATTCCATTGGTATATGTCTCAGGCAGACAAACATTTTCTGTAAAGGGTCAGATAGTAAATATTTTAGGCTTTGTGGGCCACACTGTGTCATGGCAACCCAACTCTACTGTTGTATTACAAAAGCAGCCATAGACAGTATATATGTGAGTGAATGTGACTGTGTCCCAATGGCACCTCATTTATAAAAGTAGCCATAGTCTGCTGACCTCTGGTCTAGGCCATCCCCAGGGTCAAGTGGAGTTTGCCCAAAGTTTCTAGATAGGGGTTGTCTTGCTTGCCCACAAAGAGAAGGTACACCATTCAAGACCCTCGTATTTATTAACACCTGTCATTTGTCAGAAAGTCCTGCCACAGTTTAAGGGAAAGGAAACTAATGTATATTGAATGTGGACTTTCTGTCAGGTAATCTACTCGTGGCTCTCCGTCTGAATTGATCCTCATTGAAACTGTGTGTGGTGAACAACAGGGCCCCCTTCAACAAAGAAGGAAACTGAGACAGAGGCGTAAGGAGTAACTAAACAAGAGTCAGGCCATGGTCTCCCTACTCACCATCAGACCATATTGACATGGCTTAAAGCCACATTGGTTGTCTTGCCTTGTAACAGACTGGAAGGTCATTCGTGTCACCCACTGGTGATTCTTCCCCAGGAAAAAGCAGTCAAATTCTTGTCATAACCCCACTTTACTGCCCGCTAGATGTTTCACCATCTCTATTAAGTTAGGGATTTCTATGTTAGTTCTCTCAAGGTTTACCAGGGGAAGAGGATAACCTTGCAATTTCAATAAGCTGTTCTCCCAATCATGCTTTGAGTCATGTGCTGTGTATCTTACCAGGTTGCGTTGCAGATATGTATTAGGTGGTTATCTATACATTATCTATTATCTATACATTATCTATACATCTTTCATAAAGATCATTTTTCATCTCTATACTTTATTCTCTACTGCTTGTACTTGTCTCTCTTGAACTCATACTACGCTGGAAAGTTTTGGAATTCTAAATCTTCAGTGAACTCCTTTTCTTCAAATATTTACTGCCGCTACTAGCTTGGTTATATTGCCACCAGTAGATAAAGAAATTTAGATTCTTCCTCCTACATGGGATTGGTTGAAATTTTGAGGCTGAGATATTGATGGTTGGAGTACGGAATCTCTTTGAGAACACACATTTATTGTCTTCTTTCTTGTACACTAAAATGCCTTGGAATTGAAGGGCCCTTTACGTCTGTTTTCAATTCACTTTGCATCATTTTCCTTTTAAGAACCATCGGCCCCATTCACCTCGCAATAGGAGGTTGATGCCAAAAGTCAAGACAGCATTGCCTCTAGTGGCTCATGGACCCAGACGAATCTGGGTCCATGAGCCACAGCAGCCCGCCTCCACAACAGAACTGTAACCCAGCTGCGTGTGAAGCAGAAGAGAAATCCATCACATGTGAAAAACTTAGCCATCAATAAGCAGCTCTGCAGGCCTTTCAGTTGGGGACCAACCACAGAACTGGCTGTCCATCAACAATCAAACAGTCTTTAGCTGCGATCAGCCACTTCCGTCACCTCCGAGACTGGCAGGTTTCCAATAAAGCCAATAGCCCCCTCCCCCAGGGTAAGGTCATCAGCAGGAGGCAGGCATTGTCCTTTAGCCAAGCAATTTGACAACAGTGTTAGCTTACACTCTATTAGCCAGCAGCTACACCCTGACCCCTGACCCTGACATTGACCTCAGACAGCCTTCTCCTGAGGTAGACTCTGATCATTTGAGGTGGCCCGCCCTGCTGGTTAGCATAAGAGAGGGCCCATCAAGACCAAGCAGGGCTCTCTGGTCACCCCTGCTCCCAACAGGAGGCTTAAGGCTTGGAGTGCAGAAACAAGCCAGAGTTGAACCCAAGATGGCAAAGGTGAACGTTCAGAAGCATATCCATCAGCAGCCTGTCACCAAAGGACGATGTAAGAACTATGGAAGCTTTCAGCGCAGGGGTAGCCATTGTCTCCAGACAGTTCTACTCCTTAATGGAAAAGACATATCGAAATATGGCTTACAAAATACAAAATAATGGACCGAGATGTACATTATATGAGGGTGTTAGATTGCAATGTACTTTACAGTGGGGGAATTAGATTGAAGTGTTATGCCAGGGTAGTTAGGTTGAAATATGGATTATCCTAGGAATGTTAGCTTGAGATGTGCTTTATAACACAGTTGTTAAATTAAGATGTGCTCTTCAGTGCAGGCATTAGTCCGAGATGTGCATTATAGCAAAATTGTTAGGGGAAGATGTGGATTCCACTTTGGGAGGGGATAAGAGCAAGGAAAACACCTTGTGTTGAATATTATTCAAGGTTACAGAGGGTCTTCTGCATTACATGGATTTCAGGGGTTTGAATGCAGGGGAATGAGAGCATGAAATATATAATGTTCCTTTCCTTCTCCTTTCTCCCAGGCAAACAGCCTGCCACTTTCCCCACTTTTCCTGTTAGGGAGTTACAGGCCTCCCCCATCAATAAAAACATTAGCTCACTAAACAGCCTGATGGCTTTTCCTTCCCTGGCTTAACCCTTCGGGAGCTGGGGTTTCCTTTGGATTTGTAAAGATATTGATCCCGGATAATGTTTGCTTTTCTAACTCTCTCTTCCCTAGACTTGATGGATAGGTTCAGGGCTATATCTCGGCAGCCAGTGCACCGCAGCTACCCAGGGAAAGGGGAATGGGAAGCAAGGCGAGCGTTCAGTAGTTAACACCATCGGAATGCTTTTTCTGGGATGGACAGGCCGGGGAGAAATGTGGGGGCCACAGTCACTTTTAATCAGCACAGGATTTCACTTTCGATTTTCCTCATTCTTATCCTGATCCCTCTACTAATATTTCTTCAGTTCAACTCAGAGCGTTGTATAGTTTCTAATTAATATCAGATGCTATGTCGAGGTTGGCTGCCCTGAGTTCCATTTTCAAAGACTGCTTTTGCAGTTAAAGAATCTATAGCCTTATCACCATGGATGAATACAGTAGCGATGTTGTTTGCTTGTGATGCTGGCTTAGGTGGGGACGACTTTAATAAACCCTCACCCTAGATATAAATCTTACCCAAGAAAAATAAGTGAAGAGGAATGGGAGCATCGTCTCGCTCATTAACTGCTTGGCCTACAAAGGTTCACTGACTCTCTTCCCAATGGTGTTTTTGTTCTTTCTTCTCTTCCTTAGCTCAGAAGATATAATTTACCGCCTCCAGAAGTCTGGCCGAGTGCAACTGGATGGTGTCCAGCTTCGCCGGAATCAGAGAGGTGAGTTCCAGCCTTCTTACTTCTCAATGAAAAGAAAATGTTATACCAGGTGAGTTAACTCAGTCAAAAAGACTAACCTGCCTGACAAGGGCACCAAACAGAACCAAACAGTTCAAAGGAAATCACAGTGTTACTAGACACCTCTGCATTGTGCCTTGTGGTTCCAGGAAAGAGGCAAGCAGGCATTTCTGTGTGCATTTTGTCAGGCTCTATTTCTCTAGACAGAAAAGAGGGTTTGCTGCAGGACAACAGCACTTACCTTCCCTGGCTAAACTTGCTATGGGCCAAACACAAGGAATATGGCAGAAATCTGCTGGCCAGGTGAAAAGCTGTTCCACCCACCCTAGCTTGTCTTTGCCAACTTTAGTCTGTCAGTACCCCCACTCCTTCTCTAAGCATTTTTTGAGTAAGCACTCTGGAAGTTTGGTGTGTTCTTTTCTCCTCTTGGTATCCATTGCTGCCTCATTTTCTAACATCACATTTTCCTTAAAAATAGGCTATGAGAGCTATTTCTGTCTGCTGTCAAGGGATCTGTCCAGCCAGACTCCCACGGGACGTAGGAATGAGTTTAAAACCAATCCTGAAGAAAAAAGAAAGGGAAGGGTTGACTTAGTCCCAGTCTCTGTTTTTAAACAAATCTGTTGGGTCAAGTGATGTATTTGTAGCCCCTCCCTAAGGGAGGAATTACAGTATGGATCTCTTGAAAACCATCTAACTCCCACCCCAAAGAAGAGACCGAGTAGTATCATGACAGAATCATGGTGGCCTGGTGGTTGGAAGCAGTTGGAATCAGTCCTATTCCATCATTTGCTTGCATTGTGAGTTTGGGAAAATCACTGGACTTCTCTGAACCTCAATTTTTTCCACCCATAAAATGGGTTTACCGTTAGTGGCAACCTCACAGGGATATTATGAGGAACAAATGGGCTAATGTGTACAAAATGTTTAGTTTTATGCCTGCCACAGGGTAATCACTCAACAAACAGTAGCTGAGAACTCTATAATTTTATTACCACACCACTGACTAGCAGGAGCAATGTGCCAAATTACCATGGGCTCCCGCAGCACTGACTTATCACGTACCACCCCGACCTAGTGTGCTCATCAACACATCTCGCTTCAGAAACATGCTGTCTCCCCCAGTCTCGCTCCTTTCCAAGACTAGTGTTTATGAGGACATTTCTCTGTACAGGAAGAAGGGCAGCCCTGCCTAGGAGGGGATAGACAGATTAGAAGTTCCTCACTGATGGAATATAATCCCCCTCTGTACTCACTGGTAACTATCCATGATTGTATTTCAAACGTAACACTTCATCTCCATCGTGGGGATTGGTGTGCACTCCACAAATAGGGCCTAATGTGATCCGACAAGCCTGATTTGTCCAGATATATATTAAAACAACATGCCCGGTGCTGATGGCTCCAAGGTCCTGACCTTTAACAAGCACGTATGACGTAAGGCAACCTGCCCAGGAGAGCAAGTGGGGCAGAAGGCCAGAGGGACAAGGTCATCAGCTAATGAAGTGGTCAGCATTGAGTTTCTGTCATTCAGCCAGTTAAGAGGAAACCGAGAGGGAAGTAAAAGAAAATGGGGGCATTTAAGAAACAAAGAGAAGGACCATGTTTGAGCTGACGCTCCAAAAGTGAGCAGATGTTGTCAGAATGCAGGATGATGAAATGCAGCCCGTCTGAGCCTTCATCATAGCCTTGTTCAGTTTTACCTTCTGAACACAGGCTAGTTGAAAGAACGTTTGGAAGAAGCTAATTCTGTACAAATCCCAAGTTAGAATGAAAATGAGCAGGTACTAAACCAACCCGCTGTTTGGTTCACAGTGGCCTCAGGCACACAGTAAGGAAAGGTGGTCAAGAACATGGGTTTAGAGATGTATTCCAGACCTCTTCTCTCTGTGTTCTGGGCACACGACCCACTGAGCTTCAGCGTCGTTACCTGGAAAATTGAAAATGTTTCCTACCTCAAAGGGAGGTTCATAGAATTACAGGATAAAAATTCATATCAAGGGCATAACATGGTGCTTGGCACAGAGTCATCACTCAAGGGTCAGCAGGGACTACTGTTACTCCACGGACACTAACAATCTTAGACAGAAAGTACTGGCATTTAAAAAATGGCTAATAAGTTGTGTGTTACAACCGACGAAGATGGTCCACCAGTTTCATGTGAGAATTCTAATGTTTCCCATTGGAGGAGCACTTCAAGCTTTTGAACCACTCACCCAGTCAATGAACATTTATTGACAACTCCTGAGTGCTGAGCACAGTGCTAGGTCCCAGGTGATGCTGAAATGACTTTGTTCTTCACCACCTTGCTGGGGAGACAAGAACATCAAGTCTTAGAACCTAAATGATAGTATATTTCAAGAATATAGCATGGAGTGGGGACAACCCACTCTTCTTGGGATCAGAGACAATTCAAAGAGAGGAGGACATTCATTTCTGCTTTATTACTTGGGCCTTCACGTGATGCCTTGGGGCAAGTAAAGCTGGTGTCACTCTCCCTATTCATTTTATGTATGAAAAAGTTGAAACCCAGGCAGATTACCCTTGCAATAGTTCGTGGTAGAACTGAGACTCTTACCCCAGCCTCCAGGCTTCCAGAAGAGAGATTGCCCAACAGTACTGGGATGAATTATGCCCACTGAGGGCCATGTGAGATCCAGAAACATTCCTCCTAACTGACACTGTCACTGTAGCCAGATTATAATCCAACTCTGGAACCCCAGTGCACAAAGATGCAGAAGGCTTCAGTTCCACTTTGGAGTTATTAAAAAGATTCTTTCAAAGTTTTACCCTCTTACTTCTAAAAGTGAAGTACTCTCTAGGTTAGGGGAAGAAGCACTGAATGGATAGACCAAGGACCAGCATACTGGTCTCAGCAGTGCCCTGGTTTCCCTCACATCCCACAGCCACTGATGGTTCAGGTTCCCAGATCAGGACATTTATATTCCCTGCCCACCTCTACCTTGCAAAGATGATAGGAGGATAAACTGAATGCATTGATCTGAGGAAGCACTTTGAGTGTTTAGTGGGGAACATAAAGTTACAGTGGAAGTGATTATCAAATCACTGCAGCAGCCTGAGAATAAAGACTTGGAGCATCACCAGGGCCACCAATCCCTATACCAGTCATGACCCAGACAGACGTCGTTCTCAGGATTCAGTTCCTTGGGACTCTTCTGGGTTTGGAGACTCTAGTAGAAAACACAAATGCTCATATAGAATTAGCCAAAGCTACTCTCTTTTTTCTTTCAAATATGGACCTCGCTTTGAGCCTTTTTTTCTGATTATGGAGATAATATATAATCTCTCTTTAAAATGCAAGCAATTTATCAAAGCATAAAGAAAATTAAAACCACCCAAAATTCCACTACCCAGAAGCAAACTGTTAACTTGGACTACCTCCTATCAGACATCTTTTCTGTACATATGTGCATATATGTATCTTATTTAATGTTACTGGCATCATACTACACATACTATCCAAAACAATATACCATGTCATTGAATTATAGATTTGCGTGTTCCTTTTCAATGACACTGTCGGATGTACCATCAGTTACTTAACTAATGCCCTACGGATGGCAGTAATGTTACTATAAATAATACTCTAATGAACATTCCTATCCTTAGTGAATCTATCGACTTGTCTCCTGAGGATAAATTCCCACAAGTTGGAATTCTAGGGAAGCTGCCCCCTTCAACAACTGTTAAAAAGGATTCACATGGAGCAGTGAGGGAATAGAAGGGCAAAGGACCAGCCAAGCTGAAGGGTCCCATCTATCCTAGTGATCCTTATCCATTCATACATGGGGAAATAAGTGTGACAGAGGGGAATTTTCATATCCCTGAGATTAAGTGTCATGCAGTGAGGTTCTAGAAGCTTGTCTTGTTTTGTATGGTGATTATTTTTTTTAACTACTCTTCCATTGCACACTGTATAAACTGTATAACCAACTCTGCAGTACTCTCCATCCCCAGACACTCTGACACAGTGGATTCCATTTTCTCTCTCTCTCTCTCTTTTTAAGATTTTATTTATTTATTTATTTGACAGAGAGAAAGATCACAAGCCGGCAGAGAGGCAGGCAGAGAGAGAGGAGAAAGGAGGCTCCCTGCTGATCAGAGAGCCCGACGCAGGGCCCGATCCCAGGACCCTGGGATCATGACCTGAGCCGAAGCAGAGGCCCAACCACTGATCCACCCAGGCACCCCATCCATTTTCTCTTTTCTCTTTACTGGGTTTTCTTTCTGGTGGCTTTTCTCCATATGGGGCCCCATGGTTGATTAACTCTTTTGGGTCAGAGTCAGCACGGAGGCCTGCCAAGCAGTGAGTTGAGTACGTGATTACATTGCAATGTTTTAATTTGTCTTTGGACAAATTCTCATAAGCTTTCCTGAGAAAATCTCCCATTAGATGTAGTCATTTAATTTAAGAACGGTTGGGAGAAGAAGATGAGCTAAGATGACAGATGGAGGAATGCAGATGTGTACAGTCTTAGAGGGACTCAGAAGCACTCTGAGGATTTGGCATCTAGTGAGGCACAATGTCTGCTTTTACTGCTTATGTCCATGAACTTGCAGAAATTTTCAAGAAGTCATTAAAATATAGGGATTTGCTCTCTGACAAGCAAGTTTTATTATTTTTTCTTGTCTATAAAATCATAAGTTCAACTAAGGAACGAGATACCCCCCCCACACACACACCCCAAGTCCAGAAAACATAAAAGAATAAAAATTTGAGTAGCCTCATAGGAAGGCAAAATAAAAGCAAGAAATAATAACAAGGCTGCTGTTGGAGAGAAGTTTCCTTTGGTCACATTACCACAGATAACTTTTTAAATTCAGTGCTTACTCTGGTTTCCTTCAAACAGATTTTTTGGGAATCCTAATTTGGAGTTTGTGTAATTCAACATCTATTATTGTTTTAGGACCACGGTTATTATTTTAATTATAATTTAAATCTGCCTAATATACCCAGAGGTCACCGGGCACCTGAAAGAAATAAATAAAAACAACTTGCCATTTTTAAAAGCAGCATGTTTATTTGGCAACCTCACAAGCAACTCAACTAAGACATCATAAAACCTTCAAATAAACTAAAACAGAAACAAAATAAAATGTCCAGTGCTAATCTCCTTAGAAGGCAAGCAGGAGAAGGTTGCAGCTAGCTGAACACGGGCATGAGAACTCTCAGAATGATTTTATTACTGAATTTGGGAACCCCAGTGTATGTCTTCACACCCACACACCATATTGCAATCCGTATAGTCCTAGTCCAAGATTTATAATCCTCGAGACTCAGTGTGAAGTTTTAGTCAATGAGAGGTCGGTCTAGCAACACCCTTGGTGCAGAAAAAGAAAAGGACATACTGGAGGCTTGGAAATGCCTACCCACTTCGTCCAGATGGCCTTGGATGGCCATCTACAGTATAGGTGTCCATAAAGCAGATTTGGGTCTCATTAACTTTATTTTAAATATAAAATTACTGGAATATCAAAGTCTGGTGATTTTACATTTGGAAGGCTAAAGAAATTTCAAAACAGTTCCATAATGTTTCTACATGTGAGTTTCCATAACAGAAAACAGTAAAATCATTTTCAAACCATTTACTGCTAGTATTCTCCATGTAATCAGAGCTGTTATGGTTTGTTAAACAACAGAATTATCTAGTGGGAAGGAGGTTTATGCTGCTCCAAGACCTTCTAGCTACGTAAATATGCAAATCACTAAGTATCATGGAATTGGTTGAACAAGCGTAGTCAAGATTTCCAGAGGGAAGCATCTATTCCCTCTACTCCCAGAATGGTCTTAGATAGTTTAGAGTGACTCTCTTTAGGTCCCAAAGAGTTATACTGTCAAATTTAGGTCACTCAAAGTTCTGAGGTTAAGGCAGAGAGTGGTGTCCTGAGGGTGGCACAGAATAGACTCCCGGAGATCTCCTTTCTTACTGTGGAAGAAGTAAGAACAAAAAGAAGAGAGCAAAACAGAAGAGAAGAGGAAAAAAAGAAAAAAAGGAAAGAAGTTGATCCCCAGGGAGGCAAACTTGAACGGCTGCAATGACTCAGCAAAAAATATAAATAGGTGGAGTGGGCAATAGGGAGCAGTGGGGACTGTGGAAAATATGCCCAGCCTAATGGGCATCTGCTGCTCAAATCCAGAGGAAGTTTCCCAGGCCCAGTGTAACCAGAGCTTTCAGTTTTTCAAGAGAAGCTAGAAATGTAGTTTTTTTTTTTTCACTTGAAAAATCTCAAATTTTAAATGTTGACCATCAATTTTATTCAACTACCCACACAAAATATGAGTCCAATCAAAGCCTTCTACATGCCACGTTTAGCTCATGGGCTATACATTTGTAAATCGTATGAGATAGAAGTAAGCAGTTGGAAACTAAAAATAGCAACAGGTTTTGAAGCGTGGAATGGATAATTTATATTAAAGAGTTCTTTCATCCTCTGTCTCAGATAAGGGAGAGCCTTATCGAGCTTTACTACTAATTCTCATCTATAAAGGAAAATATATTTTTTTTCTCTCCCTTCTATCCAGTGTCCTCAAATCTAAAATAACTTTTAATCTGCTTTATCCTTTCTTTCTGATTCTCTTTGGAAGTATTGGGCTGGCGAATGAACTCTGGGTATACTGAGCTGGGCAAATGCTTATGATCTCTTAGCCTTCTGAGATGGGGTTGGATTGATGCATGGAAAAGATTTGTAGAAGGTGGAAATCTGTTCTGAGCCTATTTGCAAGATTTCTTGGATAAATTATAATATAGTTTATTGGTTACTTAAAGATACTATCCTTATAGCATTCCTGGAATTTCACCTTAGAAATATTGGTATTCAGAGGTTATATTAGTCAGTTTTAATTAAATAATGCTATGGTAACAAATAACCCTCAAGCCTCAGTGGCTTACAACCAAGATGTATTTTTCATGCGTAGGTTGGTTGTATCTCTCCTCTAGTTCATCTTTATTCTGAGTCCTGGGCTGAAGGAACAGCTCCTCCCTGGCTTCAAAATAATATGGTGCTAGAAGGGAGAAGAGAAACCACATGATGGCTTTTAAAGCTTCTGCTCGAAAGTAGCATACATCACTACTCCTCACATTTTATTAGTGACCAAAGCAAGTCACATGGCCACATCTGATGTTGATGAGGCAGGAGACTTACTACCATCTCATAGGGAAGGGCAATGATTAGTAATAATAAAACAGTCTCCGACTGAGGGTACTGCCTTGGGGGCTTTGAAAGAGAAAAATAATGAGGAATCTCCCCAACATCTTATTTTGGAGAAACAAGGCTAACCCTTGGGCTCCATTCTGACCTTGGTGGGGACCACTTTGGCAATTTAAGTGGTGTGTGTTTAAAAGCATGGCATCTTGAGTCAGATTTCCTGGGTTTGAATCCTGGCTCTACCATTTATTGGAAGTGAGGCCTTAGAGATATTAGTCAATGCTGTTGTGTCTCATTTTCCTCATGCAAGCATGCCTACCTCATAAGGCTGTTCAGAGGATTCAGTGAGTGAGGCTGTATGTTGAGAGAGAGAGAGAGAGAATACTTAGAAGAGTGTATTAAGTATTGACCATTACTACAGTGATAACTGGAAAGCCATCAACTCAAATGCATCTCAGTCTCCTTTCCAATAAAGGTCAAGATTCCTGTTATAGATAGATTCCTCCAGGTCTTTTCAACTTAAAAATCCTATATTAAAATGCATGTATTTCTGGAAGGGCTAAACCCTTAAGTCTTTATCAACTAATACTTTGTGGGGATTACGTTGGGAGCAGGTTCCAGCAGGATGAGATGTAAGAAAGTGTCCTGGAGACAGTGAGACAGAAAACAGAAGTTGGGGTACGAGGATGCCTAAAATAAATTGGACACATCTGATGGTTTTACCAAGAGCTGCTCTGACTAGACCAATAATTCTCACTCATGGCTATACATTAGAATCCCAGGGAATCCCAAGACCACACCCTAGGCCAACGACATCAGAATCTCTGTGGGTGGGATACAGGACTCAACATCTTAAAACTCCCATGTTCTTCCTAAATAAGACCAAGGTTGATGCATTGGAACAGTCTACCTTCCACTCGGAGCACCTAATTGCCTCCTTCTTGACCCAAACTTTGCTCCACCATGGGTCTGAATTAACCCCATTTCTCCAGCATGGTCCAGAAGAACTGACCAGGAGAGGAACACTTGCTGACAAAGACAAGGGAGAGATATGGCCCAAGTCGAGCATTTGTCTTTTCTCCCCTCCTGATGGATCACTTTATACAATAATAAAACTTTTAAAAGGTTGAACCTGAACTGAGGCTGTGACTGTGACGCAATTAATCAAACTCGAAGAATCATGTTACATTATGTGCTTCAAGCATTGATCCACTTCACTGAAAGTTGGCCTGAAATATAACCTAGACCCAGGACACTAGATTCATAAGAAATGGCCAGGATGTCATCTATTGCTCTGCATCTCCACACAATATGTGGACCTGAAGCTGAGCGGATTATACAGCAGGGCAGGTTTTGACACATCAGAGAGGACATCATCACCAACCTCCCCTACCTTGCCCCACGTTGCTGGGAGTGGGGGTACAGAGGAGAGAGGGCCGATTATGATATGTCCCTCAAACCTATCATCACTGAGCCTAGGTAATGATGATGCTGTTCATCCACAAGGCTCCCAGTCTCCCTACCTGTTTTTGAATAGAGCACAGACAATACCAGCATCCCTGGTACCATAAACTCTACCCCATGGAGGCACATTTTTGGGTCCTCTCTAAATCTTAAGTTTAACGACAAATGCATCCCCCTTTTTAACTCACAGGTACACATCAAGTCAGTAAAAATATCTAGCATCTCTGTGCAGTTCTTTGTAGTCAACCCTGAAAAGTCCCCAGGTCCATCTGAACCTCACAACAGCCCCAAGAGGGAGTTAGGCGAGCCAGGATTTATGATCCACATTTTACAGAAGAGGAAATTTGCTGGGGAAGTGATGTGACTTGCAGGGTCAGGGAACGCGTGGTAGAACTGGGACACCTGGTTTTAGGACTCCGATCCCGTGTCTTCCAGCAACTTCCAGGCAACATAGGAGACCACAAAGGAAATCAGATCTTGCACCTGCCCCCGGCAAAATCACATTACAGGCAAAGCTCCTTGGAAGCCTTTCCTCTTTCCCTTCACCAGCCTTCTCCCTCTCCTCCAGGTGTCTCCCACCCTGTGCCCTCCCATTGTGTCAGCTCACACTTCATAGCAACCCCCAGCCTAGGGGTCCTTCTGTGTGCTCCCCCCGCCCCACCTCACCTTGAAACTGCCCTGGTCTTTAGCGGGCCCAGTGGAAAGACAGATGTGTCCTCAAAGCCCAGTTCACCCCTGAGACCTAGCTGCATGACCTTGGGCAAGTTACATTACGCTTTTGGGTTTCCCCTCTGCAAAATGGATTATTACTGGTGCCTGCTTCTTGTGGCTGTATGGACAATTGTAGGAGTCATGAATATAAAGCGCTTCAGACCATGTTAAGCACTCCAAAAGGACAGTTGTTGCAGAAATTATTCCTGGGTAGTCATTAATGATATATAATAGCCAGCATTTTTCAAGACCTACTATGTAATGCTCTGTATCGAATTGTTCTCAGTACTTTTCCTGTACTATTCTTCCCTCAAGACAACTCCATGAAGCAAGTACTGTGATGAGCACCCCTGACAGAGGAAGAAACTGAGAGATTAAATAGAGGCAGCAAGAGAGAGACCTTGGATTTGGCCTAAGTGGTGTAACTCCGGAATCAGCACTTAGTTCAGGCATGAGCTCCAGCTGTGGGAGATGGGGGGATCGCAGACATTTAACATTGCCTCCTGCCGTTTGCATTTGTAACTAAGACTCTCATTGAAGAAAAGAAACAGCTTAGGCGTATGGTACTCACAAGGAAAGGAGTGAGTCTATGATAGTGACGATAGTGACGAGTCAGCCGTTCTAGTCAAGAGGACAGACAGACAATAAGTTGGAAAGAAGGCTTTCTAGGTCCTGCTAAAATTATACTCTGAATATATTTTTTATATTGAAGGAAAAACTCACAAGAACATGTTAACAGTGACGCTTTTTGTAGAGCAGGACTGAGCCCCAGTGAGGAGAGCAGGGCTTTTCCTTGTCATTTTGTACTTTTCTGTAGTATTTGAATTTTCAAATCTACCTCTGCATATGAGTTTTGCTTTAATGGGATTTACCAAATGGCTTTTTTGTTTTATGTGTTATTTTTTCTTGATACACTTCACATGAAAAAATTAGTGAATGTCGTATTTAAAAATTATACCACAGAACTAACCACCTTCTCCACTCCGATGTCACACCCTCAAGCTGCTTATCATCTCAACGCAGTGATGAGACAGAACAGGCAGAAAAATGGGAGCGCCCAGCAAGATGGGTATAATTAAGTGCCCGAGAATGTAGAGCCATCTCTTGAGACCTTAAGAATACAGCTCCCTTCCCAAACATGGTATTTTCCCTGATGGCTTTTTTCCCCCACCAGAAATTTTCCACTTTAATTATGTGGGTTAGGTTTAAGAAGTTCACCTTCAGAACTTTAAATGCACAAACAGCTAATCCCTTCCATAAGACACATTTCTGGGAAAGCCCAAAGATAAATGTTTACAGCCAGTGCTGAGAGAAGAGAACCCAGTGAAATTCGAAGTGATTTAAGCATTGTGTGTCCATGCCCAAAGAAACAATTTAGAAAGAGCTCTAGCCTCTACATTCTGGAATCCTGACCTTTCTTCTCACAAAGAGTGGAATCATTGGCAACACTCATAGGTTAGGTTTTTTTTTCTCCCTTTTCCTAGTTTTGACTTCAACATGAGGAGGATGGTAACCAAAACCATACTTAAAATATTAAGTCTACTACCTAAAGGAATGAAGTTTATTGAAGTTTTTAAGTGTTCAGTACAGAAACTCAAAATAGCCTGAGCACACTCCCCTCAACATACGACCAAAATATTGGTTGAAAGGAACCTGAGCATAGAGATGGCACACACACGTGTGTACACACACACACACACACACACACACACACACATCAATACATTGATGTATCAATAAATGGAATACATTTGTCAAGTAACTAGAATTTGACAAGCAGAGAGCAAAGATGACCCCCTAATTAAGGTACTTAGAAGGACTGTTAGTCAGCAGAATTATGAAATGGCCTCATAAGAGCACAGAGAAAACAGGGACCAATAACAGATACCAGTTAACCTCTTGGAGGCTGAGTTTTCTCATCAATCATATGGGGTCAGTAATATCCATTTGGGAAGGATATGAGGAAGACATAAGGAAATACCCAGCCTGTCAACTGGTGCAAAGTAAGGAGGTACTTAGTGTAAGGTCCCTTAATCCTACAGGGTCTCATGGGCATTCAACTGACGAGAGGTGAACATTCTTCCTCCTTCCTGCAGGGCTGGATGGGCTCTCCAGCTCAGTCCAGGGAAATTCCAGCTATGGTCAAGGAATAGTCAGTCACCTCCTTCTCTCTCACACCTACAGTCATAAGGAAAGGGCAGCATGGGGTAGTGGCTAAAAGTTGAGTCCTAGGTTCACGTACCAGCTTTGGACATGGGACAACCCGTGTTGCCATCCTGAAGTTCATCATGAAGAATGAATGTGAACCTGAATGACAGGTGCTGAGCACATAGCAGGTTCTTACTACTCTGGGCTGCTCTGCTCTCCAGGGGCTCCTCTCCCACCTCTCCCACCCCTCTCTCCCTTGCAGGCTGGACATAAGGGTGAGGAGCCTGTTAGGAACTGCTAATAAATGTTTATGAAGGAATCATAATAAGTGCTGCCAATTACTGGGCTGCTATTATGTGCCAGGCACTGTATTTCAAGAAAATCTTAACTGTGTTACTTCGTTTTAATTCCACCAGTAGGAAAGGGGCACAAGAGTTTAGTAGAAATGAGAATAGACTTCACAGTCATATTTTGAACTAGCCCCCCACCCTCCATTCTAGCTGGGTGACCTCTGGGAAAGTATTCAAATTCTCTGGGCCTCAGTTTCCTTATCTTTAACAATGGATATAATGTCTTATCTACCTCCTAGGGTTGCTTGAAGATTTCAAAATAGGTGGATGGATGGATGGATGGATGGATGGATAGATATATCCTAGATATCTTATATATTTGTATACACATATACATATAAAATCACAGAGTACAGTGTCTAGAACATAAAATATGATGTTAAAAAAGTGAAAAATAGTATAACACCCCATTTCATAGATGAGCAACTCCTCAGAATAGGGTCCTCTGACAGAAGTCCATTCAGCGTCTTCCAGTGATAAGAAATCCCCTTGTTGTGTCACAAATGAGTACAAAATTGGTGTGGAGCTTTAGAAATACCCAGGATTGAGGTAACAAGTGGAGTAGAATTTTCCAGACAGGCTCAAACCCTATGGAGGCTTATGGGGATGAGGGAAGAGGAACAGTTAACAATTGAAAGGAGTACTAGCCACATTTTCTTCTTCTCCTATGTAGAATGCTTGGATGTAAGACAATTGGTGAATTTATTCCCAAGCCTATTCTTGGGGGCCTGTTATTTATTAAGGACCTATGCTGAGAATGAGGATAGGAAAATAGTTAAGAAAAAGTGTTCTAGGGGTACCTGGGTGGCTCAGTTGGTTAAGTGTCTGTCTTCAGCTCAAGTCATGATCCCAGGGTCCTGAAATCAAGACCCACATGGGGCTTTCTGCTCAGTGGGGAGCCTGCTTCTCCCTCTCACTCTGCCCCTCCTCCCCACTTGTGTTCTCTCTCGCAGGCTCTTCTCTCTCTCTCTCTCTCCCAAATAAACAAATAAATGAATCTTAAAAAAAGAAGGTACTCTAGATTGGTCTGGCAGGATTTGAATTCCTGCCTGTCATTTATAAGCTGTGTGACCAAAAGTCTTTTGCCCTCTGGGAACTTTGAGTTCTACAACCATAAAATGGGGATAATAATAGATTCTTTGCAGGGCTGCTTTGAGAATTACCCAAGTTAATATAGGTAGAACCTGTACCATGCCTATACCTTGGAAGCATTCCATGCATCATAATTTGTATTGTTGCTGTTGTTTTTATATGCTTTATATTTATAATCCAAGATTTGGGTGGATTAGGCAATGGCCAAATCACCCAACTACTAGCAACTGATAGACATAGGATTCTAAAACCTGATCTACCTGTATCAGTCAGAAAGGTTTGGTTATGCTGTATAACAAGCAAGTCCAAAAGTTCAGGGGTATGACACAATAGAAGTTTATTCCTTATTTATGCAAAATCCAATGCAGTTCTGGACAACTATGCACGTGTGAGCTTAACATTCCAGATGGGCTTGCTCTTATCCATACCAATGCTCTGTGATTCCAGTGGCAAGCAAAGGGCAGGAAAGCTGGGCACTAGCCATTAAATGCTTCCACCCAAAGGGACACATGACTCTTCTACTCACGTTATTGGCCAAAACAAGATTACAGCGTCACACTGAATTCACGAAAGGGATATGCAACCATTCTGAGCGTATGGAAGCACGGGAAAATAAGTTACAAGTAAACACCAAACCCTCCAAACCAAGCCTCCTAACTACACTAGATTGGACTGTCTGCCTCTCTTGGTGATAGGTCCATCCATTGTTCCACTTTCCCTTACTGCAGCAGTTAGTTTCAACACCCCTTACTTAAGTTCAGAGAAAAGCATCAGCATTTTAAATGGATAAATTAATCAGTGACTGTTTCGTAAATTCCAGCCTGGGTCCTGTCCCTTTCGTGCGTGTCAGCAGCCCTCCATGGGCGGTGGCTGTGGTCCAGCGCACCCAGTCAGCTCAGCCAAGGCCAGGGCCACCCAGCCCTCCATCCGAGGGCCTCTCCTCTTCCCCCATCCATCACCAGAGCCTTGCAATCCTGCCTGTCAATGCCCAGCTCTCACTTGATGTCTCAGTTCCGGAACAGAGATGCTCCAGCTGCTACCTGGGAAGGCTCTGGCCCCAAAAATATTTAGTTAGCAGCCATTCAGTTAAGTGGAATTGACTTTTTATCGGCTTTCCTCTGTACAGCTGCCACCAGCGAAGGCTGTTTCCTCCTTCCCTCTTCTCTGCCTGTCAGTTCACTCCACATTCCTATCGGCAGCCTTTAGCTCTGATCAATATTAACCGCTGTGTAACAGCTCACGCACGGCTGCTCTGGTTTGCATCGATCAGACCCTTCTTCCAACAGGTAGTCAGCTATTTGAGGCAATGGCTTGAGATAAACACCTACTTTTACTTCAGGCTAATTCATTTCAGGTGGATTTCAAGGAGGCTCTGCACCCCGTCTCTGTTAGACAAGCTGAAATCATAGAGTCAAGATCAGCTTCTCATGTGCTTGAGATCCTAGGAGACCTTTCTTCCGCTCCCCCTTTTTTCCCCTTCCCTTGTATGTTGTAAGTGCCACTTACAAACAAGATACCAAGACTTGGGACATTGAAAATGCCACTTCAGAAAATGTGTCAGCCAGCTGTCCCTCTTTCCTTTTAATGAGATGCATCCGGGACTGCAGGAAACCGAGGGCTACTGTGGAGGTACATTGTCGCCGGGCAACCAAGCATCCTTCCAGCTTCCCCAGAACTAATCTCACAATATCCTGCGACCCTGGTTCTCTCACACCCTCAGGGGGGAAGTCCCTGAATCCACCCCCATCCTTGTTCCAGGCTTACAAGTGAATTTGCCGGGAGCTGGTGTTACAAAAACCAGTTGTTATTTTGAAATGGACTGGGGGTTGGTACAACTTCATGGCATTTGTGCTATAACCAGAATCCATGCAGGACTGGACAATACACACTTTTTTCCCCCAGCATGTACGCTAAGTGTGGCTGAATGGTACATCTAACGACACCATGACCCTGTCTCAGGATGGCTCAGACCTCCTGTCCTATTTCTCTTTTTTCGGACCCCCTCACATACCCAGTTCTTCAGTCCCCAAGCTCCTTGAGCCTTCCCTTGCAGTGCAGTCCTAATGTCTCTGTCCTCCCATCTCTGTCGGTAGCATTCTATTCCAGCCCTCACTTCCTGATGCTTGGACTATTACAGTATCTGCTTGCTGCTTGTGTGGCTTCCGGTTAGTTTCCTGCTTTGTTAGTTTCCTGCTTTGTTAGTTTCACACAGATTAAACTTCCTGGTCCTCTGCTGTGACTGCCTTTCTCTTCTCGGAAATCCTCAGTGACATCCTATCACCTACCAGAATGGAGGTCATATTCCTTATCTTACCATTCCTGCCTTCGGAGATCTGGCCCTTACCTTTCTTTCCAGACTGTCTCTTGCTGTCCTTCAACAGAAACCCTATACTCAACTCCATCTAGATGACTCCCTACTTCTTCTGCAAGAGTTTTCTAGATCAGTGCCTAAAAAAACAAATGTCATGTCCCACACTACCTTTGAGATTGGTTCAAATCCTGACTCCCCTACTTATTAGCTGGATGACCTCAGTTGAGTTATCTAACTTCTTTCTGCCTCAATTTCTTATCTGTGAAATAGGGATAATAAAAGTACCTACCACATAAGATGGTCATGAGGATTAAATAAATTAATATATGTAAGGCATTCGGAATGGTACCTGCACATAGTAATGTCTAAGTAAATGTTTCTTCTTATCACTATTATCTTTATTTTGCCACTTCTCCAAGCCACAACCCAAAGCATACCTTCTCCGTGAATATCTCCAGGTTACCCTAGCAAAAAATATTCGTTTCCGTTTCTGCCACCTACAGCCTCTCATTTATACTGAAAATCTAATAATGATTGTTGGGTGTTAGGCATATACTCCGTACTTTTATGTGCATTATTGCTTTTTAAATTCTTGGACTGGACAAGAATTCTGTTTGCCCCACATCCATTCTCCCTCCTGCTCCATCTTGCTTTTGGCCTCTAGAGGCTAATCTGTATATCCAGTGGCTTCTAACTAGGTTTGGCCGATGAGGAGTGCTGGCAAGAAGTCAGCAGGAGGAGGAAGTATAGATTGGAGTGTTTATTCCTACAACAGCTTCATCTATCAACCCAAAGTCATGGCTCCTAGCAGGTAGCCCTCTTGGCCAGCTTGCTCTGTCTCCAGCTTCCCGTTACCCTGTGCTCTCCTTGCCTCCTCACACCCTGGATGATAACATGGCCCCAACCACACTTTTGTAGATACAAGTGTTGCTGTATAAACTCTCCCCAAATTATCCTCATTCCCATGTGCCACCCTGGCTGACACAGTTCTCATTACAAGCCCACAAAGTAGGTACTGTCGTTGTTACCAAAGATCATACCAAGCAAGTGATGGAAGCACATCTACCCAACTCCAAAACCCATACTCTGAATCACTCTATCATAGTAGGGTGTAAGGTAGCTGTTTCTCTGCTTAATTCCACACTTCTTAGTCAGAATATAGTAGTTTGCTTTTGCTACATATACAACACCCCAAAACTTACAGGCTTCAGACGAGGATCATTCATGATCTCACCCCTCTGGGGGCCAACAATTTGGTCTGGGTTCTTCTGCTGGATTCACCTGGATTCACTCACATGGCTGCAGTTCGCTGGAAGACCTTTCTGAGACCTGGTGATCCCTGACGGTGTCACATATGTGTCTGGCAGCTGGTGGGAAGCCACAGAGGTGACCAGGCCACATGTCTTCAGGATCTAGCAAGCTAACCTAGACATCTTCATGTGGTACTTGGGTTCCAAAGAGAGCCAAGGAGAGCAAGCCCCAGTGGGCAAGCACTTTTCAAGCCTGTGCTTGCATCAGATTGTCTAACATCCCATGAGTCTAACCCAGATGCAAGAGCCCACAAAATCCATTTCACCTCTTTGTTAGGAGGACCTGCAAAATACTTCAGCTTTTCCTTTTTTTTTTTTTTCAACCTACCACACGAGACACTTCTTTCTGGCAAGATCTATGCCTTGACAACTTCATATCCTCTGAATTTCGTATCTTCACAACCCAAGTCAGAAAAGCAATGCAGGCAGGTCCCATGTTTTAGGGGGTGGGGACCATCCACTCTATGAACATCCGACACTCTTCCTGCCTATTACCACCAGACTGAAAATAATTCTGAAACCAAAGTCTCTTAAAATTTACCATGAGGGAGTGGAATTTTTTTTTAATTAGGCTTCAGCAGAATTTTTAAAAGAATCTTTCTTTTCTCCAGTTGCCTCTCCCTTGTTATAAATTTTAACTCCACCCAGTGGCATACCACAGCCAGCCGGGCTTCTCCTTCCCAGTCTTCCACACCACTGTTTGCTTGGCAGCAATGCTTAGCTCACATTGCCACAAAGGGCAGAGGGAGAAGTCTTGCTTCCTGCTTTCCTCACTTCCTCTTTTCTTTCCTCCAGTCCTCTTGGTGCTTATTCTTGTCTGCTCACTTCTGCTCTGTACCCATCTGGTGCCCTCCTATGAGCAAGGTTCTAGGGAAAGTCAGAAGGTTTGCTTCCAGAGATACTCTGTATAGCAAACCCCCCCCCCCCCCCCAGATTTCATACTGTACCTAGTGGCCAAGAAACTTAGCAAGAAGACTGGACCATCAGGAAGCCCTAAGAGAGGATATTAATGTAAAAAGTAGTTGTATGTGAAATTGTACTTTAAAATACCTATGAGATTATGAACTTGATATGGTTAGCCATTCAAGAATTCATTTCACAACTATTTATTGAGTACCTACTAGGTGCCAGGTACTGTGGAGTCCCTGGAGACATAAAACATGGCCACTGCTCTTGAGAAATTTATAGTCTGTGGGCAGGTGGGAAGAGAGAGACACATGAAGAAATAATATCAACTAATGAGGTAGGTGCTATATAAATAGAGGAGGTCACAAGAAGGCAGGAGGCCACTATACCTAGCCTTGGTGATTAAGGAAGGCTTTTTCAAGGAGATGACATCTGATAAGGTCTAGTTCAGTGCTGTCCAGTAGAAATATACTGTAAATCACATATGTAATTTTAAGTTTTCCAGTAACTACATTAGAAAAGTGAAAACATGAAGCACCTGGGTGGCTCAGTTGGTTAAGCATTTGACCTTTGATCTCAGCTCAGATCTTGATCTCAGGGTCCTGAGTTCAAGAACAACATTGGGCTCCTTGCTGGGCATAGAGCCTACTTTAAAAAAAAGTAAACTAAAAATGAACAGAAGAAAACCATCTTTTTTTTTTAAGATTTTATTTATTTATCTGAGAGAGAGAGAGTGAGAGAGAGAGATCACAAGCAGGGAGAAGGGATAGAGGGAGAGGCAGACTCCCTGCTGAGCAGGAAATCCCATGTTGGACTCCATCCCAAGACCCTGGGACCACGACCTGAGCCGAAAGCAGATGCTTAAGAGACTAAGCCACCCAGGCACCCGGGAGAAAACAATCTTAACATATTTCATTCAATCCAAAATATCCAAGGTATTACCATTGTACTACCCAATCAACATAAAAATTATTAATGAGATGCTTTACATTCTTTTTATTGTACTAAGTCTTTGAAATCAGGTGTATATTTTATTCTTACAGCACACCTCAGTTTGGACACCAACTTTTCAGCAAAGTAAAATGCAAAGCAACAAAGTTGTTGATTTTTCCTTTTTTTTTAATATTTTATTATTTATTAGAGAGAAAGAGAGAGAACAGCAGGCAGAGGGAGAGGGAAGATCAGATTCCCCTCTGAGCAGAGAACCCAACTCAGGGCTCAATCCAGGATGCTAGGATCATGACCTGAGTGAAGGCAGATGCTTAACCGACTAAGCCACCCAGGCGCCCCTAAAGTTGTGTTTAATAAAAATATATTTTATATTGCTCCAATTTAAAATGTTTTATTTAAATTAATGTAAGTGGAGTAAAATAAAGTAATTCAGTTTCTAATTTCCACTAGCCTCATCTCAAGAGCTCAATAACTATGTGTGACTAGAGGCTACCATATTGAAGAGAAGAATAAATAGATGTGAAGCAAAAAAAAAAATAGAGGAGGTAGGGCATTCTTGGCAGGAGAAAAAACTGTGAGCAAAGGCACGTAAGTTATTTAGTATGGAGTATGGAACTCTGCAGTGACCTTTGGCTAATGGCAAATTATCTATACCGTAGATAAAAATCAGAATGTATATAATAAAAACTCCGGGAAAATGGGGAAAAGAGGGTATCATATCCTATAGAACAGAAGTAATGAAGACTCGTGGCAATAGGAAAAATTCTTGGCCTCCGGTATAAACCAAGGAAAATCATCTTTGTCCATTTGTCCTTCACGAGCATATCTGAGAAAGGCATTGGGAGGATGTGCTCTCTGAGAATTCTATTGCTTTAGCCATTCACAAACATTTGGTACAAGTTTGGGTGTTAGAGATTGTCCTAAAGTTTGCCCTAAGATGTGAGCAACTGAAAATAACTGTCACCATTTCATGCAGTTTCTATAGCAATATAGCTCATGGAAAGTTACAGGCCTTTCATCTTTTGCTTCTAGTCAACTCCATTGACCAACATCCATAGCCAGAGGTTTAGTCTGGTCATGCGTTTGAAACCTGGAAATATGTATTTTCTAGCCAGAAACCTCTATGCTTTATTTGTCTGCCTAGACTACTAACTTCCAAACTTTTTGGCCGTAAGTCATGATAAGAAATTCATTTTACTTCATGACCTATTATATAATTATGCGTGTGTGTATAATTTATGTATTTATGTATAAATACATAATATAATTTATATTAAATTAATTTAAATTTGTAATCTATGTATTTATGTATAATTAAGTCAAAAGTTTCATGTGACAGGGTTTACCCTCACTGTATAAGATGCATGCCAATATTTCCTATTTCATTCCATTAAAAGAAAGAAAAGGATAAAGAAAAGGAAAGAAAAGAAAAGAGGAAGGAAAAGCTTGTCACAATCCACTAAATTGATTCTACAGCCAACTAATAGATCACACCCAGAGTTTGAAAGTATTACCCTTAGTTGAGGCCTAGTTTAATAAGCCTCCCCATTCATTTTAGCCTCTGCTTTAAAGGGTTGCTGGAGGGGAGGTGGGTGGGAGATGGGGTAACTGGGTGACGGACATAAACTCTACCTCTGAACTAATAACATACTACATGTTAATTAATTGATTTTAAATTTTAAAAAGTAGCCTTGGATAGAGAGATTCTTATGATTTTTTCTGGCCTTCAGACTGCTCCCAGATATGGCTTCACAAAGCATGTGAATCTTCCCTTCCTTAGAGAATGTTTAACGGATGTGCTGGGACAGCCTAGGATGGGGTGGGTCAGGATTTTTCTGTTTCCCAAACTCACCTCCTGGGAATCCTCTGGTCTCCCTGCATCTGTGTATATTAACCTTGGTTTGAGATAGAAAATGTGGCTTTGCCAGCCCCTTGGGTCCCAGGGTAAAGACTTTCAGCCATATTGAATTATAGGCCATAGGTAGAAATATAGCAAAGTCATATTCCCTTCTCATGTTCTGCTGGAAAACAAGCCACCTTCAGCCTGACTCTTATCGTACTTTACTTAAGGCTGCCAGAAGTAGCCAGCCCGCTACAACATCCTGAATTTTTCTACCAAATTAAGCTTTGATATGTAGTCAGCCTGATCCCTAGGTACAAAAAGCAACATTTTCACTCACTACTTAATGAAGACCTCCAACTTCCCAGCCTGGAGTCTGGCACCCTCATAGTCCTCTCCTGGCCTCCTCCAGTTGCAATTCCCTAATTTAAGGGGTATTTCTTACAATACTTTCTGGTCCAAACTCTCATTATCTCCTCTTGAAAATTAGCCTGACTCTTCCAAGCCCTCCTTGTCCTAGGGAAAAGGCCAAAAGGTGAGTAACCTTCAGCAAATATCTGTTAACGTGTTAGTCAGAATATTTATAAGAGCCCCCTCCCACCACTTCTGGAGTGTCAAACTTCTGCGGAGAAACTCTTGAAGGTAGAAACAGTCCTCATCCCAAGAGCTGAATCTAATTGTGGAATTTTAGGCATAAGACAGAAGGCAGGATGATAGAGTGGGGAGAGTGAGACTTTTGGAACAAGGCAACTGGGATTTGAACATGGGCTTCATCACGAGCTGTCTATTTGAACCAGTTACCTCTCTAAGACTCAGTCTCCTTGGCTGTGAAATTGTGAACAGTAATACCTCCTATAATTATGAAGGCTGTTAATTGGAGATATAAAGCCCCTAGCACTAAGCTGGCCATAGAGTAGGTGCCAAGAAATGTTGGCATCCCATTCTAGAAGCAAATGTGGTGGGAGATGCTGAAGAAAGCAAAGTATGGAGAACAGGTTCCAGGAGCCTATAATCTTGGGGCCAGGGTGGCCCTTGGATCCCTAGAATCAGATTCCATGGTCCTCCTGAAGGCACCAACTCAACAGTATCTGCTGACACTTGGAGATGAGACAACCAGGGTTAAAGTTTTCTTTCTTCAGCAGTTTTTCCTGACCCTCCAGGTGTTAAATCCCACAAGGAAGAGTAAGGGTCATAGTTGGTGGCCAACAAAGAGACCTGGAGAGAGGGACGAAGACAGGTTCTTCTGTGACTCCTCTGGCATAGTTACAGCAAGGATCCCAGCTAGGATCCCAGGGTGGAAACAGAGGCCACCTATTGCCTATAAGCTGCCCCTGTGATGGAAGACAGGCCAACCATCTACCTCATGAGGTGGCGAAGCCTAGATCCTTGCAGAAAATCAGCTGATGAGTCTGCCCAATGTTTTATAACAATGTAAGGGAGGATTAATAAAGAATAGTAAAAATACAACTTCAGTTAATTAAATTCCAACTTACCTTCAACCATAACGTTTTGTCACCAACGTTTTGCATATGAGTGACATATGCAAAATCCATACCCTTTAAGGTTTCTGAAAAGAGTCTCAGTCATGAGGATGACCACTTAATGTAAATTTTCTACCCTGCAAATATAGAACTTGAAACCATTCTACCCCATCTTGTAGGAATCAAGGCTGCCCATATGTGTTTGATTCCACTTTCTGTATCTCTTCTAGAGCATTCCTTCCTATGCATTTGTGGCACTTACCTCCTTGCCTCGCCCCAGTTCCCATAGTGGGTGTATGGGATAGCCTCTGGGGGGTTCTGGCTGAACTACAATTACATGAAAGCAACACCTGGGCTGATGCCTGGCTCTCCAGGCTGTAACATGGACTTGGGTGCGGGTAGATGTGGGCCATGCTGGCAGACGTTTTTGTACTTCCGCAGGGCTTTTGCTAACCTCCAACCAGAACTTGTTCTTGATTTCCCTCCCAGGTTTACTGACCTTGGATAAGGTAAAGAGTCTTACGTTATTAGTTCCTAGGAATGCAAAATGCCTTCTTCCTTTCCTGGCCCTTCTTTCTGCCAGCCCTTTTCCTTCCTTGTCTTGTTTCTTATCCTGTCCCTTTCCCCTCTCACCTGTCTCCTCCCTTCCCATTGTCCTCCTTCTTTTGGTCCTTCTCTTTCCCTAGCACTCTCTCTTTTTCTCCTTTCTCATTCTTCTGCTCCTTCTTTTATTTCTCTCTTCTCAACTTCTCTCTTGTCCCCCTGCCCTCTCTCCCATGACTATTTTAACTGGTTGACCGCTGCAGTGTTCAATTTGCTAAGTCACTTTGAATGTGGGCCCAGAGACGTTCAGCAAAAGGAGAACTTTGAAAATCACTGGGACAGTAATGTCTAAGGTGCAAGGCTTCTGTGGTTCCTGGCCCTGAAGTATATGCAAAGTCTCCACGGTGTGGAGGAGAAAATGGACATGCCCAAATCCAGAGGGGCTGCAGACCTCCTTACATCATCAGCCAGGTCCCCAGGTCAGCAGCTAGAGACCCTCCACCAGCTCCCCTTGATGCAGAAGGCAAGTGGGTGGTGCCTGGCATGCTTTTCTCCTCTCCACCCTTCACAAACCTCTCCCTTCCCACCCTGTGAGGAAAATGTCTATTTAAATAGAAAATCCTTCCTTTGTGGTTTTGTTGTCATCCTTTTAACTGATCTTATGAGACCAAGATTCTCCGTAGTTTATTGTCTCACAAGTCCCTCCCCTTTCCTTCTGTCCACTTTCCTGTCTTCTCATTTTTATTGACTCCTCTGTGGTCTCCTGCCTCTCTTTCTCTTGTTACCCTTTCTCCTTTGTTGATGCTGTTCCTCATCTCCCGTGCTATAGGGTACCATGAGCAGACAGGAGTAAAGAAAAATCGGAAACTCTGAAGAAAAGTTTGTCAAATGTATCCAGGACATTATCCAAAGTTTCCTCTAGAGCAACTGTAAAAATGGGGGAAAAGGACAATGAGACACCCAGACCCATGAGTCTAAAATTCTACAACTGCAAACCCACTCTCCAACCTCTCTTAAGTGACTCTTAAGTAAGGAGACTTTGTGGGCATTGAACTGGGTCTAAATCCAGGCTCTATCACCTGCCTCTTGGTATGCGTGAGATATTGCAGAAATGTGTCCAACCTTCTGAGCCATGGTTTTTCCATCTGTAAAATGGAGGGATGATAATACTTCTTGGAGTTCCTAGCACAGAATGAAATAGCAAATATGACAAGTGTGTGGAATGTGTTAAGCACACAGTGAATATTAATTTCCTTCTTTCCTTCCTGAGAATATTGAATTTGTAGGAACTTAGGATAAATAATAAAGCTTAGCAGTTGGAGCTGGTAAGAGCACAGCATTTCATGTATTGGTTGTTACTGTTGGTACTGTTTCCTGTGGATAGCAAGAGCCTACAGGTCAATTTTTATTCTGGGTATTCTATAGTAACTGCATTAGATTCTTTAGTGTTTAAATAGAGACTGTTTTCCTTTAGTTGGCATGATGGTTAGACCTCCCATAGTGTGCTTATTTATTTATTTTTAATTTCGCTAGCAATGTGTGAAAGCATTCTCATGGGGAAAACAGCAAAACCAAACAAGATAAGATAAGAAAATGTCCTCTGGCCGCCTCCAGAAATCCTAACCCTGTCCCAGAGGTGATAATGGCTGGATGTGTGTCCGTTCAGACCAAAAGGATAAACTTTCATTCATATGCATATGTGTACATATAGACATGTCTAGATTTATTTTGGGATTTTTAAACATAAAATGTATCCTGACTGTTATTATTTTGCAACTTGGCTCTTTGCTTCTTTATTAGGCGAAATGCGCTGGAGACCTTTTCTTGTCATTGTGTAGAGCCCCACCTCATTCTTTCCACTTGCCGCAGGGTATTCCACAATCCTCCCACTAGAATATGAATTTAAGAAACAGATGTTGTCTTTTTCAAACCTTTATTCCTTAAACCTTTAACAGTACCTGTCACATGATAGGTGTTTCACTACTATATTAACAAGTACAAGTATTTCTTAAAATGATTAAGTGAATTAATATGGATATACCAAATGCATTTTTGTCTCAAAGGTGGTCCCTAGATATACCTGCATCAGAATCACCTAGAATGCTTTTTTTTCTTCCAAGAATATATTTAAATTCAAGTTAGTTTTAGTTTCAATGGTAGAATTTAGTGATTCATCACTTATATACAACATGAGGTGATCATCACAGGCGCCCTCTTTAATCCCCATCACCCATTGAGGCCATTCCCTAATGCTCCTCCCCTTCAGCAACCTTTAGTTTGTTCTCTATAGTTAAGAGTTCTTATGGCTTGCCTCTCTCTCTCTGTTTTTGTCTTTTCTTTTTTAAGATTTTATTTATTTATTTGACAGAGAAAGAGATCACAAGTAGGCAGAGAAGCAGGCAGTGAGAGAGGGGGAAGCAGGCTCACTGCTGAGCAGAGAGCCCGATGTGGGGCTGGATCCCAGGACCCCAAGATCACAACCTGAGCCAAAGGCAGTGGCTTAACCCACTGAGCTACCCAGGCGCCCTCTCTGTTTTTATCTTACTTTATTTTTCCTTCCCTTACCCTATGTTCATCTGTTTTGTTTCTTAAATTGCACATATGAGTGAAATTGTACAGTGTTTGTCTTTCTCTGACTTATTTTGTTTAGCACAACATACTCTAGTTCTATCCACGTCATTGCAAATGGCAAGATTTCGTTCTTTTTGATGGCTAAGTAATATTCCATGATGTATACATACCACATCTTCTTTATCCATTCATCAGTCAGTGGACATTTGGGCTCTTTCCATAATTTGATCGATAGTGCTGCTACAAACAGATCACCACATGCATTTTTAACCATTCCCCTACTGAACATTTAGGTTATTTCTTTTTTTTTTTTTTTCCTATTACAAACAACACTACAGGGAACATCCTTATGCCTGCCTTTTTGTACACATATGCATGGTTTACTCTACCAGAGGTCCTAAAAAGTGGAATTGCTGGGGCAAAGAAGACTTCTTTTTATAAATATTGATCAGTACTTACCAAAATGTCTTCCAAAGACTGTGGTACCGGTTTATAAACTTACTAATAATGCCTTTTCTTAGGTGTCTTTTTAACATGTTTCCAAAATAATCATATGTAGTCCTTTACTATTTTGATTCCAAAAAAGGCAGAAGAATGATGCCAGTTAGAAAGAAATAAGGGGAAACCTAGATATGTATTCATTCATTCATCCATTTTTTTCCTACCCATTGATTTCATTCTAGGCCCTGTTCTAATACTGGGCATGTAAAGATAAATAAGATCTGCTCCATATCCCAGAGGATATCCTAGTCTGGACTTAATACTTAAATACTCAAATTCTTTTTTTGTTAATATTTTATTTATTTATTTATTTGACAGAGAGAAAGAGATCACAAGTAGGCAGAGAAGCAGGCAGAGGGAGAGGGGGAAGCAGGCTCCCTGCTGAGCAGACAGCTGGATGCAGGACTCGATCCCAGGACCCCGAGATCACCACCTCAGCCAAAGGCAGAGGCTTAACCCACTGAGCCATCCAGCACCCCTAAATACTCAAATTCTTAAAATGCAATAGCACAAAGAGAAATGACAACTAAAATGCAAGGTCTGATCCTAAATTTGATCCTGGATCAAGAAAAATAATAGCCGTAAAGAAAAATACTGGGATATTTGGTGAAATTCAAATGTATTAGTGGATTAGACATATCATATTGATGTTAAATTTCTTTGATTTATATGATCATACAGTGGTTATATAAAAAAATATTCTTAGGGCACCTGGGTGGCTCAGTCCGTTAAGCAGCTGCCTTCAGCTTAGGTCGTGATCCCAGGGTCCTGGGATAGAGTCCTGCATCAGACTCCCTGCTCTGCAGGGTCTGCTTCTCCCTTTACCCATCCTTCCTGCTTGTACTCTCTCTCAAATAAGCAAATTAAATCTTTTTAAAAATTCCGTTTAAGAAAATATTCTTTTTCTTAGGAAGTCCACATAGAACTGTTTAGAGGTAATTTTTCCAACTGATTCTTAAATGGCTCAAAAAATATGCATTTATGTAATACAGAGCTTTCCTGTGGTACTTTCCATGATCACAGAAGTATTCTATATGTGCTCTGACAATATGGGAGCCAAGAGCTACATGTGACCAGCAAGCACTTGAAATATAGCTATTGTAACTAAGGAGTTTAATTATTAACTTTATTCAATTTAAGTTTAAATAACCACATGTGACTAGTGGCTACCATATTGGATAACAATGATATAGACAGAGAGGAAGTAAAAAACAAATGGGACAAAGTATAAAGAATTGAACCTTCATAAAGAGTAGGTGGAAATTGTTTGGATTATTCTTGTAACTTTTTTAGGTTTGAATTAGGTATTTTTAAGTCACATAACAAATGCAATGTCATATCAGGGAAATTCAAATTAAAATATCACAGAGATATATTTTATTATAATTAAGTTGTCATAAATAAATGATACTATCTGGAGGCCTTGGAAAGGACACAGTCAGACATCACTATTGGGTATGCAAATAGGCACAAGTTTTTTTATGTATCTTACAGAAGTGCTTGTGCAAGTACATGAGAAAATGTGTAAGGATGTTCACTGCAGTTTTATTTGTAATACCAAGAAACTGGAGATAGTCGAAATGTTCAACTAAAAAAACAAAGGTTCAACTAGATAATGGTTAAATGTATTTTCCTTTGGCCCTATTCTGGATTACTATAAACTCTTCACCAGATTGAGGCAAATCTTTATGCACTGACATGGAAAGGTGTCCAAGATAGATGGTTGGGTTAGAAAAAAAAAAAAGCAATTTTCTGGACAAAATGCCTAGTATTATTACATTTTTGTAATAAAAACACTAAACTGGGATGCCTAGGTGGTGTAGTCATTGGTTAAGTACCCCACTCTTGGTTTCAGCTCATGTCATGATTTTAGGGTCATGGGATCAAGCCCCACGTCCGGCTCCATGCTCAGTGCAGAGTCTGCTTAGATTCTTTCTGCCCCTCTCCCACACTTGTTGATTCTCTCTCTCTCTCTCTCTCTCTCTCTCTCAAATAAATAAATCTTTAAAAAAAACCCACTATACACCCATGCATGCACACATGCATTCACACACACACTCTCACTCACTCACATGTACATAGGCAAACATTTGGAGAAATACACAGGAAACAGTTCCCGGGCCATTCCCCAGAAGTTCCTCAAGTCCTGTGGAAAGACCACCCAGACACCTCTCTCAAGTCCTCGGGCTAGCTGTGGAGGGCCCTCTCTGAGGCGCCTTGTGCTGTAACCACAGAGGTGCCTCCGGCCAGCCAAAAATCTCAAGCTGGTCCCCATCAGCTTATTAGCTGCCCCTGAGAGACTGCACCACCAAATCTCCGGGAAACGTCCCCTAACATGACTTGCCCTTTCCAGGCCCGCACAAAGCCCCTCCCCACAGCCATCAGGCCTGCAGGGCAGGCAGGGTCATTACTGAGTTCCAAAGAAGGGAGTGTTTATTATTGTTGTCGGTTTGATGCTGATCCCAAAAGGACCTAATCAACAGGTAATAAGACCTCACGGGAGCAATTAGAAACCTCAACTTTAACCCTCTTCTAACCACAGCAGAGAAAGCTAGAATCACTGCAGTACTATGCCCCTACCTCTACAGGGTCTGGTGGGGAGGAGGTGGGGGGGGCTAGTGGGGACAGCCAGAGAGGTCCTGGTGGGTATGTTTAGAGATGAGTTGAGAAAGGAATGGGGGTGGTGAGTGGTGAGCGGGGGACATATCCAAAATTGAGTCTATCCAATAATATACATCATCATCATCATTATCATAATCATCATCCTTAATTAAAGAGCTGTGCTAGGTAGATGGGGTACAAAAATAAGTAAGCCACTGCCCTGCCCCCAAGATGCTCATAGACATGCGAATAAACACTTGCCATACAAGAGTAGCTACACAAGAGAATAGATTTATTTGGGGTGCAGGGATGGTACAGAGGAGGGAGTTATCAACCTAACTGGGTGAGTCAGGGAAGGCACATGCTATCTTGTCGTAGGCCGATGTGACAGCATCTGTTGGTTGGGCGTAGAGGGCTTACATGCATCTCCATGTGTCTTTGAAGCTGTTTTAAATCATTTTTCTTCCTTAATAAGGTTGGAAATGAAACCAAATAGTAATTTTAAATTACATATGTAAATACTTTTTTGGTGCTGCAAGTGATTCACCAAAGAGTTAGACGGAAAGTTAGTCCCATCCATTAGCACGACTTCATAATCCCTGATAAGAAAGCAATGTCACTAAAAAAAAAAGAAAGAAAGAAAGCAATGTCATGACCCACTTCTCATCACTCACATAGTGACCAAGTGCACTGTTGCATAATTATCACATGAGAACACCCTTGGAACTGGACCGACTAACTGCACACAGGCATATCGTCATCATTGTCGATGGATAGTTGATAAATATTTTGATTACTTAAAGTTTCCAAAGCAGGGCCTCTGTGATGAATGATGGAGACAAGGAGACGAAGTCACATCTTCAAAGGCCAAACTGGCCCCCAGTCTTTTCCAACTTGCACAGAATTACAAAAGCTTCTATTGTTGTTGCACAGAAATTCACATTTTCACAAAACTAGCCGGAAGTGTCACGTCAGCTTGGTTGGCAGATTTGACCAGGCCCAAGAGCACAATAAAGATAACAAAACTGGACAGCAGCATGGCGGCCATCTCACTGCTCAGGCTTTTATAGCCTTTGAAGAGCATCATCCTTGGAGAAAGAGTTTGTCCATATGCTGCTTGTTTAATCCTAGGTTCTCGTTCTGCTAAAACAAGAGTCCTGAAAACCAAAAACTGACACCATACTAAAACCAGTGTACATTTAAAGTCTTCTCAGAGCTGGTAAAGAACTTCAACTTTGTTAAATAAAAAAGAAATGTAACATTACACAGATTCTTACTTCGTAAACATTCATCCAGCCACCTAGCACCTGGTGCGGGATGTGGAAACGAAGAACAAGACAAGATCTTTGCGCTTGGAAAGCTTGCCCTCTAATTGAAGGAAACAGAAATAATCAGAACATGATGACAAAGGTCAGGAGTAACAGAAGCTCAGGGATCTAAGAGGCACATCTAACACAGATGTCAAGAGGCATCAGAATACCCCCAGTTAGCTTGGAACTTTGGCCAAATTACCAAACTCCTTGTCTTTATTTCTAGGTCTTTCTCAGTGTCTGTCTGAACAATCCTGGTTTGGTTTGAAGATCCAGGAAAATGATCTATGTAAAATATCTTTATGAGGAGGTCTACAAATAGAAAGGTGTTGTTATTTTATTAAACCCAGAAAACATTCATCAAACTCTTAAAATTTTCCAGGCACTGTGATTGGGACAGAAAGAGGCATGAGACCTAATCCCCACCCTGAGGAGTTCATGGACTCACAGAGGAGTTCAGATACAAAAACAAATTAACTGTAATTCAATATGAAAAGTGCCATAATAGAGGGAGGTTCAAAGTACCGTGGAAACACAGATGAGGAAGTAATTAATTCTCAGCAAGTATCTGCAAATGGGTAGCCAAGGGGAGGATAGACGCTGCCGGTGGAGGGAGCTACTCCAGAAAGACCTGGTGGGAATGAGGGCACACGTCTCGTCTTGTTAAAGGACGAGGGAGAGAGTCTGGGTTGGGGTGATTGTGAGGTATATGAGGCAGAGCCTGGAGCTAGGGCAGGAGACTTGAGATGCTCTTGGACCAGGATTTTAAACCTCATTCAATAGAACCGGAAGCCAGTGGAGGCCTTTACACAGATGTACATGGAGGGCCACCAGGACCCAGTGGCTACCGTGTATTGAGCACCCGACATGTGCTAGGAACCACATTAAGCACTCACATGTGTTTTTTCTTTCAGCCTTTACAATAACCTATGAGTTAGGTACTATTGTTACTCCCCTTTTACACCAGGTGAAACTGAGGCTAAGAGAAGGTAGGAACTTGCCCAAGATCCCCCAGTGGGTGACAAAGCGGAGGTTCTAAGCTCAAGTCCAACTGGTTGTTGTTGTTTTAATTTCCATCTTTGCAAATCTAGATATACTGAAAGATGCAAATACCAAGGAGAGAAAGGCTACCTATGATAATGATTGCAAAAGTGCTTTGGAAGGTTGAAAAATCTATACAAATATCACTACACATCAGCAGTGGGCCTGTGAGAAATTCACATATTCAATTCAACAGATAGTTTTGGAAGCACCAACATCATGGGAGGTCCTATGCTATAGAAAAGCAAAGATGACTTACAGCAAAGAAACTCAGTTCTGGGAGCTTCAAGTGCAGTGGAAGAAATTGATAAGCATGCAGAGATACATCCTCAGAAAGTGGACAGAAAATAAGTGTTGGGGAAAAGGGGGGACCTGTGAAAAAAAAAGAAAAGAAAAGGGGGGACCTGTGCCCTGGATTTAGAAGCTGCATTTGAGATGCATCTTGTGGCCAGTCTACATGAATGAGTCCCAATTCTTCAGAGGAGCAGAAGTGATGATGGTAGAAACAGTGCTGAGGAGCTAGCCCCAGATTCACGAGGGGCACACTGGGAGGGGTGGTGAACAGGAAAAGGATCACTGGAGGGTTGAGTTTTGAAGCTTGTGGCCTGTGGAAGCAGTGGTGTGATTAACAAAAACAAAGTCAGGAAGAAGCCAATCTCAAAATGACAATGAATTCAGAAGAAATGCTACACTTTGTGGCACTGAGCTGGATTTCTCTTAGAGCAGCATACTCAACCAGGGGCAATTTAGCCCCCCATCAGACTTTTGGGACTCTCTGGAGACTTTTTGGTTGTCACAACTCGGGGAGGGGGAGTACTACTGGCCTCTACTGGGTAGAGACCAAGGATGCTGCCACAATGCACAGAAGAACCCCCACAGCAAAGAGATATCTGGCCCAAAATGTCAAGAGTGCCAAGGTTGAGAAATTCATTCTTAGAGCATCTCCAGAACTGTGGCTCCAGCATCCCATGAGAAAATGCAGAAATGAGGATAATACAAAGGAAAAAATGGATTCCTTTTCCAAGTACACCCTTCTAGTTGTGAAAATCAAAGGAAGAGAGGAGGGGTGCCTGGATAGCTCAGTGGGTTAAAGCTTCTGCCTTTGGCTCAGGTCATGATCTCAGGGTCCTGAGATCAAGCCCTGCATCGGGCTCTCTGTTCAGCAGGGAGCCTGGTTCCTCCCTCTCTGCCTGCCTCTCTGCCTACTTGTGATCTCTCTCCTCTTTGTCAAATAAATAAATAAAATCTTAAAAAATAAAAATAAAAAAAAGAAGAGAGGAGCAGAGAGCTTTGTAAAGGGTTCCAGAATGCTTGCCTCGAATGACTACATTTTAGGCCCCTGAAGAGCTAATATCACTCTGTCTGGATTCCTTCTTTCTCCTGTCAACAAATGGCAGGCATCAACTTCAAACCAAACCCCAATCTTGTGCCTTCATTCCACAAACAGGCAGGAAAGGAGTAGCCTTACAGAATCCCCCTCATGATAGCTCTGCAGTATTACGATATGTTATTAATATGGTAATCATCTTACTCATGCCAAAAGACAGTATTCTCAACTTTACGAATAATTCTGAGGGGTCCAAACTGACCTTAGAAATTCTGCTTTGGGGGCCGCCTGGGTGGCTCAGTAGGTTAAAGCCTCTGCCTTTGGCTCAGGTCATGATCTCAGGGTCCTGGGATCAAGCCCTGCATCGGTCTCCCTGCTCAGCAGGGAGCCTGCTTCCCCCTCTCCCTCTGCCTGCCTCTCTGCCTACTTGTGATCTCTCTCAAATAAATAAATAAAATCTTTATTTTAAAAAAAAGAAATTCTGCTTTGATAGACCTTGGATGGGGCCCAGTAATGGGTATATTTAACTAGTACCCCCTGAAACTCTGCTGAGATGGGCCATGACCACAATTGAGAAACCCTTGGTATAAGGGTGCAAATGGGGTGGGGGACAGAGGCTCATTTGCATCAGACTGCGCAGGGCAAAGGCGAGCAGGGCTCTGAGCTGCTGGCATACAGACCCGATAGGTTTCAAAGTGTACAGAATGAATACCGTAGATGAGAAGAGTCTGGAGCACAAGAGAAAGGACATGGTGGGCTCTAAGAATGAGTAAAGAGAAGAACACCAGAGAAGTGCTGGGAATTCATTGTTTTCTGATGTTTTGCCCTCAGAATCCTTTTTAAAGAAAATTCTGGGAATTCTAACCTATAAATAAACTCAAATAAATAAATAAATAAATCCAAGAACAACAACAAAAAATAAAACTGGGAGGTGTTCTGATTGAAGTAGGGTGAAAGGGCTCTCTTAAGCTCCGCTGCTTCCTCATATTTCGGAGAGCCAGATTTTACCAAGGATTTGCAAAGTTAACCAAACACAGCCAATCCTGTTTGGCCAGACTACAGAGGACACAAGGCATACCCACCGGTCAGATCAATTCAATTCGTGAGGATCTACTGACCTATGTTTATTTGTTCATTTGATAAATATTTTCCTGACTGCCTACCATGGGCCAGAGACTGTTCCAGAATATGAGCAGTAAGGGAGGGTCATCCCTATGTTGTCCACCTTTTCATTCTTTCTCTGCTCATTAACCCAACTCACAGAAATTAGGGAAAGGAGAGGAAAAGAAGCTAAATGGAACTCAATCCATTTGTCTCCTTGCTTACAGTTTTAATGAGCAGTTTTATGGTGGAGTTTTGGAAGTGGTCAACAATCAAACCTAAGGCTTCTCTGCAAGTTCTCCTATCTGAATTCTCCTTGCCCCCCTTCCTCATGTATAAGAGACTTACTACTATGGTGAGATGGTGAACATCCAGGTAGCATCTCATGTTCTGAAGACAGTGTTCCCAGAAAAAGGAATTTTCCCACCAGGGCCCCGGAAAGCGAGAAGCGGAAGTTCCTCTGGGATAATAACAAGGCATGGCAGGTCCCAAGAGCAGACCGAGGGACCCAGATCAAGAGGAACACGTAACCTGTTTCTGCTCCTTCCCTACCCACCCCCACTTCTGTTTCTGCTCAGGACACACAAAGCTCACCTCTTAATATTTCCAAATAATGCTGTTTTAAGAACCTGGCTGCCTGGTGTGTGACAAAAATTTAAAAAACTCCGACAACAAAAATTACTATTCAAAGTAAAGTATTATTTTAGGGTGACATTATTTTTTAAATTCACATTTTTCATTTGTTATAACATGTAGCAGTTCTGTGAACACATAGATAAGAGGATACAATAGATATTTGACAGTGTAGTTCTCAGAATATTTGCATATCCAAGAGATTATTTTAGCAAGTATACTTAGACTGACCCTATTAACCATTCACAATATTTTGTCTTGAATCCAATTCACACTCTATAGACATGTCCAATTCACATTTCAGCTCTTATGCTGTTTTCCCTTTTAGACTTTATATTAGGAAATAAATCCATAACATCAAATTTCATGACAACATCTGCTCTGGCTGACATGATTGAAAGGAAATTTCACTCATGCGAGGTTATTCGGTTTCTTAATTTGTTCTTTATCATACCTGAGAAGCAAGCCAGTTTTAGCAAGTCCAATATAGAGAACAGAAGCTCCTGGTACAGAATTCACAACCTCCACCAGCCTCAGAGATGCTGGAAAGTGACTGCAAGAAGCCCTTTGGGGCAAAGTGTTGACAGGATGGCTAGAAAGTAATCTTCAGGCCTGAGTGGCTTTGTTCCTTATACCCAGGCCAGCTCTGCCATGCTAGCAAATAGAGCACTCAATATAAAGGTAGATCAGTGTGTGTAAGTAAGGTACAATGACCTTTTATGAGAAAATACTGTAATGGTCAAGAAATATTAGTCTCTGTATTTTAGGGACTCAGATTCTTATACATTAATGTTCATAGCAGTATTGTTCCCTGTGCCCAAAATGTAGAAACAACCCAACTGTCCATCAACAGTCGAGTGATTAGACAAAATGTCATATATCCATTCAATGGAATATTATTCAGCCCTAAAAAAGGAATGGAGTTCTGATACATGCCACAACATGGATGAAACATTATGGAAACATTATGCTAAGTGAAAGAAGCCAGCCACAAAAGGATAGACATTATATGATTCTACTTATGTGGAATATCCAGAACAGTGAAATCCATGAAGACAGAAAGTAGATTAGAGGTTTCTAAGAGATGGGATAGGAGGGAGTGGGGAGTTAATGCTGAATGGGCACAGAGTTTTTGTTTGGAGTGATAAAAAATTTGGAAATAGTAATGAGAATTATCCACTCTGTGAAAGTGATTGATGCCACTGAATTGTAATTGAAAAATTAAATAATGGGGGCCCCTGGGTGGCGCAGTTGGTTGAGCGACTGCCTTCAGCTCAGGTCATGATCTCGGAGTCCCGGGATCGAGTCCCCACATCGGGCTCCCAGCTCCACGGGGAGTCCGCTTCTCACTCTGACCTGCTCTCTCTCACTCTCTCTCTTTCCTAATAAATAAATAAATAAATAAAATCTTTAAAAAAAAAGAAAAATTAAATAATGATAGCTATTAAAATAATTTTTAGACATGTATATGTGTAGGTTTATATATGTAGATAGATGGGTCGATGATAATCAAATGAAAAAAAAAGTGAAAGCGATAAAAAAGAAATTAAATAAATAGAAGGTAGAAAAGACGGTAAGAAGCTATCTCAGAGCTATTCAACCCAAACTGTCTCAGAGTGAAATACATCTATAATCTTCCCCTTCCCTGGGCTTCCCCTATGGATGTGGGTGTTTGTTTATGGCACATACTTGTGGCTGCATTTCAAGACCTCACCTCCTACATCTGGGGTGACGGCACCTGTCTCTGCTGGCTGAGTTCCCTCTGTGCCTGACGCGAGATAGTCTCCGGAAGCGGGCTCGCTCTCGAGCACACTCCTGCTTTAAGGAGGCGTTTGAACACCCCATCCCATTCCCTGCCTTCTCCTGACCTGTCTCCCCATCAGACCATCGTTCCTACCACGTAGGAGGACATGTTTGTTTTCCCTGGATGAAGAAACGTGAAGGGAAACCTGTAAGAGTCTGTGGAATCTGAGGAGGTGTCTTAAGCTTGCAGGCCGTGAGAGACCTGCCCACTTCTCAGCCTTCAGCTCCTACTTGCTGTCATGAGAAGAAAACGCTACTTTCCAGAACTGTTCTAGAAGCCCAGACCCAGCACCAGCAGCAGGAGCGAGCAGGCGAGCAGGCGGAAGCAAAGTCTTGAGACCCCCCTCCCCACCCTCCACCCTCGGGGGATGGAATCACATTCTCCAACCAGGTGCTGGGAATAAGGCTTGTGGCGTCCAACCTTCTTGGCCCAAGGCCAAAGTTTCCAGGCGTCCCTCCACCCTTGGGCTCCTGCCCATCATCTTCCCCACCAGAAGCTTGTTAACTGTTTTCCTGTGCTTTTCAGATTTCAAGGCACCTTCTGTGTGTTAAACTTCAAAGAAAGTTTGCTCCTGTAAGTGCAGTGCTGGAGCGAGGGGAAGCGCCAAACAGCTCCGTTGAAAATGGTTTGGTTAAAATGAATGGTGTTGGGACTCAGCCCCCCACCCCCACCCCCGAGCCTTGCTTTCAAATGAAATTGCATTTGTGTCTGGATTAAGTTGCCCGGTATCAATCCTGAAATTTTTAAAGATGAAAAGCAGAACAGCCACACAATATTTAAAATGTGAAATGATTACAAAATGGCACCAGGCCAATGTTTATGAATCATTGAATATGATCATAAAATCATAAAAAATAATCACCGAAAGGTAAATAAATTACCCAGCTTACTGCTTATTTTCGCATAGGGTCGACACAAAAGCTGCAGCCATGAATGATTTATACCTGTTTTAACAATAATACTCATTTTACTGAAAGATGGTCAGCACTTGGGCTGCTGTGGGCAACATGCCAGTTGTCGAAAGGTTAATGTTTCAGCAGCAATACATTAAATTATGAATAATACCGGTCCCAAAATGGAAGGTTATTAGCTCAGTATGCTTAATTAGCTCAGCTAGAACTTTGCCATCAAGTAGCAGTACCCATTACTGCAGCTGTAGCAATGATGAGGGATGGCAGCGTTGGGATTCTAATGCCAGAAGTGGGGGCAGGTGGAGAGGTAGGAGGGGTACGAGGTGTGTCCTTTATTTTCACTTCATTCAGTCTAACACTATGAGAAGCATCTCAGAAGCTGGTTTTAAGAATTTTGAACTCTCCCATAATTTCTCTGTGAAGACGTCCCTGAAAAAAAACAAAAAACAAAACCAGGAATTATTTAGGCAAGACACAGTCCTCAGGGTCATGAATGACCCCCACCTCCATGATCTGCGTCCACATCTGCTTGCTGCTGTATAAAGTAAGGTACCATTCACAGACTGAGCCCGTCCACCAGCACTCGTCCAGCCTAGACATTTATTAAACAGCTACTACGTACCAGGCACATATGAAGTGGTTAACAAGACAAGATCTAAGAGATCTCAGGGAGGAGACAGCCCGTAGACCAACAATGCAATCAGTTACAGCTACGTGACTGATGTGAAGGGAAGGCTGAGAACTCCAGCATGTGGACTGGAGTTGGGGGAGAGGTTCTTGGAGAAGATTTCCTGAAAGCAGTGCCATTTGCTCTGATCTCTTAAGGGTGAGTAGGAATTAGGGAGGTGAATCTTTTCCATGCAGGGGATATTCTGAACCGTGCACGAGTGTCCAGAAAAAAAGATGCCCGAAAAAGATGCAGACATTGCTTAAAAGGAGTGTCCGATGGACATCTGCCTGCCGGGGCCGTAACTATGCTACTGAGCGCCCAGCCTGCATGGGTGCCTGAGTGTCCACACCTGGCCCCGCTACCCGCCCCACCCCCAGCCCCTGCCCAGCCCTTGACTTGCCAGGTGTTCTGGTTTGAAACTCAGAGTTTATAGCCAGGAGCAGGCCGGGACTCACCCAGGACGCCATGCCGGCTACACTCCGGCTGTCTGCACCCTGGCTCGGCTCAACTTCGTACTATTAGTAGCTTGTTTTTTTAAGCCCTAAAATTCATTTTCTTTTCCCGCCTTGCTTCCAGAAAAATAAATAAAAGTGAACACATCACTCATTTAAGACGAGGAATGGAATCCAGGGTGCGTTTTTCTTTCTATTTTTGTGATTAGTTAGAATTTTCCTGGGAACGCAGCCAGGAGGGCATTATGGTGAGATAATGTCCTGTATTTAATCAGTGTGGCCATGGCGAACCGTGTTCCGTGGGGAGAGGCCGAGTTAACGCATCCTCCTCTGTCCTGTCTGCTTTCAGAATGCATCGGGCCAGCCCGAGATGAAGACGAGACTGACAGGTGGCAGGGCTCCAGGCTTGCGTGACAGCTCCCGGGTGGACAGGACACGGCTGTGACTCATCCTCTTCATGCAGGCCCCATAGGCTCTGAGAGCCTTGAAACCCCAAAGGAGCCGAGGGAAAAGGGCCCCACACCTGACCAAAGTGATCAACCTTGGCCCTGCCCACCGTGGACGCTTCTGGAGTCGGACCCTGCGGCTTTCAGGCATCTGTTGGCCTGGCCACGCTTTTTTGCTTCCAAACGTGCATCTCTCCCCTTGACATCCCAAACACAGTGGGTGCGAAGGAAGCTCAAGGCTGCTGGGTGAACCTGAAGTCAGCAACAGGTAGGACCGGATCAGCTTTTTAACTCTGCATGTGCGCCGTCTCCTGGGGAGCCCCCAGAACCTCTGCTGGAGGCTACGACTGGTAGTTTGCTGTTTTCAGAGTCGGTCTTGTTTTCCTAGATGGTTGAGCCATCATGGAAGAATGGAAAAGCCCCTGGTGGTGGTAGAATAGAAAAGGGTATCCCTGAAAGATGTCTTAGATGTTTGAAAGGAAGGAAGAAAATGAGGACCCAGGAAAAAAAAAGAACAGATTTAACCTCTAGGAAGGGAACACAGAGAATAGGTAAATGGATGCAGACTGACCTTTCTCTGCAATTAAGCACCGGTGGCCGGGAAAACGGGAGCGTGTGGGGCGCACAGAGCCTTTCACATTTACTGTTGTCCCTATTAAGTGTGGGGTCTGTGGAAGCCGTCTGTTCAGGTAAGGGCAGCGGAGAGAACAGGATGCCCCAAGCAACCCATAAATAGCAGGGTGAAGACAAAGTGTTTATTACTTAGCCTCATGAAGCCCATATAAGCGCTCTCCCAGGGTGCGAGCGAGCAGAGCATGTGTGAGCTGGCCCGTGTGTGTCCCGGGAGTGGGAGTCCCAGAGCCGGTGTTCGCGCTTGGCTTGATTCTATGAAGGCGTCTATTTGATGGAACGTACTGGAACAGTTCATAGCCAGCCCAGCAAACCTTGTGTGGAGACAGAGCTTTCTTTTTCTCTTCCCTTTTCCTATTTCCAGTGAGAATGAGGCCTTTCTCTTCTTGGCCCTTTGCTCTCCCCAAAGTTGTCTCACGAGGTCATTTCCAGCTGACAGGCTTCCTTTTCAGTGCAAGGTTTGGATGGAAACAATGCTCTGTTTTCTGGGGGGAGGGGGTGTTGGGGGAGGTTCTGAACCTATTCCCAACCAGGCTGCCTTAAATTGAAATGGGTTATTGTTTCAGTAGGCCTCTCGGTTTCTGCAGACAACTCAGTCTATATGGCTATGTGGTGCAGGACTTTATCCTTTCGTGTGTGTGGATGGGTGTACTACTCTGTGTGTGTGTGTGTGTGTGTGTGTGTGTGTGTGTGTAATCACTATTGAGCAGCAGAAAGATCATCATGTTTGGTTTCAAGCCAGGTTGAGCCACTCACCAGCTGTGTATCCTTAGTCAAATTATTTCCCTCTCCTGCTGGGCATTAGCAGCTTCAGTTCAGACTAGTCTATCTCTAAGGTACCTTCTAGTTCATTCTTTGACTCTATGATTGTGTGATACTGTACTACTGTGTTTGATGATGAGCCCAAAACCCCTTTTTTGGAATAACTTAGACACCAACAGAACTGATTTCTAAGAGCCATCAAGGATATGTGCTGAATGTTCCACTGAGTCTCCTGAATACTGAATTTATTGGTTTGCAGAGGTGAATGGGAAGTAGAAGAGATGTGTGTTGCAAGTTCTCTGGTCTTGAAAAATCTTTATCGATGTACTCAGGGTTGTCATCTGTAATAATTTCTGTCACGAGTGGATAATGTTTTGAGAATGAAGAATTACTTTAAAAAACTATACATTGGAAATATCTGAATGAGACCTCCCCCCCGCCCCGCCCAGCTCTGCAAACTCTTTCATCTGATGAGGAACGGCTAATAGATAAAAGCAATTAACCAAAACTGAGGTTGACTACTTTTGACCATTACTCATAATGATCAAACATCATAATATCAAATGCCAGAGGCCTTGGAGGAAGCAGTAGGATAGTGACAAGACTTAGCAAAGACCAGCCTCTAGGATGCAAGGAACCCTCTGGCATAGCCAACCTGGAGCTGGCTGACTCTACAGAAATGTCTCCAACACAGAACTGTGTGATGGCCTTCCAGGAAGGTAAGTCAGTGGCTTGGCCAAGAGAGAAGGATTCCCTGGCGTTCTGCCAATAAGTGCAGTGGGAATCACAGCCCTAGAAGGCCTGAAGGCCATTACCAACTCCTTTGTAGATCTCCATGAGGTGGTCTCTTCCAGGCTGGCTGGTCACTATCCTTTTTGGAAGAGCCTAACACTGCTGTCTGCCTATGTCAGTGGTCCTTAATGCTTTTTAAGCCTTCCTACCAACTTTCCTTCCTTCCACAAACATTGACTATATACTATGTGGCAGACACTGTGCAGGGTGCACAGTACTCACAAACTAAAACAAATGGTCCCCGAGCTCAAAGTTTTCAGCTATGGGAGAAAGAGAATCAAGTAGACAAATAATCACCAATATAGTTTAAATAAAGTTGTTTACACCGAACTTGGAGAGCACAGAATAGAAAGTAAGTAACGTGGCCTAGAGGGTGTCCTAGAGAAGATGTTTCTGGTAGATGTCGAAGGAAAAGAGGGAAGGTATTCCCAGCAGAGGAAACACAGCCTATTTGGCAATCATAGGTAGACATTTTATGAATCACATTTAGGATCTGGGGAAGAATCAAGGATGACGATGAGTTTAAGGACCTGCAGCCTCAAAGCGACCACAGCTTGGGCTCAGAAATACTTCATCCTATACCCTGTGGACAATTCCTCAAGCCTGGACATGGGTAGGAGGACTCTCCAAATCTTGCCAGTTGTTAATAAAAGACATGACAATCATTATTAAGACCTGCGGGTCAGTCTCCCAAAGTGACATCCTACTTCAGGTTCTGTGACTGCCAGAAGGAAAGCCCTGCCTGGTGCATTCATCCTATCTAGAAATGAGTCTTGATTCACTGGGCTTCTGTTGTCAGAGACCATACCTGATTTATGACAGCCAGTGCAGTGTCAATGGTTGGTAAGGTCAGTGCCTCCATGATTTCATCACAGTGGAGTCCTTGATGTTTCTTATATTAGACCATTTGTTCAATGATACAGTTGGTTTCATGTTGCCCCAACTCTCTCTTGTTTGATTTCCTTTTGGTTAAAGATGTACATTGACTCAAGAGTTGCAAGTACATTTTGTAAAGATGTAGTTCCACCTTTGCCTTTGGAAGTAGGTAGGCATATGACTCTGCAGGCTACTGAAATCTGGCCCCAGGGCTGCGTTAATGTCCATATGCAGAAATCCCACCTAATTCAAAGTCTTCCAATGAGTTGTACCTTTCTGGTTCTGGCTCTCTTTGACTACTTCCTACCTCTACACTCTGACCATGGACATTAAGTAGTATGACCTCCCTTTCAGAACCAAGACCCTTCAATGACTAGCCCACATGACCATCACTGTAGGGGTTAGAAAATCAGCTTCTTGTGATAAGATGAGCTCTTACAAGTGTATCTGTCAACTGAAACTGATAACTCAATATCCCTGACCTCTTCTGTCTATATATTTGACTAGCTTGACCTTCAAGACCTACTTTGTAATGTTTTAAACCTCATTTGATTACCTGGATTTGTGACCCATAATCTACTTTGACTTGCCACACTTGGGTCCCTAAAGCCCTGGGTACGAAGCCCTAAGCCTCATTTGCCCTACTAAAACCCCTTGTTCTCCATGCTTTGATTTGATACTAAGACAGACTTCATTTAGGTGATTCTTTTTGTATTCTAGGCTATGTGTAATCTTAGAGATGGTGAGGACAGGCATATGCAATAAAAGAAATGAAAGTCCAGCTTAGCTGATAAACTTTTTTGTCCACTATAGCTTGAAACGTTCCCTGACCTTTGAACTGCACTAAATCTCCTTATGTATTAGAATTTGGCAATGCTATCTTTTACTACTGGAAAGAACCCAGACTGACATGAACAAAGTAATCTTTTCCATGAAAGAAGACATATGAATGCCACTTGCTTATACAGTCCCATGGGATTCTCGTCTGTCATCCTCCATTTTTAATTAGAGTTGTAATCATCTCTCAAGGGGCATCTGGAAGCTTCATTAAATCTACCAGCTTCCCTATGATCTATAAAACTGGTGGTGTTTAAAATCTTGGTCAAATAAAAAATAGTGGGAAGTTGGGGAAAATGTATCTGTCATCTAGGAGCTTCAAGTAAAGTGAATTCCACTTTCATTCTATAGAACTAAGACTTTTCTGTAGTCAGCACCAAATAGCACCCTTTCCAGTTGGTACATTTGCTTCATGTCCACCTCACATTCCTGGAGCCTTAAGTCTCCAGTTACATCATTAGCAGCTGTGATTCAGGGCTTTTTTATGACCATGAACATGGCTCACTGATGGTCCTTGCACGATTCTACTGAGCCTGCATTCTTTCATCTGTCGAGAAGGAGGCTGCCTTCTGAGTAGAGTTCGGTAAGAACCTTTCCAGTAAGCTACTCTGAAGTAAAACCTATAGCTATTAGGAGTTTTCCAGAACCCCTCTACTTCCGTTCCAGCCCACAGATAGGTCTTCCAGCCTTACTGTACAACTGCAAAATATCTCACAGTGTTTGTCACCCATGTGTTACTTCGCAGATCACCAACAGGTAGCTCCCTTTGAGGTGTCTCAGTCTTACCAGGTTTGGCACTAGAACCATAGTTCTAGACCAGGGATTCTCAGTAGTGGCACTGGATACTTTTTTTTTTTTTTTGAAAAATTCCATTGATATAATTATGATTGACATTTTGAACCAGATAATTCTTTGTTGGTTGAGGAAGGCTGTCATGTGCATTGGTATTTAGCAGCGTCCCTGGCTTCTCCCCACTACGTGGGTACGTGTTCCTGAGTTGTAAGAACGTCTCCAGACATTGACAAATATCCCTGGGGCAAAGAGGCAAAGTCACCTCCCTAGTTGAGAATCACTGGCTTGTGTCTCAGGCAGAACAAGTAAGTAGACCTGGGTCTATCTGGCTTTCCCAGTGGAGAACCTTTCCCAATGTTCTGGAGTATTTATGGAATATTCCCTGACCTAAAAAAAAAAAAAAAAGGAAAGATAAAATATGACCATGAAGAAGGTCACATGAGCCATAGAAAACATGGGACTTGCCATCATTTCGTTTACAGTTGTTCACTCCACTGTCTTATGTGTCAAAGGATTACTCGGATGTGTTAGCAGCTGTGACGTGGAGGGAAGCTAGATTTCCTCGTCCAGCCACTCGTGTCCTCTTGATCTGCTTTGTCTGTGTCATCACAAGGGGTCTTGTTAGAATGAAGCCCATTATATGTTTGCATGTTATGCTGACTTAGGTGGCTCCACTCAGCCAAGGTTTTTCTCTCTTTTTTTTTTTAAGATTTATTTATTTTAGAGAGGGGGAGGGGCAGAGGGAGAAAGAGAATCCTTAAGCAGACTCCCTGCTGAGCACAGAGCCCAATGTGGGGCTCAATCCCAGGACCCTGAGATCATGACCTAAGCCAAAATCAAGAGTTGGCTGCTTCACCAACTGAGCCACTTGGGCGCACTGCCAAGGATTTTCTGAAATACACTTTCCCATGTCTCATTTGGTCGTTGCCACAGATTCTAGTAAAGTTGTGATGTTTTAGAAACTGTGTCATCATTTCTTAGGGTTTTCATCACACTGCATCTCAAAGAATGCCTTTATTCTGACAAGCTCATTTGAATGGGCAGTGACTAAAAGAAATAATTGGGCCTGTGGAGATCTGTCCAGGCACACCACTTCCTTCATGCCTAAGAAGCATAGTCTCCTAATATTCACTACAGAGTCTGCTTTCATCTTGTAGAAAGAAGTAAAGTAAGTTAGTGGGAATAAAATGTAAAATTCATTCATTCATCCAAAGAAAAGTAGGACATTATACTACTTACCATGAGATATTTAGAGACACATAAGACACAACTTAAGAGTCCAGGAGCTCTTTTTCTAGTAGTTGAGTCAAAATGTGGACAAGAACATTTGTAATACAATGCCTAAGTGCCATAGGCATTCAGAACAAGGTCATAGGAAAAGGTGGATTCTGCACATGGTACTCCATTGCCTGGCCACAGATTCTAGAAGGCATATGTAAATGACCCTTAAGAATACTTCATTTTCTTCTTTGACATGACAGCAGGTCAGGGAAATGTATAAGACAAAGAACAGGTGGGCAGGTGGGGTTTACCAAGGCATTTGGCAACTTGGTGAATGACAGTCTGTCCACTTATCTTACGGGGAAAAAGATGAAGTAGGAGTTTGGTAGAGATTCCAGGGTCCTGGGATCAGGCCCAGCATCAGGCCCCCTGCTCAGCAGAGAGCTTGCTTCTCCCTCTGCCTGCCATTCTGCCTGCTTGTGCTCTGTCTCTCTGGAGGGGGAAAAAAAAAAGTTGGTAGAACTGGTCAACCATTGTTGGTGGCAGTGTAGAGAGAGATCCTGAGTGCTGTGACATTAAGGTTTTTCATCTTAATCCATGTGTGGTTGTTGTGAAGTCATATGTTGCGGAAGAAAGAGTTCAACATATAGGCCAAGGCAATGAACCAAATCTAAAAAGACAAAATAGAATGCAAGAAAATGGAAATTCTTGTCTTGGATCAAAAATCCATCTGCACAAACATGGGGGCTAGGTGCACGCTTGGCAACAGATGTTTAGAGAGCATTCCCCCCTTCCAGATTTTGTGTGCATTAATAATCATCTGGGATTCTTATTGTAAATGTGGACTCCCCCCAAAAAAATAATAAAAATAAAACAAAATATGGATTCCCAGGTGTCACTGCATCTCTACCCTGATAGTTAGATTCAACAAGTTTGTGGTGGTGCCCAAGAATCAGCTTTTGTTAAGGCTTCCTGAGTCATTCTGAAATAGAAGCTTGTGAGCCACACTCTCTGAACCACTGTCTTAGAGGTTTAAGTTGATAGCAGGAGGATTCAACAGTTGTATTGAGCAAAGTGTAATTAGGAGAACAAAGGAGGGATAACCCTGGAGGAGCAGAGGAGGCTCAGACACTACCCTTTGAGTCAAACTGAAAACAAGGCAAAAGAACTCAGAATCAGTTCTTGTAAAGACTAGTTGAAGGAACTGGTAGTGCCTAGCTCAGAAAGATTGGAAAGAAGAGGACAGGACAGAAGAAAGGCTGTCTGTGTCAGGGAATTAGACTTGCTCTGGGTGGTCTCAGAAGGTGACACAAGGGACCAGTGGGCAAGAGCTACAGGGTAATTGCTCTATGTTCAAAATAATGGCCATCTTTCTCCAGTAGTCAGAGCTCTCCACAGGGCTGGGGGTGTTCAATCATGGACCGGAGGACATGTTTAAATGAGTCTTTTAAGAAGTTGGGTAGTGAATAGAAGGGCTGACTAAGTGGTAGAATCAGGGGAAGTTTTGTCTGTTTTGTTTTTTTTAGTAGGAGGTAATAGAGCATGTGTAGGTTTCCAAATATAAGTGGGTTGATTAAAGAAAGATAGGAGAGTAGTGAGGACAGGCATGCCATGGAGACAGGAGGAGGGAGAGAAAAATAAAAAGTGGGGGAGTGGAGGGACCTCCAAAGATCAGGCTTTAGAGCCCAGGAAAGATTTGTGGTAGAAACAAGGCCAAATAAGAGAAAGGAGGTAATGGGCAAGGATACAAAGGCATTTTATGGTGGAGAAGAGGGTGCAGAGCAAGGCACTTGAAGGTAATGCCATGGGCAAGTTGAAGAAATGCATTCCCATCACAGTTTCAAGAAGTAACGGTTTGAAATCTTTTGCTGTGCATTAAGGAGCGGTGTGGGAGCTGGAGGGTGTGGAACGGGTGTGGAGTGGCAGGCTTGGGGAATTTGTTCAGGAGTCAGCAACCATCTGTGATTGACTAGCGGGTTCCAGAACACCACAGAGGGTAGAGTCAGCTCAGGATCTTTATGTTCTCAACAGCGTTGAGCAATCTGGAGGCTACAGTGAGAGGCAGGTAGCTGGATAACCTGTACTGGGAGTCAGCCCGGTGCACCCAAGAAAGAATACAGGAACTTCTATATCAGGCTCCCAAAGATTGGCAAATACCAGGCTTTGACCTGCCTAAGGGCCTCTTCAGAGGCTTTAAACAAGCGTCTGTCTCCAGTAAACTTAGAAACCCCAAATCCTAGAGATGCCCGGAAGATATCTGAATTTCATTTCAAGGATGTGGCCTTTGTGTTCCCATCTTGGTTTTTACAAAGTTGGGGCTGTGCTGACTTTAAGGTGGCATTCGTGTAGTGTGCTTTCTAGAAATGCTGAGTTTTTATCAAACTCAGATTTTAGGAAGTGTGTGGACCCCATGGCCCCTGTAATTTATGTTAGAAGGTATAAACTATGAAGTTTTTCACATTGTTTTTCTCATTTTTCTCACTTTCTCATTTACTTCCCAGTGTATTTTCAATATATTTCTGGAAAATAATGGCTTTGACTTGTGTCAGACATACAAGATGGACACAAGCTGAAAATTTACCATATACTTGTCTTTGATCTTGAACCCATTCAATTCAGAAATCCATTTGGTTCATATCTAAATCCATGGGAGG